>JAHFWJ010000158.1:0-600000 GCA_028555115.1 Himalopsyche japonica
GGTCAAACAGGAAGATCGTTTCATACTAGATTTAAGGAACATTTAGCTTGTGCCAAAAAAGGCGATGAGATTTCTACTTTTGGAAACCATTTGTTTCAAAATAAACATTCATGTGATTTTACTATAAACTACAAAATCCTGCATTTCAATAACAAATCACTGAAATTAGATAAACAAGAAATCCTTGAAATTAATCGATAAATTTTTTTGCCTAATTCTAACCTTATAAATGAACAAACTACTTTTGCGTCGTCACCATTGTTATACTCATTAAATTAGATTAATAAATATATATTTCAAATAAATATTATTTTTTTTTTTTTTTGAAAAATGATATTGCCTCCCTTCACTTAATTTTTTACAGAAAATATTGGAACGCCCCTGACTGACCATATCTTCCCATCTCATCGATTCATCTTTAATCGACTTCTCATGTATTAATTTATTTTGTTCCATTAAGTAGTGATTGTGGGTTATTTTCGTCATAAAAAATTTCCCACTCCTTACTTCCTTATTGATTGTTTAGAGTTCCTAATGGATTATTGATTTATCATAATTGTAATTGTAATTCTTAATAAGTGATTGTGAACATTTAATTTTTATACTAATTTACTTTATTTGTATCAATATTGTATGATTTTATGTAAATCGTTTCCTAGTTCTTGTACCCATGGTTTGTACACCTGCTACCATTAACTCAAATTAATTTTTTGTTTTGTATAAATAGACTTGTTTGTAAATTGTATTCTATCAGTTGATAATGCTCGCGATGAGCGAAACCGGTCCTGATCAAAAAATATATTGTGGAAATAAGTACTAAAAAATGTGTTTTTATTATTTAAAATAAATACTGTTGAGAAGTATCACTTAATTCTTTTTTACAACTCTATGGAAACCCTTCGGCAGTTTCTTAGAGTAAAAAAAAACTAGACCATTATAAAAATCGCGTTTAGCGTAGAAATGCACTCCTAGGTCAGCAACAAATCAAGTGCCACATACAATTGCAGAAAAATATAATAAAAAGGGTCATTGCAACGACATGTGTAAATTGCAAATGTCATATTGTACGAGGGTTTAACAAGTTTAACCTAGACCACAATATTATTATTTATTCGCAAAAGCGTATAAGACGATCAAATGATTCTTGAGATGGCTTTTCTTTTATGGAATGTGGGTTATTCGATCCGAAAATGGGCGTAGGTATTTATTAAGATTTATTGACAATATTAGCTCTGAATGGTCGAGTTTTGAAAATCTTATCTTACAGCGTTGATTGCAGTATTCATATGTAACGCATAAAAAAAACGATTATTATATAAATACAAAAATGAATATAATAAAGTGTGATTTCATTCCAAAATTATGTCACGAATGACGATTAATTTCGTAGAAATGATTAAGCGATTATTAATGCACTATTAATTACAAATTATTGACAGATTTTTTGAAAGTTGAACAAACAGGTAAATATTGTCTTGTTTTTTCAGCCGTTTTTAAATTTTAGGATGAGAATTATTTAACAGTCGGTCTTCAAACTGAATATATTTACATAAAACGACGTGCAATTTTAAGTATTCAAAAAACACACAATTCGAAGGCAAGAAGCAAAATACATAGGTATCTAATTAAGTTGAACAAATATATGAAACTGACTTTTATTTATACCTAAACATTACGTGGTTTTAAGACAGTGTTTCATAATAATATTTAATGAGCCAGACGGTCGCTTTAAATCCTGAATGGATAAATATTTATATTTCTTGATTGAATCGACATTCACTTGGTAGAACTCCATTATAACACGATGAAAAAAATAGCAATGTATTTTAGTTCAACAAAAATTATTAAAAAAAAAATATACTTGATAGCTTTTTCGGCTCACGCCATCGTCAGACCTATCTAGTTATAGACTCGCTATCTAGATAGTTCTGACGATGACGTGAGCTGAAATAGCTATGAACTTTTTCTTTTTAAATAATTTTTGTAGAACTAAAAACATTGCTATTTTTTCCACCGTGTTATTTATATTTCAACTAACACTGCCGATATTTTGATAATAGAAGTTTATTTTTAGGAAGACATTCATCTTTTTTCAATAAAATATTATACCGAGCAACGATATAGTAATATCTAAATAAATTTTTAAGTCGTATAAAATTTCGATGAAAATTTGTGGTCCATCATTTTTTGTGTGTAATTATTATAGGTTATTCGATGGCCGCATGGTGGTGCGACGATATTAAAAATGGCGATGGACTCACCAGCACGGAAAACTTCTCCGCAGCCATCACAACGGGAAGCGAACTGGGCATCATAGCAGTTTCCGCAGTAGATCTTGTCGACTTTGGAGCCGAACTGCTTGTCCACCAGGGACACGCGGCACTTGGCGCACAAGAAGCAAGCTTCGTGCCAGTGCTTGTCTTTGTAAGACAGATCCTAGAAAAATATAAATGACAATCAATTATAGAAATTTAAAAATGTCAATCAATAACACAATTTTCATGGCATGAGTAATTTGTACAATACGGAGAGTTTAATTTGATTGTTGAATGTTACAAGCTACAAAAAAAAAACAATTAGACCAAGTAAAATTACACAAATTTATGTTTTATAGCCGGAATTTTTTTTTAAATTTGCCATATTTACATTCCGGCCTCTATGGAACCATTACAACATACAACTTTATGAGCACAAAGAAATAATATGTATAAGTTAGTCGTAATTTTGATTGATCCCGGTAAAATTTTCGCTAGCAATTATAAACTGATTGTTATCGCAACTTTCAAGGAATTCATTATTTTTTCACGGAACATACTGTATAGTTATAATATTTTTTTCAAATTGAAAATTATATATTTTTAACCATCGAGTGATTGTATGAAATCGGAGTACTTTGCAAAACTCAGTAAATTTAACAATCGCAGTAACTGATAAAGTTTTTTTTAAATATTTAAAAAATTATCTTAGCAGAAAGTATCATCAGTTATCATTCATTTCTTCAAATCGTCTTGTTTAGAAGATATCGAACACCGATGCAACAAACTCACGGATAAATTGTAACATTTATTTAAACAATGATGCCATACATTTCCACCAGGTGCAGAAGAAACCGGTCGTCACGAAATGATTATTTTTTACTTTTTATTTACACCATTTTGATATTGAGATGCAACAAATAACTCAGGTAAAGCATTCAAAAATGTTTTTGACTGGTTTAGGATCTCCGAAATATATCTATATTCTTGAACTTTGGTCTCGAAAACACGTTTCGATATATTCAACACCAAATAAGCATGTGGTATTTAAGACCATAACAATAAATCACGATGTACGAAATCTATTATTAGCGATGATTTTCCCTTCTTACATAAGAAGAAAGTTATGACAGAATGCAAGCCATAAAATATAAATGATTAAATTCTTAAATGTCCCGCTAAACGCAATAAAATTGTTTGGCTTTGACGTGTGGAAATTGCAATACTTCACGCGAATGATATAACATTGTATTGGAAATGTTCCAAGATCGACTCAACTTTTGAAATAGTATATTATGAAAAGATGAGATGTTTTCCTAACACCTCGTGAGAGCGAGTAGCGCGTGGGAAGTTCGGAGACTTATGGATATTTGATATGTAGGTGCCGGGTGCAGTCGGTCCAGTGAAATCATTGGAAAACGTTTAGTTTTGACGTTGTATATGTACCACATGTCTATCCGAGGTATTCGTATAAAATGGGTTAATATTGTGAATTCAACACAAAAAAAAAACAATAAAAAACAAAATATAAGGCTTTAAATGACAACCATAGACGTTATGAATCGAAAATATTGCAACAAAGAAAAAACATTTATTTTTGATTTCGATAAAAAAAGCTTAAGAATTAATTATTTCACGGTGAAAAAATAACAATGTATTTTAGTTCTACAATTTTTTCGTCAGAACTGTGACGATGGTGTGAGCCGAAATAAATATCAACTATATCTTATAAAAAATTGTATAACTAAAATACATTGCTAATTTTTCACCGTATTATAATGGAGTTCTACCAAGTAAATGCCAATTCATTCAATAAATTAATTATTTTTTAAATTTAGCTTTTTACGAAAGGGTTGATGAATTCAAGATATTTTTAATGAAAATTTGCTAATATATATAATAGAAGGGTAGAAATATTTTAATAAATGTTTACACGTCGAGTTTTTTTAGTTAAAAATAATTTTTATATTGAAGATCGCAACCTTTTTTGATTATTCCGATTGTATATATACGATGATGCGTTTATATAAAATTATCTCCCAAGTTATAATTACAACAAACTTTTAAATTTCACGGGGGCGTTGAAGATCTGCTTGAAAACATGACATGAAGTCATCACATTAATAAATGTCATCGACACGTCAAACAGGTGCTGTCAGATGTTATGTACGTCTAAAGTTTAAAATACCACTAGGACAGCACAACTTTAGATGAAAGGAAAGCTTTGTATAAAACCATTGCAGCTGTTGACGGGGAATCTAATTGTAGACACGTGGCCATGAAAGTTTGGGAAGGATTTTAAAATTGTTTGTTTTTCTCTAAACGAATCGGGACAATCTGATCATCTGGTCGATATTAATATTTACAAGGAAATATGAAAATTCGAGAAAATTTTATATATGATTCATATTAAAAAAAAATCTTATTTCTATTTTGTTATGCAAAAAATACAAGGAATACAAGAATTGTATTCTAATATAATACATTGATTTTAAAGTAAAATTCTATTGTTAAATTATATTGTTTTGAAAAATTAACGTGCGATGAAAATATCATCACATAAATCAAATAGTTGATGATTATGAAATATAATCGATCATAAAATATTTTTCTACACATGAAATACCTTATCGCTTCATAAGAAAATCTGAGGGTATCCACCATTGTTCTTATGAATTATAAGAAAAAAATGAACGAATATTATCGAGAGTTTGTATAAAACAGTATATACCTGTATTTTTTGTGAATGATGACTAGGCGTAAAAATATTTGAATGTGACCGAATTTAACCGTGGGAAGTTAACATAACAGATATCAAATCTAAAAACAGCCTCTTGTTGAAAACAGTCAGTGGGAGATCCAAATTACAATAATGTCTAATGACGCCACTTAGACGCGCTTAAGTTACAAGAAAACCTTATAAAATCACCTCAGATACAAGCAAATGTGAGATTATCTACGAAGCGAAAAATATTTTAACGTTCCATCTGTAATTTTTATCATATTTTCGATTGTTGTGGTGGCAACCCTGAAATATTGATATATTGAATCGATAAAGCAATTTCAACTTTGAAACTGAAAATAAAGCTGTAAGCGATGAGATTTTTTTATTGTATTGGATACGAGTGTCAACAAATTTTATGTGATGACACGAACCGCCGAAATCACGAAATCCAAACGGTATCTAGCACTATTCTATATTTTCCAAATATTTTTGAAAATATCAAATTGTTGAAAAATTGACATATACTAAATATAGTTTACATGAGCTTTACGATACACGCTAAAAAACACGAATAAATATGTGGAAATACCGGATATTTTTATGAATTTTTATAATTCATTGTATTTTGAAATACATGACGCTTAAAATGTAAAGTAAAATCATTTAAGCCTAATTAACAAATTGGTCGAAAGCTTTGAAAGCTTCCCGTAGGAAAAGCTCAACGACTTTTAACTTATTGATTGAATTGGCATTCACTTGGTAGAACACCATTATAACACGGTGAAAAATATAGCAATGTATTTTAGTTCTACAAAATTATTAAAAAAAAATACAGTTGATAGCTATTTCGGCTCACGCCATCGTCAGAACTATAGTGAGCCGAAGAAGCTATCAACTTTTTTTTTTTTTAAATAATTTTGTAGAACTAAAATACATTGCTATTTTTTTCACCGTGACATTTAACTTACTGAAGCAGTCATTAATGGTGTTATAGACACATACCTTGGAGTCGATGCCGATGATCTTGTTGCATTCCTCGCATCCGTTGGCAAAGACGCTCTCGTAGCACTTGATGCAATAGGGATGGTCATCCCTGAGGACGTAGCGCTGTCCGGTGAGCGACTCGTCGCACTGCCAGCAGCAGAAGTGGCCAGAATGCCAGTCCTTGTTCATCGCCTTGGTGTACTCTCCACTGAAAATTAACTGTAAGGCACAATGCAAAATTAGTACAAAGTATTAAAAAAAATTATTAACGTGGTGGCATAAATAATGTTACATCACAACAATCTATCAACAACATAAACAATATTATCGTTGATTGAATATCGATTTTTTTAATCAACCTCATTTTGCTACAATTATATGTTTATCGAGGAATTATTTGTGAAATATTTAACGAGTACATCGGTCATTGAAGAATAATAATTTACGTTATAATTATTATTCAATATGTTCTAATAAATTCATCTCGAATGTACGATGAAATGTATTTAAGATTTTTTTAAATAAAAGAATTCACTTAAATAATTTTTAATTTATAGCTTATATTTTAAAAAAGTTTTAATTAAGTAATTTAAGTATAGATCATACTTTTACGTAATGTCCTTTTGATTAATAAAAAAAATATTTTTGAGTAAACATTTTTCGAGATTTTTAATTACATGTAGTTTAATTTTTTTTTAGTTTTTCTTTTGAATAAAATTTTAAAGAATACTTGATTTTATATTAAATCAGTTATTTCATTATGTGTACATTATATTTTATATCACGTAACAGTTAAGTGGTAAATTAAATACACGCATATTACCATAATATGATGTAATATTTCTTATGAAAAAATATTATTCATTTTAATTCATAGAAGACTACTTCTTTCATATTTTTTATGGCATCTAAAATACAACTAAAATCGATTGACTTAGTTTGATGTATCAACAATTCTTTTATAACATAAAAAATATTAAAATACAATAATAATTATTGTATGTTTTACAAGATTTTTAATAGCATTTTCGGAAGAGAAATTTAATATGGTAAATAAATATAAAATACTAACTATTTTTTATAATATATTGTAAAGATAATATAAAATATCGGTAGTTGGATCGATTTTTTTTATTATTTAAAAGGCATTCTATACTTTTAAAATACCTAAAGTAATTTGAAACTCATCCTGAAAAAGAAAGCCTAAATTGGTAAAACATACTCCGATAAAAAAATAATTCATCGGAACGAATAAGTATTGTAATGCGATCCGTCGTATGTTTTTCATCTGGAATAAGTAGATTGCTTATTGGGTTAATAATAGAACTCGCTCATTTGTTTTTGGTATGTACCTTATATTGAGACGGGTATGTACTGGTGGCCAAGGGGAAGAGTTTGTTTACACTACATATTTGCTGGATCACTATGGCGAATGTTTTTCGATTTGTTTTGTGTGTGTATTTTGTTGCTAATAAGAAAACATGAAATTATTTGAATATGTCAATACCATTGATAGAATGACTAAAGTAAATATAATTGAAATTGTTTTTGTTTACTCGAAATTATTTTATTTCTTAAAAAATTTGAAATGACTTTACTGAAAATTTTTTGTTTACAGCTTTGTATTTTGTAAACTGTTATATGCTAACAGAAATTATTTCGTGTGCAGATTATGTTGCGACTTACTAAGTTTTTGAATTTTATTAAAATATACATTGAAGACTTTCATAAAATAAATTGATAATTATGGTGTGTAATATATTTGCGATGTTTCGGTGTGTAAATTTGCTTTAGTGTGGGAATTGAAGTGTCACAAACGTCACTATGAAAAATGGTAATAACATTCGATGGGAAGATCCAGCATATAGTAAGATATCACTCTATTCACTGAATGAATCGATCTGATCGATCACCGTTAGAAAACACACTTTCCCAATTATTTCGTGGAGCTCACTAATCACTTGATAAAATGCATTTCAACCCTTATAATCCGCTGGAATAGCGGACAAAAGTCACCCCTCGAAGATTGGCCAAACCAGCACATACCCATCGTTGCCGGTGGTGTTTTGCTCGATCTCGGTAACGGTCACTTCGCCGTCCTTAGATTCGCGCCTCTTGGTGGTCTTCTTAACCTTCCTGGTCTTGGTGGTGGTGTACTGGACTTGAACGTCAACGTCAGCCATTTTAAATTGATTTACTGATAAACTTTAACGCGGACAAATTGTCGAGCAGAGGTTCTGTTTTGCAGTTCCTGTCTTCGCGATCGGATCGTGAATGAGACCGGTGTCAGGCGGGAAGTGTTGATGAAGCAACGGGAATTCTTCCAGAATATAGGGATATTGCGTTTGTACACACGGCTCGCCGGTCGCCCCCACCCGGGAAATTCCCTCTCTCTTTCTATTGCCAGTACCGGATCCCACTTGAGACGTCTATTTTAGATATTATTGGAGAATACTCGGGCGCACAGGTGTGAAGCGAGCGAAAGGATGCACTTTTGAAGAAGAAAGAGCGGGAAAACGGGCCGTGAGCTTTTTACTTGGAAACAAATTAATGCAGGAGCTTTTGATTGAATGCGTTTAAAACAATTTTGACAAGGACATTTAGTTTTGTGAAGTTATCACGTACACGATCAACAAAACATACAGATTAAAGGTATACATTTTCTCTCTCTGTAAATTTTTTATGCGATTTGATAAGATTAAACTCACATTTTTATCAAAATATAACGATACAAATTCTATTATTCTACTGATATCTTATTAAACACTCATTGAAGTTTTTTTTTATAAAACAAAACGCATAAATACACACACAATCACAATCACACACACACACATTCACAATCAAGAAGATTTGGTCTATAATATTACTTTTTGAGAATTCGAAAAAAAATCCATTAAAAAAATCTAATATTTATCAAGCATGTAAAAAAGAAGCTTTTAATTGAACTTATTTACATTTTGACATATTTTATCGATCTAAAGATGATTGTTTTTTCTGGCGCCTGTAATGAATTAAATATGTTAAGATGTTTAAATGTCATGTTAAAATAAAACAAACAAATCAAAGTCATCAAATAGGCGAAGAGACATTTCCTTGGCCTGATGTCGCTCAATCACAAATAGCCAGAGAGGAATCACAAAACGAAGAAGAAAGAGCCTCATGGCGAAATGTGCTATTTGAGGATAGACCAGTTGGAATTTCAGTCACAAGTGGGTCATGCTTTTGAGGACGAGCTCTTTCGGTGACATTCTGGAGTACAAAGTTGCATCTTGATATTTTACGATGCACTTTATCGATTTATTGCAAGAGATTTCAATAAAAAAATTACATGTATAAAATTTGTATATTTTTCTCCACGCACATCATGAAAAATGAAATAATAAAATTTTTAACTTTGATTATGATACTAAGCGAAAAAACGCAATTAGAAAGTGAATAAATTTTTGATTTATTAATGCATGATATTGACCGCTGAAATCATGAGATTCGATTGCAGAATATTGTTTATTGTTATAATGCAATATAAGATTCTAAATTCGAATGTTATAGCAAATTTTGTTTGTATAGCAATCAAATTTTTTCGGTTTAATAAATAATTTACTAAATGTTTGAATAAAAACAAGAGAGAATGAGAGCTGATCATATACTTGCTTACATTGCATTCAATGTATTCAGCATAAATAGTCTAGATGGATAAATGTGTTGCCATTTATGGAAAGTTTTACACAAAGAGCTTAGGTATATCTGAACTACCTTCAATATATATTTTTGACCAAATATTACTAGTCGAGCAAAACACTTTTTCGTTATATTATACATCGTATAAACGTGAGTCTACAAATCGACTCCGTTAAGTACTCGATAATTCTAATTTAGGAGTCCTATGCACGGTGTGCTAATTCTGGTTCATTGCTGATTTATATATTAATTGACAGGCATTCAAATTTTGCAGTTTTTGATAAATGATGAATTCATTCAGCGTAACACATACTTCATCGGTCAAAAAAATAGATTATTCACTGACTGAAATCGTTGGAAAAACAGGCGTTGGTGCAAATAATTCGCAGAAAGTTACGTGTAGTCAGGTACAAAATCTTGATACAAAGATCAAATAAAAATATATTTTTTTAAAGCCCATGTCTACAACTCAATTAAACTTAATATAAAAAAGTGATTTTCAGCAAATAAATCTCAGTCAAAAGAAATAGTCTACCATTTTTAATGTGCAACTGTTACTTTTTGGTGAAAAGGCATTATATTTGACTAATAAAAACGCAATTTTTCGTACCATTTTTCCACACATACAAATTTCCACACATACAAATTTCCACACATATCTGTTATGAAATGTTAAATGCTGTAAATAGTACTAATCATTGTATTTTGAGATAATTCTGTAGAAAATGATACTTATTTCATTATACTAAAGTTTATGAAAAAATCAGCTGTCATAACAGTGAAAAATATTTTTTTTAATGGACAATCGCGTTAACATTTTTGAATTGTACTTGGCATTTATTTTTCATTTATGGTTAGTGTTTTGCAACCGTATATATGTTCAATGAAAGATGCGTGTAGAATAATATGAAATCCAATTGACTTTATGTTATGTCATAATCATTAAAGGGCAGTACAGGTAAATATGTTTTTGAATTTGTACGGCGAATGTAATTTATTTCCATCATAATTCATTCAAAACGAGCGAAATTTGCAAGATGCCGGGCGGTCAGAAGATATTTCATACGAACTCGAAGATGTAGGTATTTGACGTTAGGCATGGAAAGCCAACGCTAAATTTAGAATGACGTAACTGGTTGGCTGAGTGCGAACTCTTCGGTGCCGTGTGCACTGCACCAGAGTCTGAATTTTACATTTCTCACCGACGTCTGACAACATACGACTGTGATTTTCATTTCTTCCAAGAACCGGATGGACCTCAACTGAACCTACACTGGAAACATAAACCGGCAGTAACGTTGCGGCAAACCTGGTTACAAAGAGCTTAACTTAACCTGACCTCTCTAACTTTGAACTGATCTAACCTACGTGCAGTCTACTCGATAGTGATTTTCTAAATAAAGAAACAGTGACCTATATTTTAAGTCTTTTTTATTTTTATTGGCCGCATGCAGAATCTTCAGATGGTATATATATTATTTTAATAGTAAATCTTAATGATCTTAAGTATGACATTACTAATCCATCGTTAAAATCGTTGAAATTAAGATTAATATCTTTACATTTGCCACTATAAAATAACTAATTTATGATTAACAACAGTTATGTTTTTTAGCTAAACAAATTATTTAGTAAATAAACTTTACTTCTCATATAATACGTATATTTTATAATATCTCAAAGCCAAGGCAAATAAAGTGATAGTTGTATTGGAATTTTTAAAAAATAAAAGTGGAGAACTTTTTTTAGTTGTCATGAATTTTTCATTTGTACTTTAATATTTCAATAAATTATGATAAAACTAGAACCGCACTAGTTACACGGTTTTAATTTAATTGACTTTACTATGTCGACTGAGAATGTTTAATGCAATCAAATTTGAATCGTTCTGAAGTTCGAACTGTACACCTGTACTGACAGGTAAATTTTAGAGCGTGTAATAAAATGTATGAATATGCCGAAAGACAAAACCCAGGTCGTAAATAACAAAGCATGTGAGACTACAGAGTTTGCACGATTCAAATTTGATTTCAATTTTGTCTATTAAAAAAAAGTACTGCCAACAAAAAAAAAAAGTTTAACTAAAATCAGTAAATTTCAGTAATATCTCCACAATTTTATATTATTCATATTAGGATCGACTTCATTCATTATTAGTATTATCATTATGATAATGCTTGCTAATATGAAAAATGACTTCAGTGCTCGTTAAAAAAACAAGACTCTGACTAAGAAAGTTTAATTTTGTCACGTTTTTTCCTACCTTTCCTATATATGTGCATTGAATTCAAGATCAACCAACCAATCCAGAAAATTGTTCATTGAGGTATTTTTCAAAATCGTTTATTCGAAAAAGTAGTCACTCGTTTTTCACGACTATTTACTTCTCCTGTCATAAAATTACGACTACACGACTCCACAGTCCTGGTTTTATTATGTAAATACAATTGCTTATTACATGAAGTGAAAATTTACACCTTAAAAGAAATTTATTTATTCTTTTATTTTTTGAAATTTATAAACATTTCGATTTCTTGAAAAAACCACTTCCAGGAAATTACTTTTTGTAGTTATAAAAAAAATATTTTACTCATCGAAGCATGATTTTATGCGAAGTAGATTTTATTTTTGAGTTACAATTATTTGCATGTGTTGTTGTAAATCACTGCTTTTTGATGCAGTTTTTATACGGCGTTAGTCAATCTGGTAAAATAAAACGATTTTCTTTCTTCTTTTATGAAAATAGAAACAGTACAGTTTTTACGCACGAATAAAATCTGAGTGATAGATGACCTACTAATTTGACGACATTGGCGACAGCCACAAACATAATGGGGACACAAAATAAAAAAAAAATACACACGTTCATAATTCGCGCACATATTTCATTAGTGATAATAAAAAAGATAAAAGCTTCAGAAATCCCCAAAAAACAAAAAAAAAATCTTTGTATTATCATGAAACCGATTACCAACACATTTATCAAGGCTCACACAACGGGTAGAGAGGGCTGAAAAAGTCATGGTATGCTTTGTTTCTTTTTATAGGTTTACAATTATTTTCAATACAAATTAACAGAATACGATTATGAATGAAATTATAAGTTCAGTAATCTGAATAATCATATAGAAAAAATAAATCGATTGACGAAGGTGTTTATTTGTAAAATGGTATTTTTTGATCGTTCATTGATCTATTATATTTACGAGAATAAAATTTTATGCAATCGCACAAAAATATGAGGATCACTACTTAGCTTCATTGAACGTGAAAAAAGATTTCAAGGTTTTTAAATATGCATAATTAAGCACAAATTTTACGTTTATTTTTTACAATTCTGTCTGGCCAAAACTGTTTTTTTACGTTAAGACATCACTTCGTACAAAATGACTGGAGGTGTGATTGCAGAATACGTAGATATACATATTCAAATATCATTTGTTTTATACATAATTGCATTCTATTGCACACACCCTTAAAGATAATATATAAAATGTAACAACATATCGACGTCATAGCAACTAAAACTATGTTTAAGTTGCTAAGAAACTAAAAGTAATACATACTAATGCTACAAAAAATATTGTATCATTATAAATTGAATGTTCTTCGATTCAAATTTAGAATAGAAATTATGCATTATTTAAAAACTTTTGATAGATCAAATCATCACAGAGATCAAGCCAAATTACTGCGTATGGTTACATATACCACGAAATACCCATTGAGAATTTAATATGTATGCCGAGCTTTCGGTTGCAGCTTAGTACTGGAACGACGGGCTAATGAAATCATTTTAAAATGGTTTATAATTTAATTATTACTTTCTATAACCCATAGTTCATGGCTGTAATACAGTGAGTACAGTGCATTTAAAATACATGTGCTATTAAACCAAAGCAAATTATTAAACTGTCGTGTTTTGATAACTGTAGTAATGATTTTAGATTGCTTAATCCTTAACCCCGAAATAAATACTATTTCATATTTCACAAAATAATCTTAAATTTGTTGAACAATTTTGCAGTTCTAAAATAGTTACTTGACAAAATATACACCAGAAAATAAACGATTATTAAAAAAAACATGTTGTTTATTTAGATATACAACAAACCCTTTACGATTGTGATATGCGGTGAAATAACGTTTTTGCGTTCCCGGAATTTTACAATCCCGTTATATTTAAGTACATTTTAAGCTCGTTATTTCGTTTCTTTTTCTCACAATTTACATTTGAAATGTTATTGATTGAATTAGCATTTACTTGATAGAACTTCATTATAGCACGGCGAAAAAATATCAATATATTTTAGGTATATAGATAATTGCTATTTCGGTTTACGCCCTCATCAGAAGTTGTCAGTAGTAGTTATTACACGAATGTATATGTGTAATTTCTACTACAAAATACGTAAGCCAAAATATCTACCAACTGTATATCGTATAAATTTTTCATCGTATTATTTGATATATTATATTTAAAATTAAAATCAAGTTATAAACATATTTTTTGAATTCGCAACGATTAAAATTTTTTTAAACGAGTATTAGACAGCTGAATTACGTTGGGCCTTGAAGGCGACTTTACTATTATTGAAAACGTCCAAAACGAAATTTCCTTATTGATTTATAAAATCGGAAGAGCTGAAAATCAACATATATTTCTCAGTTTTTAGACAAATTCTACTCCCTAATTTACGTTTACCTCTAAATGGCGTTTTACTGTATTATGTTTTCAGATAAAAAAGAATTCAACGGATTTTAACTAAGTGTTGCCATGAATCACAGTACGCGTGTAGATTAACTCGGATGTCAAAAAACAGCGTAATCAAGAAGAAAAAACACTCCATAGCAACGGGCGTTTCAATGTTAAACAGTCCATGGGCGTAATTTATTAAACGGATCTTTAAGTGTTATTTAGATAATAGCACCCACGGCAGTTTGCAGATGCGTCCGTAATCTGCGCGTGATGCGAAGACAACGTGGGCACGAGGACCGTCGAATGGTCCACCCCGTAAATTTCCCCTCATCACGTAAATATTTTCGTCTTGAAATCGCATGGCAAGCGAGAAAGATAACGTGGGAGATTTGTAGTGAAGAAAAATTGCTTTCAAGCTTCAAAACATCGTTTTTCAAAATATTTCATAATACTACTCTTTTTCACGCGTTCTTCCGTATTTTTTTTTTCATTCAATAATACGCCGTGCACGATATTTTATCGGGAAGGCCGTTTAACTTAAGTTAATGCTATTATTTGGCACACATGGGAGTGAAGATATATAAATCTACTAACGTGAAATTCGTTTGATAATTGAAAAATATTGCGTGAACATCTGTTAAGTATGTCTACATGAAAAAAGATTATGTATTGTAAAATTGAAAACAGAAAGATATGGGAAGGCCGACATGATTTTTAAATATGTAAAACATTTATCACGTTATCCGATTATTTGTGAAAAAAAATGTATAAAATTTTGTTCGATTAAATAAAAGACAATATATTTCAATCATATGTTTTTAGGTCTTTAATTAATGCCCTGTAAGTCGTATTGCAATAAATTCAATGAATAAAATATCATACAATTTTGCTACCATAAAACCATAAAAAAATTATAGTTAGTGTATATATTTTTACAAATAAAACGTTTGCTATTTATTCAATTCGATATAGTTAATTGAATATTTATTATTTTTATTCAGAAAAAAAACAAATTAAAATAAAAGTAATAAAAAAATACTGATACAAGTTATGATGCTACAGAAAAAGTATTTAAAAATGAAGAGACTTCACGCCGATTTAGTACTCAAGTGAGGTCATAAAACGTTAAAAGACCTTGTTGATCTCTTATCCATCATTTGAATAAGAAACATAACTTAAATGCCTACATATTTTCAGTAACCAATATCTCTCAAAGCAGCAATCTAATTAAATGACGAAATCTAAATAATATTATTCTATAATATCCATTACACAGGATGTAAGAATAAAAATAAAAAAAAATAGAAAATTTATGAAAATCTTGAGAAAAAGTACGAAGTTAAGTCGTCTAAGTATTCGATGCCTATCGTATTCAATTCGGAAACAATATTGTTAGAAGTTCGGCTCGCGTTTATGACGAAAAGTAAACGTTTTAATATTGTAAAATTTAACATGAAAGAAAATTCAAATGGCATGTTTTATTTTTCTCCGTCATAAATATTGATAATTTTATGGAAATTCATAGAATAAACAACGTATTCATTATACTTTATACGATAAATAAAATTTATTTCCTTTATATTGGTAAGAATAAACGTTTTTGTAATAATGAAAACTAAACACGCCTAAAAGATAAACAAAACTAAGTTACAATGTTTGTAGGTTTTCTAACCATGTTTTTTTTTAAATCTTGAACATTTTACAAACGTGAATCTGATGAAAATTATTCACTTATGAAAAAGTAAATCTAAGCACGCAACAAAAGTTGACAAAACTAACAATAAAATTTGACTACGTGAATTTATATTAAATCAGTACTGTTTATCAGTTGAGTATCAAAAAAAATGTTTTGATATTAACATATATCACTTTTAAGGTGTTAACTGTCACTTCTTGATGGAAAGGAATGATATTTTAAATAATAAAAACACATTTTATAGTAATTATTTCCACAATATATTTTTGATCAGGACCGGTTTCGCTCATCGCCAGCATTATCACCTGATGACAATGCTTGCGATGAGCGAAACCGGTCCTGATCAAAAAATATATTGTGGAAATAAATACTAAAAAATGTGTTTTATTATTTGAAATAACATGTATCACTTTGAATATTTAATACTGCATGTGGTATTGTGTTCGAAAAATATCATATGCTTAAATTTGAAATGAGCTCTCATATTTGCAAAAAAGTTGGAATAAAAAATAATGACACGAATTCTCAAATTATACTAGTTGTATTGTAAATATAAAAACGTTTTTCGCATAGTATTTTCGCTTACATGTTTATTATAGTGATATCTCAATATTTTATGTCTGACATGTTCCAAGCACGAGGGAAGTCGCTAAAATATTGTTTTTTCACTGTCTTAAAATATTACTGCGGCTTGGTTTAAATTGAAAAAATATACATATATATTTTCACCATACAAATGTACATTAAAAATTATTCAAGTAATGTGTAACATAAAAGTTAATCGTATTGTATTAATAATTTAGACTTTTTTATTCGTAACGAGCCATTTTAAAAATATGATTTATTTTTAAAAATAAAGTGTTTCCTGATTGATTGAAAGATAAAACTCCGGCGCCATTGGTAATTAAAAAAAAAACAAGGCATTGCATACAATCACCGAATATCCAAAATCGAACGATTATATAATTAGTTTTTTAATGTATTTTAATGCGACTTATTTTAATACGACTTTATTTAAATCTTTATTTTAAATATACTCTGAAAGGTTGTTCACCGGCATTGGCTTTTGAAAGTATATCTTATTCAATAAAAGACAGAAGATTCACCACAAATACTTTGACATAATTTATTTTTCTTGTATTTACTGTAATGTATTTTCCTAAGTAAAATGTAAATAAATCTTGTATATTTTGACATTGCCGTCAAGTTTATGAAACGTTAAGCGAAGTTTTAAAACAGAGGCCAATATGTTCAGAGAATCATTGGGATCGTGTGAAAAATTCCGCCGATCTCTTCCTCGGTGTCCTGTAATTTCAAGCAAAATTTAATGTTATAATGCGTGCAACACTGTGCTTGTAGAGTTTTAAGACGCCACCTACTCTAATTCAAATACTATGAATAATATCTCGTTTTTAAGTTTGTAAAAATAACGGATCGCTTATTAGGTTGACACGTGTAGGAAAAACCATAAAATTTATAATAATATGGAACAACAGATTCGTAAATAATATTTAACGTTTATTTTTTCATATAAAAACTAATTATAAATATTGCTGCTAAGTGAATTGGTATATTATATGGATAAAATATTAAGTATCCATCGAATGTTTATCGTCTTAGCTAAACAGCTTCTCGCGTAAAGATTGATTAAAAAACTTTATCGGCAGTACAGTTACAATGTATTATTTTAGTATTTTATAATGAAACGAATAGAAAAACGTTATTTTTCCAAGATACCAATCTGAAAATTTCAATAATTTAAATTTGATATGAAAACTCTATCAAGCACCTTCAGTCAACATCATTTATTAAACATGTGGAATTGTACAAAGTTTCAACAATTTAATTTAAAACACATTTCAGTTATATTAAATTTATTCGTAATATTTCACAAACCATTACAGCAAAAGTGAAAAAAAGTTACAATTATTATTCTAAAGAACCTGCATGGTTTTCATAGAAAAAATGTATTTGAAGCTATATTAATTTATTGTTTTCCCATGATAACTTTGTCTTCTTTAACACAGGTTTTTTATAATTAAATATTTATCTAAAAAAGTATAATCTGATGTAAAAGTTGAACAGTTATAAAAAATTACTGATATAATTATAGTTGTAATCAAAACTGATCAAAAGCTTTTATGAATTATGTGAAACATAAGCTTTCTTGTTAATTTTATCAGATTTTTTTGTTGAGTCATTTCTTAAATGATGAGTTTTCCTGTGATTCATATGAAACTATTCATTATTGTTTTGTTGACACCACATTGGAATTCATGCCAGATTTTATAATCTCGAACTTAAAAGCTTTTTTAGTTTCAAAGCTTACCAGTAAAAATGTCAAAAATATATGCAATGTCTCTTTTTAACTGAATAATTTATTTTATTGAACAAATCTGAATTTCGTTTGAATTTTTCAGTTGTTAAATAACATCAGTGTTGCATTAAATGAAAAAACTTCAGAAAATAAATGCTTATTTTAATATAACTAAATGTCTTATTTATTAAATAAATTAATGAAATTCTCTCGTATTTTTGGATGACGTATAATAGATTTCCACGTTGACTGCTTTAAAAATTTATTATACTCCCAATATTAGCTTTCTCGTGATATAAATAAATGGTCAGTCAGCTACAAAATTAAATTCGATTTTTCATGAAAGATTCCTATCAACGAATAACTCATTGATTGGAAATGAATCTGAACAATACGATTTTCTTGGTCCCACATGATTTGCATCATTCGATAAAAATACACATTTCGCGGTAACCGAGTGAAAACGTTATACGAACGCCCGCGTTAATTATGATCCGAGATAAGACCTCGAAATTTTTTAAGGCAATAATCATTGTGTAACCCGGTATAATTTTAAGTCATGAATTACTAAAGAGTTCTAATTCCCCAACCCAATTTAAAAACTCACAGAAGATGATCTTTGATGTGCAAATTTGCACCCAAATGAAGATTTCAATATTTTCTCTTGATCTTTATCATTCTTTTGTCAACTCGAGATGATGTTGTTACTCAATAGCTCAAGTGTATTAAATAGTTCAAGATATATATATTGTTAATGTACGTATTATATTTAGGACGCTTATTATCTAATATTGGCGGGAAACAATCGACACCGATCATTATTACCGGGCAATATTCCAACGGGAAAGATCCATATCAGATGCAGATTATCTATTATTTATTATAATATATTTTAGAGTAAATAATTCGCTCAATTCTTTTCTGCCGACCCTCGTAGCGTTGGCAGATTTCCCACATTTAACATTGTTCATTTACATGTTTCGTTCTATTTATGTACTGATTTTATCTTTTTGTGTTATACGAGAGCTTAAATTATAGCGGGAAGGAGAGATCTTAAATAAATATTTTTCAAATACTCCGTGAATAGTGCGTAAGTTACGTAATTGCGTTATACAACAATGTTGCATATTTCTTTACGTAACTTTCTAGTTTCTTTTTAGGATACTGTACGATCTTTTATTGAGTATATATAAATACAATAAAATTTTTGGTTATTCTTATTACATTCTGATTATATGATCAGAATATATTGTAAAAGTTACAAATCTTATTGAAGAAAAAAATACACATAAATATTGTTTGTTTTGTCGATACTTTATATATATTACGAACAAATTTTTTCATACTTTTCAGCTATGCCTATTTTATAATCTAACTCATTCTTTAACACTGGTGTTTTTATTTTTATCTTAAAATAATGTTTTAGACGTCATATCAAGTATTTCATTTATCTCAAAATATTCATTAACGTTTATATACAATATATAATTATTGTAAGTTGTTTTAGTTGGCATTTACATGGCATTTTTTCATCCTTTTAGAATGCAAAAATTGTTATCTCATCGAATCATTATAAAAACCTTGTTAAATTAATGTATACTATTTCATGTGTTACCACATAACTATTTTTATAACATAGTAAAATTTTTTCATATCAACATCACTTTCAGCTTTTCAAGTGTTAATTCATGATAGAAAAAAAATGTTGAGAAATAAAATGATAATTATGTTTTATTTTGAGAAGTTTCTTAACTTGAAATTTTTTTAGTGTTTAGATTCTAATATTTTGTGCTTATTATATCGGTGAGGGTTCAATAAACGCGTATACAGTTAAAATGGCATGTTAAAACTCCTAACAGCTATTCCACTGGCGCCAGGCCAGTTCCACTGGACCGATTTCCTGCTTTTCTGATACTCATTGGTCAAGGAATATAAACGAATATCTCAGTATCATTTTAGGTCTTTCGGTGTCACTATATTATGTGATCCATTTATTTAGTTCGAAGTTTCGTTGTCTTCTCCACTATTGAAAGCTTCTATTAAATCAAATTCAGATCAAATAATTGTATAGACACCTATTAAAAATGACTGAATATATACCGTAGTGAGCCATAACATTAGAATACACAGAAAATATGTAACGCATATAAAAATAAAATATCATTTATTATCATATGGATATATTATAAGACAGAATTGTATAGATTTCGGTCTCGTATGGCAAGGCAAAGATTTCATTTGAAATCTGCTGAAACCTCTCTTTCAATGGTCGGAATCTGTTCTGACGATACCCAGATTATGACATAGACGCTTCTATGCGCAATCGGAAGGTTTGTGAGCTTTAAAACGAGAGTGTATATAAGTTCTCGCGTTCAATAGATTGCGAGAGTGCCAATGTGTAAAGCCGTACACTGTACAAGTGTGAGATATTACTGTACATTTTGATTAACTTTTGTAATGGTTATATTGATGTCAGTCTAGTAAGTACAAAATCAATTAAAAAACAAAATTAAATCACATTGCTTTATATGATGATTTGATCCTGATATTTTATAATGATTAAAAGGTGTTATATTTGATTGCAAAATTAAAATCGACATAATACTTCGTTTACCGGCCGTCTTGCACAATTTGTACAGAGTTTAGATACTTATACTTGTTGACTGTTTGTATTCACACATAAAGTTCCCTTGAATTGGCGGGACTGTGTACAATATATGATTTGCCATTCACTACTTAGGTTAGATCATGTGGAATTGTACAACGACCACAAAGTAAGTGTACTGTAAGTTACAACAATTTAATATTTTACATGGGAATTTCATCAAACACCCTCTGTCGCTGGTGTAAATTATGAAATGCTTCGACTTGTGTATAATATATTGTCCAATAGATTTTTCGTTGTAAATCTCTGTACAAATTAATATTGAGACAACTACTATATAATTATTGACACATGGTTGCAACCAACTTTTAAGTATGTTATATTTTCAACAGATATTCCGATAGATACGGTATAACTTTTTCCTGTAATTTTATCAAATCATTGTTGATTATTTTTGACACGTTTTAGTGGAAATGTAACAGTTTTAAACAAACAAGACAAGATTTATTTCATACTAATTCACATGTAATTAGTGTTATAGAAAAACCGGGTCTCGTTATTTCATTATAAAAAGCGGAATTAGTGCCATAACTTTTTAGTAAGTAATATTTATAAATTTCTCAGTGTAATTTTTAATCAAATAATTAATAAATCTTAAAATTGCGTTTATCCTAGATCTATAAGTTGGGTCATTCTACATTTTAGTATCAGGTGATGGTCCCTCACGTTTTACCATAAGAATCATTTATCAGCCAAGTTAAGTCAATCTGATAACCTCTTTAAATCTGTTATCGGATATATAATAAATATATCTAATTTATTTTTCAAATATTTTTCAGCTTATTCCAAAAATATTAAAATTCATTGAACATGTATTGTATTTTTCAATTCACTGAACATAGTATTGTATTTTTGTCTATTTCTGTAAATAGGTATAATAGAGAAAGAATAGATAAAATTAGTTCTTAAAATCATTTAAGTGTTTTTAATTTGATAACACAATTTGTCCATTCGTTATTCTTGTTACTGGATATTTTCTTTTAATATGTTTATTGTTACTTATAATGCTCGAGGAGAGCGACATTATGAGGAATTAATAGAAGCAATGCTAAGCATTGTGTTTTATGTTTATAACATATCTGGGCTGTGATGTCGGAATCGTAGTCGTGAAAAACGAGCGACACCAATTCAACGTCTTTTTCAATTAGACGATATTAAAAAATATTTCAATGAACAATTTGACGGATTTATTGGTTGATCTTTAATTCAATGCATATAAACTGGAAAGGCCCTATCTTAAAAACATGTAAAATCAAACTTTTTTAAGTCAGAGTCGTGTTATTGGTCAATGTCGTGTTTCGTTTTAACGTCTCTACAGCTCTGGTTTCAATAGAAAAAGAATATTTTCTAACTTTAAAACTAGATATATTAAAGAAATATAACCAATATATTTTGGTAGTTCCCTAGTGTTATACACCGTCAAAAATGTTGAAATGGAGTACATATTTGTTTGGTTATGTATTTTTGTGAAAAACAAACGAAATTCAAAAGCTGCGCAAAGAAAATAAGCTGTCAATGATGAGATGTCTGTAGCCGTATAAATATGAACTCTAAATATAACTTCAAATTTTGTAGGCGTTTTGTATATTTTAGACAATGACGTCCCTGAGCAGAGTTACGATTGACCCATTTAGCCGGCTCGCAAAATCAGGCATTGTTTTCAACTAAAATAGAAAGAAGAAAACACCGTGAAGGGCGCCATCTAACAGTTTACCGGGCAACAGTCATGTCAAGGGTATAAATAATGAGTCGGAAAAATAAATCTTGGACACAACTCTTTTTGTATTAACTTATGTTTGTGTCAAAAATACTGAATGATATTAATTATGACATTTGGGTTAATGACAGGGAGAGTGGATAAAACTTTTTTGACACACTTTTATTGACGTATTCAATTCTAATATGAACAGTTTGCTCTACTAAAAGTAAAATATATTAAATCTTAGCAAGTGGAAAAATGCATTTTATTCTGATTTTATTGAAAATTTCAGGAGAAAAATAAACAGTATAGATGTATTTTCATAAACTGACTGTTTAACTAGCTATAATTGGAACAAAAACTTTTCCTTTTCACGTTTATAAAAATATATAATATTGAAATTGATAAAAAACAATCACACGGGGAAAACTAGCAGTACATTTTAGTTCTATAAAATTTTATAGAACTAAAATACATTGGTATTTTCCCCCGTGTTATAATGGATTTCGACCAAGTAAATGCCAATTTAATCAATAAAACAAGGTTATAATCATTTTAATAAACGAAAGAACGTTTATGTATGGCCCATATATTTACAAAAAAAAAACTTTTGTAATAGAGGTAATGAATATTAAGATTTGATTTTATTTGGTTTATTAAAACACACCTTAAAACAATCACATATTGTGAGTGTAAATACAGTTTATGGCGCTAGAATAATTAAGACGATATATTGTGTATATCTGACGACGGCGGAGGCCGAAATAACTATAAATTTACATATATTCATTACATAAAATTTTATTGAATTAAAAAAAATCCTAAGCCAGTCCAAGTTTTCAAAAAAAAAAAAATTTTTTTTCATCATTCTTTTATAACAAATAAATTTAAAAAACCATGCCAATAATTATTTTTACAACTGTTTTTCCAATATTTATCATATTGGTGAAATAATTAATATAAATTTTAGAACTTATTTTACAAAAACATTATCTATAAATAATTCATACAATTCAAAGCGCAAACAGGGGTTAGAAAGCGTAAATAAAACAACTAAATGGGTTTTGCTGTCTCGAAACAAAATTTCATTTATTTAAGTACAGTAAAATTGTGTGAGTTGGCACAGTTCTGAAAGCCTTGTAATAAATAGACCCAAAAGATGTCCAAGCGTATATCGACAACAATTATTGAGTAATGGATGCACATTACAGCCAAGCACATTTATCACGCCAATATCTTGTACGCGATTTCCACAGCGAAGCCCCTAATGGTAGCTTAAACAATATTACCAATTTACCGAAGTGTTTCCAAATAAGTCGATCGGTTCATATTTTTTGCTACCACCGCCTTCTTTCGACGTACCCTCAAAGTCTGAAAGAGACTTCAGATCTTCCGATTGCATTTCTGAGACTTCATCGAATGAACCTTGCTTTGGAATATTTTTAAGATGAGGTCGTTCAGCAGAAGTGGATTTTCTTTCCTCGGGTTCACTTTCTAGACTTAAGTTAAGGGAAGGACTTTTAGAGCTTCTGTCGTGTGATCTATGCCTCGATTTCCCCGAGCAAGAGTCTATGGATAAGTTTGGAGCGCTACTGTGGTCTTTGGGAACTTTGAAGTTTTCGAATTCAGATTCTTCGAGGGAAGTGAAAATCTTCAGCTCCTCTTCTCTGGAGGCTTTTGAATCCCGAGAGGATGTCGACGAAGAGGAGTGACGCTTTTTATAACTTCGTCTGCGGCCCGTTCCGTCATCCCTTTGCAGGGGTCGAAATTTGACGCCATCGAGAGACCTTAAAATGAAATTTAACGCTTGAAAAAGGGCCCTCTATTGCTACCATTCCAATTGACTACATTTAAAAACAAAGTTTATTACACCTTAAATTTACCACTGAGTCACGCTTGATTATTGTGAAATAATTTTTGGGACATTTTATTTTTTTAAAAAATATTCTTTGCACAAAAATATATCTTTATGGTAATATAACAACAGGGTTTTGATCATGTACAAATTGATCAGGGCGGGAGAGAAAATCAGCTTCTATAATAAAGATGGAAGATTTCTCTCACCTGAGAAAATCTTCTGAATAAGGAGCTTGTTCGTCTTGCTGATAAGACTGTCGTTCGTATGAGTCGAAATGGATTTCAGGTATTGCGGAATCATCTGTGGGGGTCAGGGGTCTGTAGTGCCATTGAATTTTTTCTTTCTTTTCAGGTACCCGAGATAAATTTTCAGTTACATCAGCCGGCTCGTCACCCCAAAAGTTGTCGATCGCCGATTCACTTAAGTTTTCCTGAGAAGAATTTGGCTTTTCATATTTCTGCGATACATTTTCAGTTATATCAATCGATTCGTCACCCCAAAAGTTGTCGATCGCTGATTCAGTTAAATTTTCTTGTGTAGAATTCGGATTTTCAAGTTTGCGAGATACATTTTCGGTTAGATCAGCCGGCTCGTCGCCCCAAAAGTTATCGATCGCTGATTCGTTTAAGTTTTCCCGCGAAGAATTCGGCGTCGATCTATTTCTATCCAAGTTGAACGATTGCCCTTGCGGTATCTGAGTCGTGATGTACGATGTCTTGTCAGGTGACCGGCTGCGAGAGTAACGCTTTTCGTTTTCAAGCGAATCTTGTCCAAAGCTCGAAATCTTCGTCGAAAACAAGAACGACGTCGAGTCTTGGTTCCCGCCAAAATATTTTATAGACGCCTTTATCGGGCCGTCTTTTCCACCGCCTTTGACTTCGAGATATCCTTGGCCGCCCAGCGACCAGTCATCAGAGCTCCTCGAAGATCGAGTGGCCTGATTCATCAGATCGTTGTACTGTCGGGTAATATATTCCATATTTTGATTACTATGTGTATGAAGCCCATATGTCACTTTTTGATAACACGAAGCCGCTTCCAGTACTCCATAGCATGACTCTACTAGCACGGATAGAAGAAGACCCATAATGAAATTAAAAGTTAAGATTCAGGCCAAATTCTGTAGAATATATTTAAATTCGTTGCACTTTGTTTACATTGATTATTTACCACTCAAGAGCGTTACAATAACATAAACTTTTTTTTGTGAGATCGTTGAACTTCCCGTAATGCTCGTCGTTTTTACGGGCGCGTCGCGGATGCAATTATTTCAATTACGATACTATCTTTACATGGTGCAAATGCGACCGTCTCTCGTCGACTATTATGACAATGGACCGATATTCGACGATGACATCTTTGAACTGGTCGAAATAAGACCGATAACGTTTGCCAAAAAAGCATACTGACCCTAGAATTAACTCATAGCCGCAGCTGACGGCTGAAATGTATTGCTCCGATCGAGAATACCTAGTACTAAAGTTAGATTGTCATCTAGTGAAATAGTATTGCCGGCATACAGTAGATAAGAAACGTAGGCTCGATAAATATTTCGGCGGATCGTTACGCTACTCATTTGTAACAGCGCGGCTGCCAAACATCACATTTTTAATTTTAAATACGGACACGGTGAAAAACTAGCAATGAATTTTAGTTCTCAATTTTTTTTATAAGATATAGTTGATAGCTATTTCGGCTCACGCCATCGTCAAAGATATAGTTCAGATAGTTCTGACGATGGTGTGAGTCGAAATAACTATCAACTATATCTTATAAAAAATTGTAGAACAAAAATAAATTAATATTTTTTCACCGTGTTATAATAGCGTTCTACCAAGTAAATGCCAATTCAATCAAAAAACTTAAATACAGACTTTCAATCCATTTAAATGTATGGTTTCTTTTAAAAAAACATTTAATATCCCTCCTAATTCCTGTAAAAAATGAAATAAACCAACAATATTCGATGCAAATAATTGTTATCATTCAAGTATTCATTATGAAAACTTTGACGTTTTACCGATACTTATTGTAGTTGCATTAAATATATTTTATAGTTGGTTAAGTATGGATTGAAATAGTTCGGTGATATCTATAGATTTGATTGCAACTCAACGAGATAAAAACCTGCATAAATTCACGCGCTTTCGCTTGCGATTGGGTAGTTAGCAAGCTTAAAAATGACTCGAAGAAAAAACTATTTCTCAAAATATAATAGTACACAAAACATCCCGATCGCGCGTGGTCTCATGTTTGTAAATCCGATTGATGTTTAATTTAAATAAACCATGCAAGATGTTTGATGTTTAGAATACTATATTGCACATATTGGTTAAAATGGAGCCAACTTGATATTATGCCAAAAAAAGGAAAAAACAAGTTTTAACCGTTTCTTGTTCAAATTATTTACGAATATGAACTGTTTAAAATGTCACATTATGAAATCTTTAAGTTACTTGTAAAAGTTGATGAAACTTGTTTCAATTTTTCGGAGATATCAACATCAATTATAAGTTTTTTTTGCCTGTACACGAATTATATGTATTTAAGAGAATTAAGTTAAGGATGTTTTTTTGCATGATGTTACTAATCTTCTATTTATATTTTGTAAATCTTTGAAATACCGATAGAAAGACGATGATTTTTATAATATTATGCAATTAATTTCGATGTATCTTTTATACAGTCGTGATTGAATTTAATTTTTATGAAAAATCATAATTCAGTAGAATGTTGTTGGATCGCTGTATGGGCATAGCCTACATTGGTTGAAGAAATTGAAACAGAGTTCTAGATTCAATTTAACGGATGCGTGTATCTCTGTCAATATTGAAAATGAGAATTACTTTGTAATTAGACTCTTAGTGCTTAGTAAAGTCATCGGATGAGTGGGTTAAGTGACTAATGCAAATTGCGGTTACGATTTGAGTGAAGATTGGAGCAATTGCGGGCGCAGCCGTTTGATGTCACGTTTGGTGTGACCGACCGTCTGTCCGCGGATTTGGGCCGAGGTTGTTCGTTTGGCAAACATACGATCGACCCAATAATGCAGCCCCATACACGGGAGGATTTCCAAGAACCGTCACGACTATCAGCGTTACAAACACGACCCATAAATTGGTGATGTTATTTCTTAAATATGAATTTCGCAAGACGTATGCCCGTTGACAAAAAGTCATTTTTAATAAAAAGATTGTTAATGTTACAAATTCTGAATAATTGTTTATTGAATTGGCATTTACTTGAAGGAACTCCATTGAAAAAAGCTATAAGTAACAAAATATATACATTACTGTATTGTGCTGATATTTCATCATAACACAATGATCAAACTAAAATTAAGCTAAGTTTTATATACTTTCTAAGAAGATCTATACGATATCTTGATGTAAAACTTAATTGAAGATAATTATAGTTCCGACAATTACAAAATCTGAAATAGCTATCAACACGAAATGTAAGAAATTGTTTAGTTAAATAATTTAATAACATAAATAATCGAACAGTTGCTATTAATGATTTTTTTATTTCTATGAGATATTTTTTTTTTATTATACTGTACAAAATAATTCAGTTAATTGATAAACATTGTATCTTGTATACTAAGATCCATGGAATGTTATACAATAATATAATTGGCATGTAGAAATCACACCCCCAAGAAGGAAGACTATATGGGAAAAAAATGATTTGGTGTATACATCTTTAATGAGTCTATTTCTGAAATATGTGAATATTTTTATTCGAGAAATAATTATTTTCCGAAAACGTAAAGATATAAAAACATTTCAGTAAGTTCACCGCAAGATGACAATTAAAACACATGTTATAAAAAAATTGAAGAATTGTTTTTTCTTTCTATGATATGCAGCAATTCACTTACGGGCTATTCGATAAGAAAGAATATATATATTACTGAAAACACATTTATATGCTTACTAAGTTTTTGATAAAAAATACTTTTCGTACACTTCTGCAGTTTAGATGACCCTCGGTAAGTTTTCCAGTGGTGGAAGTGTAAATACCTAAATACACATATGTGTTAAGAACAACAGAACAAGTTTAATTAAAAAAATACAAAATGTATGCTCAACAATTTAGCCATAGCTTCAAAATATTATATATTTACTCTTAGAGGAAACACAATATGATGTTCATTTACATTTATAATAGTGAAGGTTTTAACAAGATGTAATGCCAGAGCATAGAAGAGAGAAACATCGAAGATATTTTCTTATAAACTTAGTTGCAATAACTCATTATTTTGCACACGCCAATAATCACATTTTTACTACAAAAGTTTTTTTAAGACGAATTTTCGTTGAGAATGCCGAATAATAAATAAATCAATTAATGTGTCTGAACATCGATATTGTAATTATCATTATAAGCTGAATTTTTAATTAAATTTATTTTTATTGAGCTAATCGCCTCGAACTTCTTCTCAACTATGATTTATGCATTGAGAAGATATGCGAGGGGGGGGGGGATTAAGCGTTAAAATAAAGTAATAAAATGGTCACGCAGCTTGACTTTAATGCAACACCTGAAGCCAGGTGAGTACTTCCAATCGTACTTACAATCCAATGTTGGACGTCGTCAGGCAATCATACTTATTCTCTAATGAAATATTGGAAATCCATTCAGAAAGAAAAATCATAATCATTGATGTTATATTGAATTCTAAATTAACTATGTGTGTAGTATATATTACAGAAGAAAATTGTTAATATTTTTCGATAATTTTCAAAATAAATTTAAGTGTCAATTTTAAATTTGAATTTTTACAACTACAAAGTTGTGTGGAATCCTACAAAACATATATTATATTTAAATCAAAGATTTTCTACTGTAAATTTATAGTGTGTTATAAAGAGTTAAATATTTCATTTAATTTCAATTAATTACGTTTATTTATGATATCGACTGAAGGTGCTCGGTGGAATTTCAAATTAAATTTTAATTGTTACAACTTTGTACGATTCACATGTTTTGTCACTAACGACCCGGATTCGGCATCTTCAGGTATTCTATCACATGGATTTAACAGAACCGAAGTGTCAATGTAAATCTTATAGACTGCAGTAAGTAACCACATGATTAGTTTTCTAAAATGGTTTGCAAACATTAATAATATTGAACAACAATTTTAGCTGCTAGGATAATATTCATTTTAAAAAAGAGTCTATGGAAACAAATTATTTATAACGTTCACATCAAAACTTTCTTTCATTTAAAAAAAAATATTTTATACATAAAATATTGTAGTGAAATATTATCCTTGAATTAATATAAAAATTATTAAAAACAAGAATTCCTTCACAAATATTTAAGGAAAATAACCTATCGTTTCTTTTAATATTTTCTACGTGCTTAGTATGTAACGTGTTTTTAATTTCAGATACGTCTCAATTCTTTTAATCAGACACAAGGGCAAATATAAAGGACGGCAAATGCAATTTTTTTAACATGTAATATAATTTCGGAAGGGTATTTCAAATAGATATTTTCTTCTTTTAAGTAATTTAAATATCTTTTTTCTCGTCTAAATTTTTTATTTTCATCGCAAATTGCGAATTTTGTAAAAGCTATTACAAAAGTACTGAACGAAAATGCCACATCAATCCACAAAGTGGAAGAAAACTGAAAATGAAATCATTTTTTCCTCTTTTATTAATTCCGACTGTGTGTGTCATGTGAAATTTTCCAAATGAAATATTTTCGTAAATAAAATAAATATATGTAAATAAAACGTCAGGTCATCGCCATCGCAGTTTCTTTATTTTTATATACCATGCACGTGTAGAAATTATTATAGATGAAACATATGATTAGTTTCATTCACAAAAGAACAATAGCTTTTAATGAATATTATCATTGCGTAATTAATTCTGTGTCACCCACTCACAAAACATATCAAAGCGAGAAAAATCATTCAAGCAAGATATAAACTACATTGTCGATACAATGACGATAATTTGTTTACGAGTCTTATTGGAATGTTATTTATTACATATTTGAAAATAGAATGTCAATAATCATGAATAAAGTAGCATCATTATTGGTATTTATTTAGAATATATCAAGAGCGGTTGCCTAATCACTTTTCTTATATATTTCAATTGAAAAATAGAGCATGTGCTATTGACAAAAAAAAAACAGTTTTCGTAGAAAAATATATTAACGCATCTCCATTGGGATGCCATATATTTAGCAATAGGAACGAAGATGAATTTAAAAAGTTGTCAAACAATTGACTGCAAATTTATTCTTTAGAATTGACATATTATATAAAAGGATCATTTACAAATGTAATATTTATAATAAACACACCCAAGAACCAAATTAGATTGTCGTAGTATGATAAAAATAGATTCAAATGACAAAAAAAAACAATACAAAAAACGATATCTTAAAACGTATTCTGACTATTGAGATTTTTCAAAATCACAAACATGATAAAAAAGACTATGTTATCAGCTTTATTCAATGGTTTGGAACGATCTTTGTAAAGGTAGTGAAAAATGAATTTATTCATATGATTCTTTCTAAAAGAAGCGAAAGCATCATAGTCGAAAATCGAAAGCTCACCTTAACTTTGAAAAACAAAAAATATATACCACGGGTATAGTAGGTAAGTGCGAATGATTTGTTTTATTGGCAGGCAAACGAATCTCAAATAAGTCTTCGTTAAATGTCAATATCAGCAATGCCTTCGAGCCAAATGACGGAGTCTTAAAATATATGAAGTACATTGGAACTGATAACAGAAGCAATACACTGATGCAGTCTATCGTTTAACTAATAGTCAAAATGTTATTATGAAATATGGGTCGAGACGAAATGAGTACGATTCTCGATAGTCAAACAGTTATTATTGCTTATGAAGACTCTAAACTAATTTTAAATGTTACTTTATTGAATCTCAAACACAAACATCTTACTGCAATGCATATTTTGTATAAAACTTGCAATGAAGAATATTCTAAGCACATATTTCAGGATTATCAGTATAAAAGCACTATATAATTTAAACCAAAAAAATATCACGCGATAAAAATATAGTTAATGTTTATCACACGGTGAAAAAATAGCAATGTATTTATTTTAGTTCTATAAAATTTGTAAAGAATATAATTGACAGCAATTTTGGCTTTTTACCTCATCAGAACTGTGTTTAAGCGTACATTATATTTTTCAATGCGTAGGAATAAACGTAAATAATGAAAAAAACCCCAGATTAACTCTCACTTCGAGAAATACATAAAATCAATTTCCAACATTTAAGAATTTATTAAGATTAGTAAGATGTTAACACAGAAGAGAAGTTGTATTGTGTACCTTTTCTACGCCGCTATATATAAATAAGAAAATGTACGTATAGACATACGTTTGAAAGTAGGTAGGCTCGTAGGCCGAAATAGCTATCAGCTATAAATTACAGATTTTGTAAAACTAAAATGCTATTTTTTCACTGTATTATCATGGAGTCCTACCAAGTAAATGCCAATCAACCAATTAATGTTTATCGCATATCTGTCGTGTGTTTTCTTTTCAAAGCAATTTGGTATTGCATAGTGTAAACACTTACAATTAAAAATGCAACTAATCACCATATGAAAACGAATAGAATATGTGGGATTGCAACATAATTCATGATACGTGGGCCACTTTTAATTGGAAAATTCGTGTATCTTGTTTTACAAAGTCTTTCATGATGCTACAACTAATGTGCTTGAAGATTTATGTAGCTTTTAAAATAACACTTATAAGTTGCAAATAATAAACTTTGAATATAATTATAATATAAATTGTACATGTATAATCCAAGAGACGTCAGACTTTTTAAATACACACAATAAAGTAATGTGCTCTTAGTAAAGATTTTATCGGTTGATTTGTATTTAAAAAAATATATACATAGACATATTTCTTTCACACGTTTCTGGTACGTCTTCCGGCATACGTAAGATTAAGTCAAAATGATTGGTATCAAAAGATATACATTTATATGATAAAAATTTATTTCACCAGTGAAATGAGTAAAATATATTTTTACACGAAATAAATGAACATGTACATTAATTTGGATTCCGGATAACTGTTGTTTTGCACATAAAAGCCGTTTTTTAACAGATATTTTTTGCTTATAGTTATCTTCAGTTTCCTACTTTTGAAGGTTACAAAATTTACAGTAAGCATGATTTCAATGGAATACCTGTTCGACCAAAATTTTATATTCAATCTATAATCAACCTCAAATTTCATCTAACAGGCAAAGTATAAAATAAATCAAACTTAATTTTCCTGATTAAGATTCTAATGTTGAAGTGTATACAAAATTTGAATTTATTAAAAAACAGAATGAATTGATATTAAATACATGAAATATGTCAATATGGATTTGGAATAATTTTCTGTTTCACTTTTTAACTAAAGAGTGAGCGCTGTCCCAATATTTTAAATGGAATTCGATTCGATATGCTGTTTGAAAAGCTGACAACAGACGGACGCAACATTTACGCATCTATATTTGAAAAAATGTTCAAATAAATTAAATACGCATTTCACGTGCCTATAGACTTTCATGTACAATGATTGAATTTAATATATTTTATTTTTTGAACCTTTATGTATGTTATGGTGTAACTCGTATGCGATAACTGTAACAGTATTTTTTAAGTGATTATTTTTAAATAAAAATGTATTTTTTCCTAAGTATTTTATTCTAAATGTATTTTGTATTTCACTGTAAGTTTTATGATAGTCTTTGGTTTTTCATATACGTTAATATTAATAATGATAATTGATTACGGTATGATGTAACGATCAATGTCATTGGCTTTTGTTCGGATTTCACGGGCTTGAATCCCGTGAAAAACGGCTTTTTTTTCATTTCATTTAATTTATAAATTTATATATTTCTTATGATTAAACTTGTTTACAACACATATAAAAATAAATATTATATGTAGTAAAGGCAACTAGACCTGTCTTACTAGAACTTGAGAGGAGGTCATATGGTAAATATGAGAAGTGGACATGGATTAAAAAAGTAAAAGTAGTTTTTTGCTTATTTTCAATCGACTATTTAGGTAATTAAACAAAATAAATATTATAACAGTGATGTTTTATAAATTTATTAATAAGTCTTGAAGATGACAGCGTTAGTTTGGCAGACAGATATGTAAGTATAACACGTACTTCAATTAATTGTTGAAAAATAATCAGTTCATTAATAAGCTTTTCAATATAAGTCTGGTGTAAGAAGTCAATGGGCCAAACTAGCTTGATATAGAAAAATACTCAATTAACTGGTTGTCCTATAAATATGTACAACAATATTTTTACCTAGTCATAAATGAGCCAATAAATGATATTGATTGAATTGGTATTTACATGGTAGAACTCAATTAAAACAGGGTGAAAAAATAGCAATGAATTTAAGCTCTATATTGTTTTTATAAGATATAGTTGATAGTTCACGTTATCGTCAGAACGATGGCATCGATGGCGTGAGCCGAAATAGCTATCAACTATATCATATGAAAAAAAAAATTGTACAACCAAAATACATTGATATTTTTTCACCGTGTCAAGTGAATGATTATTTTAATAAAAAAAAAAGATATATGAACACGGATACGGCCGCAATATTATGCTTTTGAATAATATTGCGGCCTTATCTTTTGTAAGTAAAAATATTGCAACTTGTTGACTTCTGCGAACATCTAAAAGTTGACCGCGTCACCGCCGCCCGCGACGGCGAAAATGCATGCGTTGAATATTGGCCAGCGGATAACGTCGTGACGCGCAACTTTTCACGGGAGCTTTTTAGTGCCGTGCGCAAGATTTGACGCCGAGCCCACATCGGTCGGCGTCGGCGACCATCGGTCGGGACGCTTCCAGAACCGAAAAATAGTCGTCGTCCCTCGATTCTCATCACTAACACTGAATAAAATGAACAGATTTTACGATAGTTGATATTGTTTATGTGTGCGTCGTGGTATATATTTTAATGGGTATTTTTTATTGGCAATCAATTACATTACACTAAAATACATTTCTGTTGGCACTGCAACAATATTTATGCATGAAAACACTTCGATTTGCAAAACATACAATTTATGCGACTGTAAAATGATTCTACCGCAAGCATCTCGAAATTAAATCTATCCAAAAACAATGAATAATTTACGAGACTCATAATGCATTTAAAATAAATTTAATTGTCTTTGGTTATTACTGTGACCATAATGCATAGGATGTTTTTTTAATGCATGTAAATAAACATTTGTTACATGAAAAACAAATCATTACCAGAACGAAAATGTTAAAATAAAAACTCGATGAAAAAGGCACATTATATATTATATTGCGAAATGAACTCGTTCTTTTGATTTAAAGAGATAATAAATATTTTGCGCACAAAATCACAAATTGAAAACTTAACATGGAGCGATAATCACAACAAATTAATTATAATTTGGTGTTAAAATTAAGCAGTGGAAAATTTTATTACACTAATCAAAAATCTGAAGAACAATGTCTTCTAATTGAAACAATAAATGAATAATACAAAAAAACGAGGATTTTATTTCTACGTCTTAGTTTTCATTGAAGATTAGTCAATTTAAGTGATTAAATAATTAAATAAATGAAAGTTAACACTAAGAATGATTTCAATTCATTGCAAATTGTCATTAACATTTTTCAAAAATACTACAAATAATCAAGGAATGTATTTATTGTCTTCAAAAAATATTAGATAAAAATGCACTGGGTGCAAGTCGAATGACCTATGGTGTCGTATTTATAGAGTTTATATTTCGGCATGAACCGCGGTTAGACTAAGGAGATAAACATCGCTACAAATTAAACAAACTCACGCATTTATCTTTTGTTGTACATACAATGCCAAACGGAAAGAGTAACGATGCAAATTTTACATGAAGTTAAAATCAATAACTAATCCGCCATACATCGTGAATTATTTTTTACACGGCTAATAAAAATCGTTCAATTATATTTAGTCAATAAAATTTACATACATATCGAAAATTATCTCAAAAGTATGCTTCAAACGTAATTTTAAATGTTTCCAGCTGATGAAATAGATCGATTATGAAAATCAATATTAATTCCACCGATACAACTGTGATGGAAATGTTAAATTTAAATTTGGAACTCGGCTAGTGAAGCGTTATGACGTCAGCCATCTTGTATTCCGGTCCATGACATAATCATTTGAGGAAATAGGTGGACGAGTATTTGATTTTATTTGTGGGCAGATGAGATAATTAAGAAATATACAATCGACGGAAACAATGCACGTATCGCGCAGACTGGTATGAATTATCCCATTGATTTATCATAAAGCGCCATTAACAATATAGCCAGATGCTATCAATAATGCATTCGACACAATGTAGGACGATTTTGTTAGTGTGCGAATGTAGTAATCGTAGGTTATAAAAACGGTTATTGTGTTATGTTTAGGAGACATTTCAAATCACGTAAATTAAATATAAATTTAATTTATATGTCATCCAATCAAATAATAATAAAAACATGAAAAAGGAATACTGTTTTATTTCACTCAAAGATTCATGTAATTGCATTGGAAATACAATTTTTTTTCTGATAAGAGCTATTAAAATTACTCTTTATGACTTCATGATATACTCGTTGACTTATGTACATCATACATGAAATTCTTCTTCGATATCACAGATTGTTCTTTCTAAAGCTTAGGTTATCCTAATTCCTATTCATTGGACTTTTTATCTTAAAACAGTTGATTACATAATATTTTTTTAATTCCTATAATATTACAACTTCAGCTAAATTCGGTATAACTTATTTCGATAAGTTGTTTAATCATTTTTTAAATGAACGAAAGAAAATCTTTTAAGTGATAATTCCACATTTTATAATATTATTACCAAGACTGGTTTCTTTCATCTCGAGTATTATCTAATGATTAAAAAATATTATCAATTGGTACTACTCGCAACGAACAAAACCGGGCTTGATAATTGTATTACAAAAACTAAACAAATTGTTTTTATTTATTAAAAAATGCTGTAAAAATATTTATGTTAAAAATTTTAAACGCTAATTTATTCAAATAGACCAATACAAAATATTCAAACACCAATATTTATTTATTGTCTCTTTTCAATATTTTTAAAGAAAAATAATTATTTGACTGAAAATATATAAATAAAACAAAATATATGTTGCATGTTTTAATGTGAGCTTTTAGAATAACAAGCTAATTGCTATATACTTTATAATCCTAATTTGTAGCCTATTATACATGACAAAAAATTATTTTATCAATGAAAATATGGGTTTATTGTTATAATAAAAATTTCACCGATGAAATTTTGGCGCAAATTTAAATATATCGTTACTATAAATTATGAAATTTCAAAAAAAACTATGATAATGAAAATCGGTGAGAGGTTCTAGGTAATACGATATGAGATGATTGAATGAAAATTTAAAATAAAACAAAAACACATAAACCGAGGAATTTCAAATAAGTTTTCGCAATTTAATGATTAGCAAATAGAACGCTTCTTTGATGTCACTCAAGAAATAAATTATATGCCTCTAAATATTTGAAAATTGTCTATTTTACGAAACAATGCGATTTTTACAGCTTTTTTACGGGCAGTTTAAAATTAAAAGGTATGCGAGCTTAATAGCAAAACAGTAAAAGAAAGTTTTATTTTCTGTGGTGAGAATAATTCTCAGATGATTGATGGGTTTTATATCATATTATATTACGTCACAAATATTTTCTTTCTAAGAGTAATCCGTTTTTCAAAATTAGTGTAAAAAAAGGACAGACAATTTAAGTACAAATGACCAAATATACGAAAATAATTCTTTCCTTTAAATATAGCCGCGTGATTCCTCATTATTAGTTATTTATTAATATTTTGCTTTGTAAATATTAAATAAAATATTATTTGAACGTTAAATCTACATTTTACAATATTGACTAGCTCCAGTTTTGGTCCAGTAAGCGCATAGTCAAATATATAACGCCTTTCCACCAATAAGTGACCATTAACGGTGTGTTTCCGATATGTATGTTTAGAAAAAGGTTTGTTATTATAAAAAGACTGCCGTCAAATATAATATTCTTTTTATTATTCGATGAAATGATACGATGTGTTTTGTCAAATAAATTGTAATTTTATTGTTAATTTCAGCATGTAAATAAATTATAAATATGATTATTTTTATTATTCGCTCAATTTGTATGGGTAATTTTGGGTGTGATTTCATAAAAAAGCCACAAGTGGGCAAAGGCGTTTTCGAAAAAATACACCTGTCGACAATTTATAGTTTGGCGTCGCTCATGACTTTAATCGCTTTTTCCACCAACATAAAAACGCGACGATTTTCTACAATTCTTCATTCGGCACTCACTTCTCCACACGAACACTCAATTTTATTATAAACATCGAATTCAATTTCTTTGTAAGCCGTACCCGTTACATTTTAACCGATGAAATGAAATCAAAACAAATTTTGGATTGCATTCACAATATTTGAAGATTCAACGTGATTTTGGAAGGATAATGTAATCAATGACTTTTATAAATATTGCGCTTATTGAGTAAAGTATTGCTTAATGAAGCTAGTGGAAATTTTACTTCAAAACTTTTTCCCACAAAGTATTCTTTATCAAAAATTCATTCGAAATGGCAATAAATTTGTCATATGAAGGTTATTATAGTCAGTTAAAATATTAAATGTGTATTATTGAAGTTTTTTTTATAATATTACAAATGTTCTGTTAAATGCAAAGTAATGGGTTTTGGGGAGCTGTATTAATTTAACTTACCAAATAAATATCCGAATCCAGTTAATATAAGAATAATAGCACGTATACAATACGGATTGTAGGTTATGCCGGTAATAAACAAAACAATCGTGTGATTATGTTATTAACAACGTTCAATAATGAAATGTTGGGTTAGAAATGAGAAGAACTTGTTGGTAGGAAGGTCGCTCGCGTGAAATAAGAACGCGGAAGTTGTTTGGCAGAAAAAATGGGAATTAATTGAAGCTACGTCAGGCGACCAATCGATATGGGTGCTTGATGAAGTTTGATGGTTAGGATATCGATAAGGTGTCTAGGGACGGGGAGGAAAGCGGGACGTCGTCGGGGAAGGCGTCGCGGCGCTTCTGGGCTCGCCCGTCCTCCGAACGGAAGCTCTGCAAGAAAGCTCCCAGGATCAATCGCACAAACGTATATAGCTTAAGATTTTGATCTAATCTGAAAATCTAAATCTGATTTAACAGAACGTCCAAACAACTCAACAAGATTATTCACGATAATACCAACTAAAAGAATTTAGAATCTAAACCTCAGATGGGTATGATTTTGGAAAGTTTAAAGAACAATAAAAACATATATCCAATATAATTTTACTTTCCTCAAAATAACATTTTCGACAATACGGGCCGAGATTGAAACACTGTAGAGTTTTCAAAAAAAAATATTTAATTATTAGACATTAACAGACAATATAGTACTAAGTACTTCAACGCATAAAATACAGTGTCAGCTCATAAAATCTTATTTTTTTCTAAAGAAACGTTCTTTGAAGTATTGTATTAACTGTTAAATAGACCCGATGGTTTTATTTTATTCATAACGTTTCTCCCATAAAAAAACCTTTTATGTGAGAAAAGATTTAAAACTTCGTTGTATTTTTCTCAACTTGCTGCCGAAAGTATTTGATACAATCTTCACAAATAGATACCATCTATATTGTAACATAAAACATATACTACGAAAATTCCACTTGGTGTATCTCATGGACGGAAATAAAACAAACACCTGTACAGTCCATTTTTCATTCGGCAAATTTGACGAGCTATATTTAAATTAATATACTATTCAAATACGATGCGAAAATTATACTCAAATATCATGTAGTAAAATAAAATAAGTAACATTAGCAACCGTGTTGCATAATTTGCCGCGAATCTATTATACATACATAGAGGTATCGATTAAAAGTATTACTTCGTTATTTTATAAAATAAATTTATACGTTCGTTTTAAAAGTTAACATTATAGATGTGTGCAATGAAATATCGATGTTAATCAAGGTGTTGACTGTCGCTTCTTGATAGAAAGGCATGATATTTTGAATAAAAACACATTTTTCAGTACCTATTTCCACAATACATTTTCCCACTCCTTGCTTCCTTAATGAATTTGTTATAGTTTTTCAGAGCTCTTAATGGATTATTGATTTACTTTAATTTTGTTTGAAATTTTTAATGATTGATTGTGAAAGTTTCATTTTTTAAACTAATTTACATTCTTTGGATTAATATTGTAATATTTCCTGTGATTTGTTTTTTAGTTCTTGAACCCATGGTTTTGTATACCTGCTACCTTTAACTCAAATATTTTGTATAAATAGACTTTTAAATCAGTTGATAATGCTCGCGATGAGCAATATCAACCCTGATAAAAAAATATTTTGTTGAAATAAGTACTGCAAAATTATTTTTATTATTTAAAATATCATGCCTTTCCGTCAAGAAGTGAAAATTAACACTTTAAAAGTGACATTGATTAACATCGATATTTCATTGCAAACATCTATTATGTTAACTTTTAAAAGAAAATATTAATTTGTTTCATAAAATAACGAAGTAATTTAATATTTTTAATCGATACCTCTATGTATGTATAATAGATTCGCACCAAATTATGCAATATGGTTGTCAATGTTATCAATTTTATTTTACTACATAATATTTCAGAATAATTTTCGCGTCGTATTTTAATAATATATTAATTTAAATACAGCTCGACAAATTTGCCTTACATAACAATAGCAAATGTAATATAACAATGATTAATTATTCATCTGTTAACTTTTTTGTGATAAATTATTTAATGTGCAGGTTGATTCTATGCTCAGCCATTTTATGTTGTCTATAAATGTCCATCCACTACTCGATCCAGCACATAGCCGTCCGAAGTGACTCTTACAAGTCCTAAAAACTGCTAACTAAATGCGCAGACACTTATATATTACTGCTGAAGTATTCTGTTATAAAAATGGTGTATAGCTATTTTGAGCGACACTACCGCAAAAAGAAATAAATATTCGTGCCTATTCGCAGACCAAAATAGCGTAAATGTCAGGGCCGGTATCTTCAGTAGTTAAATCAAATGTCCGGTTAAAATTGAGTTCACGTGTAGGAGCGGCTGTAAATCGTTATATGAAAGAATTTCCATCAAAACACACTCCCTGAATATAAGACATGAAAGAAAGGAAAAAACGTATAAATGTATAATGATAGCTATCAATGGGCTCTAACTAAATACTTAAATATATGTATGGTTTGTAAATTTATGTTTTAGACTTTTTAAGCGATTATAAGCTATAAAGTTGATATTATTTTTTATATCAACCATTTATTTTAGAAATTTTATAGAACTAAAATACATTGCTATTTTTCCACAGTGCTACAAAAATTAATTTTGGATGAAACTGTCGTAACATTGGCCGTTTTCCTCCATTTATTGTAAAAGAGAAACAGTGATTTCTATCAGTTAATGAAATATGCGAAAAATTAATATTTTTAATACGTGATTACTTTGTTTATTTTTCTGATACATTAGAATTAATTATGAATAAAACTTAAGAGAATAAGAATTAAATTATATTATTTTATAGAAATTATTTCAAAATTTAAAACCAGAATTAAAATTGTATTTTTAACTATAAATTTTGACTAAAAAAAAACTGCAGAAGTTGAACTATTAAGTAAAATTATCAATTATCGAGCTGTAAGATTAACAACATTAACGTGCAATGGATTATATTTCATTAACGACGAAATATGGACTTGTAGAGAATCGTTAACTATAAATCGTAAATCGTGGAAATGTATTATTGAAGAGTTGCTGTAAGTCATTTATAGCTATCAACTAAGAGGTATGATGAGAGTGGAAATAAATACTTCCATTGCCATTTTCTCCATAATATCTTTGACTTCGACCAAGAGAGTGTAAATACCATCAAACAGTTAGATACTAAAATAATATTCGAATATTTTCAATACATTTTTGAGACAACAAATTAAATTCACAGTACCTAATATAATATGTGAGACTTTGTAAATTTTCATGTTTTGTCACACACGACCCAGGTTTTTCCTTTAGGCATATTCAGGCATTCTATCACACGGATGCAATAAAACTGACAAGGTTTCAACAATTCAAATTTGATCTTAAAATTCCATGATAATTAATAACATTAAGAGAGCTGTCGCGTTTTTTTAATAAATTTTAATTTTCTCCATCATGTATCCTTATTTTGGCATAGAACAGCAAGTATAAAACAAAATACAATTAATGAAACACGCAAGTCATTCATTTTTACATATCATAACAATTCAAATAACAGGATCCTAGCTTGCTATCATCAATTATTCATCAGTCATTCGAAATAATCATTTATTCAAGGATCAGTCCTGGAATAAAAAACTTCAAAAGGAGACTGTCGACACACATTGTAATTAAACTTTTAGATTTAGTTCGTGAAAGATTGTTAGTGTTACTAAACGAGCGGAAGCAAATAGTCTTCGTTAATGTAATTATGAGTGTTGGCAATTGGTATTATTATAATCAAATTTCCAGGGGTAATGCCGCGAAGCGATTAAGCCAGATAGGTACTTAGTCTCGTGCGACATTTAAAACTGGCGCATCGAGGGGCAGGCTAGTCCAAAACAAACACAGCTGAGATTAAAGTATTATACATCAAGCAAGACTACCGTCAATTTATGCCAAGATACACTAGAGTACATAACGATTTTTTACGGTTTTTTTTTCACTTTTTTTGTTGTTTTTATAATAGTTCGAAAACATACGAAATTTCACTCTGGACCCCAGGATTGTAAACACCTATCGCGTTATACTTTATATAAGTCAAGCAAAAGTATAATTTATATAATTATGAAGACCGAAATACTTTATCGATTTAAAATATTACACTAACAATGGACAATACTGGTGGTGTAAAATTAGATTGACAGGGAAGTAAAAACAAATGATTAATATCAACGAAAATTTGTGCAGAATTATTATACATTAAATGTTTGCAGATTTTAGATTCGTGTAATTGAAATAAATAAAACTAATGGATTCTGTTTGTATTTGAAAACGATTTCCCTCGTCATTTGTGTGATCATGACGATAAAAACGATGGAAAGCTTTCGAGGTCTAGTCTCGTGCCCTTAAAAAGGTGCTGAATAAAATGTCAACATGTTTTAAGCAAATGAAATTTACAAAAGAGGGAGGTAAATTTAAAGTGCGAAAACTTTTACGATCACGTGACCTTTGGATCATGTCTACGTGCTAAAGATAAAGGTCATTTGTCACATTAAACTGATTTTTATTATGATTTAATCACTTCGAGATAAACGGATTTTTCGTATAAAAACTTGGCTGTGTTTCGCGATTTTTGTTTTTCAATTTTAGCGTATCAAGATACACCTCTTGTAGTGCAACGTTTTGCTACAAAATCGTTTATAAAATAACAGTTATGCTTTATAGATCCTGTAAGTTTTACGCCGGATTATACTACAGCATTATTATATCGAGATAAGCACATTTAAAATTAAGGATACAAATGGCTGAACAAATTTATTTCGTAGTATCATTTCTATGATGGGTGGACCGGACCAAAAAGACGATTGGTTATGAGAGTAAAAACAAGTTATGTTCTTAAGTATTTTTTTAACAATAGTTATTAATTATGCTCTATTTCTCAGCAGTGCTAAGATATAAAACAATACTTTATTCGCGACACTTTTTTTAAAATTCTGGTGTTTTTGTATTGAACATAAATTACTATTTTTTTTAAGTTATACTTGTAAGACCAGCCTTCAGATGACAATCCATTTTTTTATCAAACAATTAAAGCATTGAATGTAGTATACCTTAATTTATATCATAATAAACGCAACATAAAATTCATTGGTATATTCTAAATAAATAATTCAATAACATTCACAAAAAAATATTATATAATCTAATTTGAAAAGGCTGCCAACAAATTATTTACGTGATATCGCCACACATGGTGGTGATATGACATAAATTTTATCGCATAAAGCTATTGTATCAAAAAGGTTTAACCTTAATCCTATCGCAGAGGATTTCCTCAAGTTGAATTTGCGTGTGTTATATTATACTACTTGTAGGTGGCTCGAACGTGTAAGCTGAAATCCGATTAGTCCAGCAGCTTACCGAGGTACGACGCCCTCAATAACTACATTTCAAAACAAAAAAATGACATTCAGCATGGAAAATCACCGGGAGGAGACACAAATAGAATCGGTATTGCGTTCCCAACGCGCGGAAAAATGAGTACATATCTAACAAATGTTGTTTTTGTCAAAAATTCTATCAACGTCTTTACATTTGTCATTAAGTATGTACATTTGAAACCTAAATATATCCTGAACTTCCAGGAATTGTTTTCTAGGGCAACTCGTGCACGATGTTTGTCTGAAATCTCAAATATTCACGTGAAAAATAAATCATACGTTTGAAAATGAAGAGCGTGGAATATCAGTCAAGAATCAATGACCGATTACATCACTATCACCGCTTAAATACAAATAAACACAAAAATTAATGTATCTTTTCACATCTCTTAATATCGAAATGATAGTTTTATAACAAAATTTTCGAGTCAGTTGACAGTCGAAAGTCAGTTTTTTTCCTACCTTTCCTATTTATACGGACTAAATTAAAAATCAACCATTCAACCCGACAAATTGTTCATTGAGATATTCTTCAAAATCGTCTCATCGAAAAAGAAACTGGAGACTCTTGTTTTTCACGACTCCGACTCTAGTTCCACAGCTCTATATATAAATTTAATTTGTAATGAAAATTGCCATATCTTTAACGTTGCAAATACCAATTACGTTTCGAAAGATTTAAATTCATAATACTATCGTATTGTACACTTAATACTTCACGAAAGATTGAAAAATTTCGAAATATTTTACCTTTAAAAAAAACACCCTTCACTAAATTATCTTGAAATGTTTATTAAAAAGACTGTTTCGATTTTGAGCCTCATTTGTTTTTATATAATGAATGGAAATTTTCGCTATTAATAAATTAATCTCGGAATGATATTCCGTCACTTACACGTATTCAATATTAGACCTAGTAGACAAACGAAAGTCACATTGCTTTGCCAACACAAAATAATTCGTCGAAAGAAGTAATTATTTTCTGTTGTAACATCGCACACACCACGTACAATGCATAGCGCTGTCCATTTTTGAAAAAAATAAAACATTATTTTATATAGAATCATTACATTTAATGAGATAAAGACTATTCTCTCACGTACCGAAAACGTAAATGACATTCGCGTGCCAAAAATCGCTTTTTAATAATATCGCTTGCGGTGCATCTATCTTCATCATCGGGTTTGCGAAAATGACTTTGTATTTTATTCAATTCATTTCGTTCGCGTAGGTAAAGCAATAATTGCAAAATTACCGCGCCAAAATTTTTTAAATGACGCCATTCAAAAGTTTTTATAGACCTAAATTAGGACCGAGCTTCCGTTTCTCGTAATCTGGTTCAAAATGATTAACCGCCTTCTTCAAAACCATCTAAATGACCATATTTGCACCCACTCCGTGGAACATTTTGCAGATTTATTATACAGTTTTGTTTATAGCCAAAACTCTTGTGATAAAAATTACTTACATACTCTGTGATGATTATTTGTACAAAACGAGCAGAGTTGTTTGTTGCTGTGAGAACTGCTTTACCATAACCTTTTCAATACAAAATGTCGAATACTAAACTATTTACCTTTAGCGTAACTGTTACTTCTTGGTGGAAATACACGATATTTTAAATAATAAAAACTCATTTTTAATACTGTTTCAACAAATTATTCTATGATTAAGACCGGTATCGCTCATCGCATGTATTACCAACAGAACTGTTTGATCATCGTAAAACATAAGAAATAAACATTCCTTCATAGTTGTATGTCGAGAAAAATATGCCTCTAAATGAAATTTGTTCGATTTACTGTTGATTTGATTGGAGTGGTCAAAAAAACATGCACAATTTAAATATCTTTATTCTTCATGGATGATATATTTATACATTATATTATTTATATGTTTTCAATTTATGACAAAAATTTCCAGGAATGCCTAGTTACGAAAATTACAAAAAACAAATAACTTTTTATTTGCCTGTCTATATGTATTTTTAAAATATTTTCGTGACAAATAATAACTAAATGAAAATATTGCCAAGAACAACAATACTCGAGAAAATTGGGCGGGCGACAATGGAAATGAAATGGAAAATTAAAACGCAATAAAATTCCCGAAATTGGTGGCAATTTATCTTGCTGAAAAATAAATTATTCTTAAAATTATGAAAATTGAACAATGTTAAAATATAAAATATTTGCTTCATTTTATCGAAATTAATGTATTTTGGGTTAATGTCGTAAAAAAATGATCACTTCTTTTATAGTGCCGTGAATAAATATTTTTTTTTTTTTTTAAGATACTATTGCAAAAAATTATATATAATATATATATATTTTTTCACTGAATGCAGCCGAATTTTTTCATAAAAGTTCTTATTGTCAAGAGATAATGGATCAATTGGAAGCATTTAATAATTCAAAAGGTATGTTATTTCTGAGAAATAATGGTCTAAAAAATATATTAAGGTTTTGTTTAGAGAATTGATCTGTTGTAACAATTCTTGTTAGAGATTATTTGAGTAATAATAAATCTAATGAGACATTGCCAACATACTAACAATCGACAGGATTATTAAAATTATACAAACATTCATATCAATTATAACTTTTGATTATTCCTATCGGTTATTGAAAAGTTTTGTTCCTGGTAATAGCAGATTAACGCATAATAAACTGGGGTTCTTCTTATATTTACCGCCTCAAAAATATTTATGTTTATCACTAACCCTTGAATGAAGTTCAATTTTCAATATGTATTTTTATTTGACTTGAAATTCTTATAACACCTCTCTAAAAATATCTTAGTAGAATAAATATTTAACCCAATATACTTCTTACTTAAAAAGATTTTGAGGATATTCATGACAATAAAAAAATACATCTTCGATATCCAATAAACAGTACCTACAAAATAATATTGATTCTGGGGCTTAATAGGTACGTAATCCGCCACTGGTTGCGGTAGATTGTTTTATTTATTACATAGAGTAAGAAAAAGCAATCAAAACTCAATACAATTTTGATATTGAAATAATCTTACCTCGTCGCAGGCTGAACATCTTGGTTTCAGCATTTCCGCATAATGTCTTTCACAATAAGGACGATCGTCTAAGGCACAATATGCCAGATCAGCCAAAAGATCTTTACATGTGGTACACGTAAAGCAAGCAGGGTGGAACATTGCCTAGATAAAAAAAAGTATTTGCTTATTATATATGGAATGCAATTTGGCTCGGATACGTCATCAAATCTAACATCTTCCAATGTGGTTTCATTATTTATTATTATCAAGGATTCTTTTATTTTCCATGAGAATAAAAAATATTTAGTGTTCTAAACGTATGGAATTTGAAATAAAAAAAATGTGGAAGATTTTATTTCTTAGATATGAGTAGATTTTGATCAATAATTTGGTAAACAGGTTGCTGGTTTTTCAAGTCCTATTGTATGTCGATCATAAAGTAATTCATTACTTGTATTATATACAAATGCACAAATACTACAATATAAAATTTTTATATTACAATTTCAGTTAGTGAACGCCATCTACATCAAACAATGAAAAGGTATTTGCATGAAAGTGATTCGAATATTGGATAAATAAAATAGGATTGAATCCAAGAAGACTCTTACACACTTTTGAACAGACATATAATGTACAAAATCAAATATAATCATGTGTTGAGTTTAAGTACAAGATTCTTTTTATTATTTATTCAAAAAAAACTTCTAATTTGAATAAATACTCACATCATCTCCTAGCCGAGTTGCTACAACTCCTAAATCTCCGGATTTTACTGACAAATGGCAAGTAGGGCACTCAATTGGACCACCATGGTTTTCTTTTGCGAACCCTGTAAAATAAAAACACCATCAATTAATGAAATTGTATATACCAGAAGAGTATGATACGAAATCAATAATATTCAAGAACACACGAAAATCATTATTTTGAAAATGAAGATATTTTATATTTAATTGTAAAATATTATTAAAATCCATAATAATTATTAGCCATTAAAATTTATTTTATTTCTATAGTATTTAATTTAAATAGTAAAAGTATTTCACTGATTAAAATTATTGTGAACTGTGTACCTATATCTAGTGCTATTTCGTTTCTAGCGGCGATGAAATCCTCAAAGGAAGCTTTGTGCTTAGATTCTAGATGGCGGCAGTGTGCTGCAGCCAGGTCCTGGCGCGGCAGTTGATGTGCCAGACGTCTGGTCCTCTCTTCAGGATATCCTCCACCGGCAGCTCTCATGAAGGCATCGGCCTAAAAATAGTAACAACCAAATAAAGCAAACTGATTTTTTTTATTATGATACAACTTATTGTTAAAAAGTATTTTAAATGTAAAGATGAGAGGTACAAAAGATAATATATTATTTCAGAAGGCAACTTAATAATTAGGCAATAAAAATTTATAGCCCTGTCAGTAAATGAAAGGAACTATTAAAGTAAAACGTTTTCCTCTCAATTGTTCATTTACTTCATGTTTAAAACTAAATGTTGATATAAATAATTGACCATAAAAATACTGACAGGAAGATCTTTAATAATTTCTTGTAAAGAAAAAAACTACTGATTATGTAAATCTTTGTCTGAACAATGTAATTACTGCATGATTTTAATGAGAACGGATAACATACAATGTTCATTAGTTTTTTACATCCTCAGTTGGTTTATTATCACCAGCAGATAACAATAAAATAAAAAGTGTACGCTGGTTCATTTACTATTGTAATAATATATTATCATATTGAATGTTTCAGGTCACTGACCATTGCTAGAACAATTAGGGTGTGGATAGATTTGTAAAAAAATCTGCTCTAGTCCTATTAGGACATTACAGATAAAAGTAGGAAGTAATGATTAATAACGTTGACTTGCTGAATGTATTTTGTTAAAGTCGCTGTAAGAGTTAATTAACATGTCTTGTCCTAACAACGACTAATGCATTTTTAAAACAACTCAAACTTTTTATGTTGTAAAAATGGATTCACAATATATTTTAATTATATCTTTTTGTCTTACTTTTGTCTACTTCTAAATACCAATTTGAAAACTCTTTTATAACACAAATATCATACATAAAAGAAATAGATTTTTTTTTTCGATTGAATCTTAACCCAATCTACATAATTACGATGAGACAATACTTAGTAATCGTTTACAAATCTGAATCTCAAAATACACAACCTCGGCATTTTGAATTGACTTTCCTAGTTCACTCCCTTGCGTATTGTATATGCATACGAGTATCTATGTGTGAGTTTTATGCGTGTGTGAGTAAAGCATTTGGGGATAAAAATATAATTATAATGCTTGTGGTGTCCACGTTAACTGGAGTTACTTTGGATTGCTCAGCTCTGCAACGAATTATCTCAACAACGACACAATAAGTCTTTACATAAGGGATGAAGGTGATTGGAAGAGCTTTGATGCTAATGCGTCATAGATCTTAACGCTCCATCAATTTAATATAAAAAAATACCATTCACGCATGGTTACACGCATATTATTTTTATGGTATATTATTCATATTCAAAAGTTCTATTTACGAGTCATCTATTTTAATGATGGGAAATCCGTTGAACTGTCCTGTAGGATAACTAATTGCATTTTTTTTCACGAATCTTGTCAAATCGACTATGTTAAGAACATGTTAACTTTATGTATTCTACAATTAAGTTCATTTAATCGAGATATCGTTAACAATAGACTAATCTTCGTCTCATAGAATTATTAACAGCAAGCGGCATCAACAATTCTTAAGCAAATTTTTAAAGATTTGACCAAAGCTCTTTTTTGAATGTTGGACGCTTTATGATATTTTAAAATGATTTTTTTCCTCATACCTATACTTTAAATCCGTGCTTCTAAAACTAGGGGCGGAAAAAATTTTCACGTTCAACATGTTTGTTAAGGAGGGACGTGACATGAAAAATTTAAGGAAGCACTATTTTAAAAGATGAAGTGTCTTGTATAGAATATGTGAAAATATTAGTTAAATCAAATTTTAATTAATATATTTGACTCTATTTAAGTATGATTCACTCGTGATAAGAGTAAATCTTGAGATAAATGCGGCTATCATTGACCTAATGCTTGCGCAACCATTCTCTTTCATTTTGATCCAGAATTAGCGATGTAACGTTTTTTTGGCAGAAACACGAAGATATTATATAAACATTGCATTTTTTGCAATCGGAAGTCCGTGTAGGTTTATATAAAGCTCTTTTCAATTCAAAACATAAATCAAATAAAACATTAATTTAACACTTTGCGGCCCGCACATTTTCTCTAAATAACTACACCGAAATAGTTTCTTCCTATTTTTATTTTAGACATCGTGTATATTCTTCATCCATCTATCGATACATTTTGAAAGTAAGAATTATAATTCATATTAATGAGTTCCCGGATAGTAACGTTTGTTTCAAAAATGACGCCAATGTTGCGTCCGAGGGCCGTAGTGTTTATATACACCAAAACTATAATGTATCTAATTTTTTTAAGACTGTTTTTATACACATTAAAGGTCGGTTTAATTTTTGTAAATAAAAAGCACTCACTTCAATTAAAGGCATTATAATATTTAATATCACTTCCAACGGTATTTAAATCTCCGAGTCGACGCACGTAAACAATAAAATTGTTTGTTCAAATTACACTAATGAATTTTCCTCGTCGGTGCGTCGAGGCGACTCCCGACTATCAAAATGGTGTGTTAGGAAATGATAAAAACATTCACCTACGGCGCATCCATTTTGGGCGAAAATTAAGCCAGCAGCCGGCAGTCGGCCTACTTCCGCTGTATGCCGAAAAGATAAACATTTTAATAACGGGGGCACATTAGGGAGGGCGCGCCGCTCTGTTGGTGGAGCGCTGTTGATTTAAAGGTGCGGATCATCCCGCGAGAGCAACCCTTCATTTGAACTATCACAACACGCCACTGTTAAAAATAACTTGTTGATTTACCTGTACAAAGTACGCGGATTACTTTGACAACGTTACAACGTTTTAAAAATATATATTTGATAGTGGACGAAGAATTTACGACTTGTATTTGTATAACTGGTAAAGAAATATATCAAAACATATTTACCTGACTAAAATTCGATAAAAATTTATAAAAAAAAATATTTCATTTCAAACTTATATCAAATTTGATTTTTTACATTATTTTTCACCCGAGTTTTAGGTCAATAATTTTTCCTGTGTAATTCCGCTTTTTTTTTTTATATAAACGACGCAAATCGTTTACATGTCAGCTTTATTGCACCGTTGTAAAAAAAAGCCTGAAGATGCCGAAAGACGAAACCCGAGTCGTAAGTGACAAAACATGTGGAAATGTACAAAGTTTCAACAATTTATTTTATATATTTGAATTCCATCAAGCGCCCTCGGTTGACATAGTTAATGAATCCTAAATTTCAAAAGCAATAAAAACAATTCCCCCTAATGTCAAAGTATAACAAAATAATCATGTATTAACATATTCACAATAAACCTTACTAATGGCACGATACAATACCCACATTTTACAAAAGAAAAGTTTATCAAATTTGAATAAAGCACCAATTAAATTATGCTCTCTAACATTGTTTTGAAAACTATTTCGGCATACGAATATGAATAACCACATTGTGTAATCATATGATTATTTAAATTAAATCAAATAGTTGGGAACAATTAAATGACATGCGGCTGGAGGAAAATAAATGGTATACAAGTGCGCCCATAAAAACTTTTTTATTACCTTCGCGGGCGATAGGCCAGGTGGCGCCCACTGTCCCGGAGTTGCCACAAGCCCAAGACGAGCTCGGACGTCCGCCCATTCTTCTTGATATACGGCGTGCGATTCTCGCGGACATTTGCAAGACTGGCATGTCTTCCTGGAATAGAAGAAATATTACGACATTAGTAAAGAATATTTCGTATCAAAATAGTAAATTTATGATATGGTGTAGATATTAATTATATTCAATATGTCACATGTTTGAATATGGTAGAACACTGACGAGCACAATTTTTTTAACCTTTTCCATGCTGATTTGTATAAAGAATATTGAAAAACTGAATCATTTAAAATTTTGTTCAATATTGCCGGTTGCAAACAAACAATTAAGAGGACATATCAGGCTTTATTTTAATACAAAAATTTGCTCATTTTATAGACGAGTCCGATGTTTTTAGATTTTTATCCAACATTTCCTCTTTATGTGCATTAAATTAAAAATCAATCAAACAATTTTTTTATTAAAATATTTTTCAAAATCGTGACGCACGTTTTTCATATTCCAGCTGTAACACCACGACGTTTCCACTGCGACTTCGCAGCCTTGGTTAACACTTCTATTTCTTTGAGTATAACCTATCAGCAAACTGTACTCTGCCGATTTGAAAGTTGAGACGCTCTCAATGAAAAATATAACTTCTTATGGAAGCTATTTTACCAAACGTTTATCATTGAGAACTGCTGGTTGCTCAGTTTGCTTTACATCTTCGTATAGAAGAGAGTAGAAACAAACAGAAACAGAGATTAGGTTTTAAGGATGGGATGGGTGTAGGAGAATTTTAGGCTTCACAAACATCTTCAATCTATCAAAACTGTCTGATCTAGGATTCGAGCCCATGAGATGCATAGCTAGAGTCAACAACAATTACTACTTCGCTTTACCACGGACCCGAGTTATGTGTGTATAATTGAGTATAATTTTTAGAACGTCAAAAGACATTTTATAAGAAATGACGTGTATCGAACATACATACATGCTTCGTTTTATTGCAGTTAATAAGGAAGCATTAAATTTTACGAGTAAAGGATACATTTATGATAATTAGATGTTACAAAACAATATAACATCCTAAATTACGGCAGACAGATAAAACATTAGTAATCTCGAGTTCATTACAAATTTTAAATACATGTTGTACTCAGTTTTATATTATACTGAAAAAGTCTCCCTAGAAAGGTAATATATATATACTGTTACTGTTTTTATAAAGCATTTTTCAATTTCAACGACTTATATCTTACACTAAAGAGAGTTATTTGTTTATTTGTTTTATTTACTAAAACGGCAAAAGAATAAATAAGAAACTAATTGAAATAAGAAACAGTTCATTAATTATTAAAAAAAGTAAATGATTATTTACTATGAGAATATTAAAACCAAGACAATGAATTAGTAATGCAGTGTTTATTTGGGATTATTGTTTTAATTTTGTTATTTTGAAAATTCAGTGAAGATTTGTTTAAAGAGAATTTTTCTGCTGGCACATTCTAGTTCTTTGTTAAAAAAATAATAGTCTGTAGATATATGTTTTTTTTTTGTATACATGTTTAGAGTATAAACTTTCGATAAATAATGTCTTCTATATTTATTACGTTGTTGTACTAAAATGTAAAATATATATCATGTGTTTATTTGCAAACAGCACTTAAAATGTCAATTTTGATCTACTATTTACTTAAATAAAACACTGCATAACGGTTGAAAAATTATTATACCGCTAAATATAAGCGGAGATACGTAAATCAAGACGGTAGAGATAATCCCCGACTTTTTTTTTTATATATAACACTGGAAGACGAATAACTTGAACAGTTCATCCGATTAATCTAGCCTTCTATTTTGATGAAGCCGATCGGTCATTTCGGAAAATGTGTAATAAGATGTTAAAAATATTTTAACGCGAAAACATTAAATAAGTTCGGAAGCTTTCTGCGTTGAGCTTTCGCGCTTGTCAATTTTAATAATAATGTTTCCTGCTTTCGACATACTGTTCAATATTGGTAATAAAACACAATACGTCGAGGTCTTTTGATGATTGAGTGTAATCAATATAAAAACCTTTATATTATATAATAATTATAGATGTGATGCATGTATATTTAATTTTTAAGCACAAACTAACAGACTTTCGTGAAGAATTATAATGATAATATATAACAGTATTAACGGCAAAAATGTTTTGATTGAATTGGCATTTATTTGGTAGAAATCCTATCACACGTTGGAAAATAGCAATGTATTTTCTAAATAATATATTAATAATTTTTATAGAGTTGATAGCTATATCGGATTACGCCCTCATCGATACTATTTTTAGACAAACATTTACTTATCTATATAATTGTGGGGAAGAAAAGCTGCACAATACATTTTCTCTTCTGATCAAACATCCTAGTTTTCATATTGTGATAATAAATTCTTAAATGTAGCAAATTGACTTTACATATTTCTCTCGAAGTGAGAGTTAATCTGGATTTTTTTTGACTGGGAATAAACGTAAATAGTAAATAAGTTTGATATTAAATTAATTCAACTACACAATATGAAATCTAGGATGTTAGAACAGAAGAGAAAATGTATTGTGCAGCTTTTCTTCCCCGCAATTATATAGATAAGTAAATGTTTGTCTAAAAATAGTATCGATGAGGACATAAGACGAAATAGCTGTCAACTATGTGCTTGTAAATTTTGTAGAACTAAAATACGTTGCAATTTTTTACCCTACAATAATAATTCATAATCCAATATCTACAAATAACCAATTAAAAGACACGAATTTTCAATGATAGTTTGAGATAAGACAGAGACAAATTAAATGATAAAATAATAAAAAAAAACAACGATAAGTAGCCATATTGTTGAAGATTTTAATTTCATTATTTTAAAAAGTTGTATGTTATAAAAAAAAGCTTGTTGTGAATTTTTTAACTTCGTCTGCATATTATAACATATCTAACATAATTTTCACAACAAAAATCTAAAAAGATATACTTTTAAATAAATTCAATATTTAATTATTACGTATTTTAGAAGACTATGCGCGTTAAACCTTCAAATATCGTAAATTTATTTTTTACTTAGGAAAAATAAGATAACTTTTATACGTCGATACGGAGATTTAATTTACGAATCACGTATCATAATTAGGCTAGCTTATTTGAAATTAGATGCTGGCAACCGACCAAATTTTCGATGTGTGTAGTAAATTGAGAACGTTAATATTTTTTTTCCGTTTATTTTTAATATAATAATTCTAATGTTCGCTTTATCGGCGTGGAAAACGAAAAAGAAACACGTTATATTTGACAACTTTCGTATTTTTCTAACACGTTTATATTGTGTTCGACGCATTCAAAAACAAACAGGGAATGTAAAGAATATTGATACAGTCAATAAAAGGATATTTATCCATTTTGATACCAAATTAAAGAGGTGATACAAATAACACTGGTTGTTAATCAATCGCCTTCTGGCAACGTTAGAAAAGTCGTGGGAATAAAAGGCATCAAGATAATCATCTAAGAATGACATACCTATACATAACATTGAAGAAACAGGTATGTATAGATATGTCCAGACGAGGAATAGAACCGCGGTCTACGAAAACGCATGGACGTTGGCACTACGCCATAGCGCTCTTATATTAAATTCGATGTTTGTCTACATTTTTTGTATCTTTATAAAACACACGCGTCTTGTTTTTTGATTAATCTTGCGTGAAAAACTTGCATTGAAACATATTTTTTCTTTTGTTTTTTTAAAATCTTAACGAGGTTAATTAAAATTAAAAGATCTGTCCCATATAGCTTTCTGCTTTAGATCAAGAGCACGTGTTAATAGAGAAATTTATGTTTATTTTATCAATTTTTGTTGGGTTATGTAGTGAATACGATTAGATTAATTTTTAGACCAATTGTAGTCAACCTTTTCTCATTCGGGTCGCATATGTTTTCTACGTTATTTTGACCACACCATATTAAACTATTCCTAAATAATTTTGAAATAAAACTTGATACATGAATGTTTTGAAAATTAGTTATGATTATTTAAGTTATTCCAAAAACTTCTAGTCAATTTAGGGTTATAATAGCGACACGTGGAGAAACTTGGTGCGTCATACGTAGCCCGCGGGCCGTATGTTGAAAATAGTCGAGTTAGACCAAGGGTTCACAAATATTTCTGACAGAGGACGATTTTCAAATAAAAAATATTTTGCGGGCTACCCTTGCTTTTGAAAATAATTTCAGGTTTTAAAAATCAAGACAAAAAATATTTCGTCGTTAAATCTTACATATTAAATTAAATGTTAAATTTGAAAATATATCTTGCAACATGTGCAAAATTTGTCCCTCATATGGATATTTTTTTTATATACCACATGAACGAAAAATCAAAAAAATCATACGGAACACGCTTTGTGAACATCTGAGTTAGATTTTTAAAATAAGTTATGAGAATACTTGTTCAGTTGATCAGTTGATAATGCACGCGATGAGCGAAACCGGTCCTGATCAAAAAATATATTGTGGAAATAAGTACTAAAAAATGTGTTTTTATTATTTAAAATATAATGCCTTTCCATCAAGAAGTGACAGTTAACACCTTAAAAGTGATTATGAGAATACGTAAATGAAAAATAAAAAGTAAATAAAATGCAACTAGTTATAAGGTGTGTTTTTTTTTTTTAAACAAGTCTGTTATGTTCAAAGATATGAAATTAATACGACAAAAATTAACAATTGCTGCAAATAAATAATAACGATGTACATTGTTTTTGTAGTAAAACAAGTCTATAAAGTTCGCTTAATGCATTCACCTTTTAATGGTTAACATTCAAAGTAAACGACTGTTTTTAACAGACACATTAGATAATTTATGTTTCTGCATAACGAATGGTCGTTAAAATCAATGTATTTTTGAACTCATAGATTTCATTACGTAACTTGATTCTATTAAATGTTTAATGAGTGCGAACCACTCGCCAGCCTAAATATGAGAATTTCCCGACATATGGATACATATTACACATCCCAAATGAATTATTTCTTGGGGAAATCCAGCGACGGCCGACGGGATAATATTGCTCTTTTAAGTTATGAATACTATAATTTATACTAATGGAGAGTTGTAACAATGGATTTTATTTTTTGAAGTGTATCAATATCAAAACTGATAGTTAATCACTTAACGACGTTAATGTATTACGTATTTCAATATTTTTTTATAAAAAATCAAAACGATCGCTTGGCTGACCGAAATTTTATATTTAAGATTTTTTTCATTTGTGCGCATTTACGAGCACTTTTCACTAAAGGAAGCCGCACTATACGGTTGCGCATTATTTGGTGAAGCTAAAACCAAAAGAACATATAAAGTGTGGTCACTGTGATTTTATATGTAGCATTTAAATATTTATTATGAAATGTCAAAGCGACCGCTCGGATAATTGAATGCCTAAAATGTGAAAAAATCGAAAAATGATCAATACTAAATTGTGCAATGAGGAGTTTATGTTTTCATACATTATGTACTTTTTTTATATTTCCCTTTCGAGCCACAATCTTGAGTCGCATATTGAAATGAGCGCACTTACAGGCAGTTTGAACTAAAGGTAGTCGCTTGACGGTCACGCATTATTTGACGACGCTGGATGGAAGAGAAGCTATAAAGTGTGATCAGTGTGATTTTATATGTAGCATTTCAAAAAGAAAAATAAAAAACAAAAAAAAAAACAAACGCAAGGATGACCGACTGTCGAAAATGAGACAAAAAAACAATTTATCGATATTATGTAGTGTAGTAGGATTTTTATGAGTATGAGAAAAATATACATGAAGTTAATTTTATAAAAAGCCTTTTTCGAAGGAAATAACAACTTTTTACACTTATAAATTATATAACAAAATGTACGGTGATTGTTTCTTAAGTAAATAAATATTCTTCTACGCCAATGTAGCGAAGTAAATTAATTTTACGCTCGCTATGCAAAAAGCTCTGTTCGTAACGCATTGTTGATTTCGACTACAAGGGGTTTGTTTATAAAAGTAAATTAATATTGAGGAAAAGAGCAACGTTTCAATATTCAAATGCCAGCGTATTAATTTAATCGTTTTACCCACAAACGTCTACTTAGAGCAGACGTGGCTTAAAATACTTCACTGAGCGGTTTCGCCAAAAAAGTGATTTATGCCAAGGAAAGAAAAATTATGTACTACAAGAGATAATGCATTAATATTGAGTCGAGGTGTTGTTTGTGAATCTAATTTTACTTATTCGAAATCATTTTTTTGCGAATTAAATTTGGATTTTTGAAACATTGTACGATTTTACATGCTTAGTCATTAATGACCCGGGTTTTGCCTTTCGTAATCTCCAGGCATTATATCACATGGATGCAACAGAGTTGACACACAATAAACATGTCCTACATACAAAGTTTCAACAATTAAAATTTATATTGAAATTCCATCAAACACCTTCAGTTGTTATCATATATTTTTTTAGATATTCGTAACATACATTCATTCCTTATAGTCAACGTTCTAGCCATAATATATAAATTTTACATATGCATAGATTGTTGGTGGGTTTAAGTGTTAATAATAAATGTATACCAAAAATGTATATTTGTAATTCATAAACTGTTAATTGTTCAGAAGAAAAAAACATTTTCTGAAATATAATAATAATAATTTTAAAATAAAATATAATCTTTAAGCCTTTACCTACTGAGTATTCCAAGGCGAATATTTCAAAAAATAATTAATGTTTGTGTTCAACAAACTGTTGGAGATTATCAGGACAAATCACATTGTGACAGTACTGAGATTGACTATTCCTTTAGTTTCATCTATCAATACCTTGCCACCAACCGTAGTCAAGAGGTTTAAAATAATTAAAAGCTGATGGTTTACAAGTGAATAAAATTGTTGAAAAATAAAAGTTAATTAAAAAAATAATATTTTCTTGACTTAATACTGATTGTAAAATTATAATACAAAACACAAATGACGATTAATTTACATTTATAATATATTAATTCGAAAAACGAGTTAACTAAGTTTTTGTTTGTACGATAATTTAAAATGAGAACATATGATATTAGAATTCAACTAGGTGTATGTATATGTGAAAGATTTAAAAATGAGTTTTTCAAAATAACTTTCGCTGATATTGAGCAATAAATTAAACGTGATGGGTAAAATGATTTGTACGGTATCGTCGTTGATTTTTTTACAAATGTGTACATAATTTACGTAAGATAAGTAAAATTACTTCGGGATTTTAAAATCCAAAATGCTGAGCTATATTAAAGATAATATTCTTGCAAACTAAATGATTTATTCATATATTTTGTTCAAGTCACATAACAGGAACTTGAAATATTCATCGAATGTAGACAAAAAAGATAATTTGTTTCAGTTAATTGATTGATATTACACTAAAAATAAATACGTTGTTTATGTTAATAGGGTAAAGTATGCTTTAATTTTTAGTAAACGAAAAACGTTCACTGTAAAATGTCTAATTTATGAATAGTTAAATACTTGTTCACACTGTTACAATTTTTAACCAATGTAACTGAAGTTTTGTTGTCGAAGTTGAAAATAGTAAAATTTAATCACCTTCCTGATTTTATTTGAAGTGACATCATAAGGTTTCATTATAATTTACCGAGATTTGGCGCCCAAAAGTACCAGAAAAATGTGTATTTTATACAACGATTAATTTAAATGAATAATATAATTACAAAAAATATACGCCATTATCCAAGAACAGTGGAATAATTTTATTGAAATAATTAAGAAATACTTGCGACTTTTCCAAAACTCCTGATTTTATCTATTCTAAGAATATTAAGAACGTAAAAAAATCAATTTACCACTTTTCTCATTAACAGATGTTACAGTAACCCTTCAAAACAATTATCAAAGACTTGAAAGAGAAAAACGATAAATGTAATATTGCTTTTTAAATGCTGGGTTTAATTGACGGTGAGCAAATGATTAACAGTTTGAAAGCCAGAAAATACAGCGTAAAATACAAAACTAATGGGGCTAATTTGTCTAACAATTAACACTGTCCAGATGGATTTCATCTTCACTGATTACAAATAATTCCTTTATGCTCGAACGAGTACTATATCTTAAGACGTATGTATTGGCACCTATCCATCACAAAAGATAAATTAAATTAAAAGAACAGTTCCTCTGCCGTTTTACTCGCGGTGACTGAATTATATTTTTGCAATAGTTTTTTAAATTTAAAAGTTCTTTAACGGAGTAAAATATCATAATATTCTATGAAAAGCTTAATTGCATCAATATGTAGTTTTATTTTATTCTCTTTATATATTCCGGCTAAGATAACACTACCTGTCAATATCCGCAAAACAATATCTAGTTTGCTTATGCTTCATAACCACGGCATATATATGCGTGTGAAAGCGTTTTGCTGTGCCTGCACGCTACAGATATACAGACAGACAAACATGTTATGTCAGTTGTACCCTACACGATATATTTGATCAATGAAAATATGAATTGTTCAAATGTTTGCAGAAACCATATGAATTCACCAGCCAACCATAGTTTCACTGATCCTAAGCAGTGAAACTGTAATTTAGTTGTTGGTTAGAATTTCACTTCTTAAATTGGTAAAATATGTTTTTAATTAAATGTAATTTCGCTGTATCGTAAATACATAAAAATAAAAAATATTTTTTTAGTGAAGTGCTTTGATTTAAATTGTATAATATAACCTCCAATATTAAGATCATATTGTAAATATTACTATGTGAGCATTATTATGTCAATAGAAGCGATTGGTTTCTCAGTGTGTAGACATCATCAATAACCGGTTAAATTTCAATCACTATTCAATCATAGAATCAACCAGGCTTAACTCTGTAGTGAGTTTAAACAAAGGCACCCTACAACACCGGTTGATTTCACGGGCATTTACACACGAATAATGAAAATACGAGCCACTGCACATAGTCATGTTCAAAAGGTCGCGTTTGGCGAAACTAAATACCCATTCAGCGCTTCTGTAATACTAAATGTCAAGTAATTGTGGAGACGGTTGCAGCAACAAGCTTTTAAAACACATATTAATAAAATCGACCGTATTGGCCTAACGACACATATTTCTTTGTTGAAAGGAACAAATCTCGCATGCATAAGAATCGAGAAGTACTAACTTGACTCGGTTAAATTTTTACACCTCTCGTAAATTGTGTTAAAAAGTTTGTCGGTAGAAAAGGTTTTTTGTGTTATATATACTTGAAAGGGTAATTGTGCAATTGTTCGTGCATTTTTTTTCCCACTAAAAAAGATATGTTTTAAGTAATAACAACACATTTTTCAGTGCATTTGCCATTTTATATATTTTTAATTTAATTCATCACATTATTAAGTGGATACTCGCGATGAGCGAAACCGGTTGTAATATTAAGTATACTGTGGAAATTTTACCCAAAATATGTCGTTATGATTTAAAATATCATGCATTTTCACCGAGAAATGACAGTTAATACCTTAAAATTAAGTAAAAAAAAAGATTTGAGTGGGCAAACGGTAGGAGTAAAGGATAGTGTTTTACGGTGAATTTTTAGTTTAAAATAATAATGACACCGCGATCCAAATAATATATATTTTTAGATTGAATTAAGGTATTTACTTTTTTTCTACGTTAAATATTTTAACCTAAGAAAATCATAGCGAAAAAATTAATGAAAAAGAAACTAAAATAACTCTGACACGTTACTTTTAATAGGTTTGTATAATGAATACGTATAGGAAAATAGTGGACGGCGAACCGTTGTACCGTTATTTTGTAGTACAAATTTTTGTTTGGTTCGTTATTTTGTGATATGATAATTTTTATTCTCATACCTATAGTATCAAACTATGATCTTATAATTGAAATTATTATAAACATAAAAAAATATGAATAAATTTAATGAGGCCAATAAAAAAGAAACGGCCTTTAATATTTCTTCAAATATGTTCGGTAAGGTTAATTACCTTCGCCAAAATTCTCAAGAACTGTTCAACACCTTTTACTCTGTATTAGTCATGGTTACTTTGTCGTGCGAATGTTTTGTTTTCCCTGTTTTTATGGAGAAAACAAAAGCGAAATATGCATGCAATTTATGCAGATGAAAGCACTTTTTTTGTTCAATACTCGCTGCCAACCGCGAAACGGTTTGTCATCGGGATATTTTGAAATTTAGCATAAACTTTAAAAGCAGTATTTAGATACACAGCGAATAAAAAAATCAAAAGAATTGTTTTAAATAAAAACTTGAAGCCCTAAATATGATATGCAAACTGTGTGAAAGAAAGATTTTTAAGTAACGAAAATTTCTTCAGTAATTGATGGTTTCAAATGAGTTCAAAAAAGTATTTATCAATCAAACAAATGTATTATATTTTACATTGTAAAAAAAAGGGTTTTTCAATTATACTACCAGTGTAATCTTTTAACATATTTCTATTATAAATATTATATTTTCAAAGTTGACGAAATTCTTTTGAAAGAATGAAACTAGTATAAGGGCTTCTAATTTTTGGCCTATTTAATGTTTCCGGCTTTGATAATTTTAAAATCCTTTTATTGGTAACGAAGAAATTTCATGATTTGAATTCGGTTTGTATGCATTATTCCTTGTGGATATTTTAAATAATAAAAACACATTTTTTTGGTACTTATTTCCACAATATATTTTTTGATCAGGACCGGTTTCGCTCATCGCGAGCATTGTCATCAGTTGATGTTTGAAATGTATGTATGTTTGAGATGTATGAAAAAATGTGTTTTATTATTTAAAACATCATGCCTTTCCACCAAGAAGTGACAGTTAACACCTTAAAAGTGATTCATTGTGGAATGAACATATAAACCAATATTTCTTTTGTACATTGAAATGTTTTTTTTTTATTGAAAACCAGACGGTCTTTTTAAAACTCATAGAGCGTGTCATCAAGAGTTTTAATTAAGTTGTATTCAAACATAATTATCGCAGTAATTTACACAAATATTTTTTTCATAAAATAATGCAAAAAAAAATATTTATGTTGTCTTTCCTTGTTTAGGGATGATTCAAAAAGGAGAAAGAGGGCGACGACTGTACATAAAAAAACTTTAACACGATTTTAGTTAAGATTTTCCGGGCTTTGAAGCCACAATACCAATCCACTTCGCGATCATAGAGTAAAAAAAATATGTAAATACTCTTTTTAATAAAGACTAGCGTTAAATATGAACGATTATATGATGAAGATGTAATATTTTGCAATATTTGTAGCAAAAGAAGACTACCTTGCCATTTGATACAAAAAACATATCAACAGGAAATAATTCATCTCGGATGGAGATGTCTATCCCTTTCAAAATTAATGATTCGATACATTATATGCTAAATCTGCGTCGAATAAAATACTTTTAAGCCGTCGGACAACTACTGACATTTAGACAAAGTGTTTCGGCGATGATCCTACGATCTATTCTGTCGGAAAAATATCACACTTTTAAATACAGACTGTCATCACTTCTCTAAAAGAATGTAACCAAATTTAAAATGGTGAATTATTTTTATATTATAGAAAATTCTTTTTCATTATTTTTAAATTAACACGGTCAAATGATTAATATTATGTGGTGAAAAAATACAACATGGGGGTTATAAAAACTAAATATTACTTTCTATCAGTGAGCTCGAAATCTTTTCGGATATTTAAGATAAGACGATTCGTGATTAAAATGTTTGAAATATAATATACATTAAAATAATATTAACACAATGTTAGGTACGTTATTCGCAATTATATATTTTTAAAATCTGGATTGACTTCACTCATCGCTAGCATTATCAAATGATTACGAGCAAATGTTTTTGAGAATTATGATGATGAGCTAAAATAAATATCATTTTTGAAAGAAAAAAATATAGTGAGTCCGTACTGATTTAAATATTCAATCAGTGATAAGACTGATTTTAGACATGCTAGTTTAGATTTCATCTTTGATGCGTAAAATAAGAAAAAACGCAAATCGTATGAAAGTCGACTTACGACGCAAGTCCAAAAAGAAAAAAGAATACCGTCATAAATCGAGATGACATTATTACCTGTATAAATACGGTGACCGCATATTAATAATTTATGAGAACAGCCGTTTAATAACATAAATTTAATGATCTTTTTTTAAATGTTTATCATATATTATCTATATAATATGTATATTTATTAAAACTTACTTTCATTTTTGTTTTTGTTTAAATTATAATAGTAAATAATTAAGCAATTTATAACACGAAATTTATAAAATAGATTCAATAAATTGGAAAACAGAAGCTTATTCTAGATAAAATATATAAACTGCTGTTTGAATACGAATATTGAAGTACGTTTGCTTATACGACTTTACTCGTTCTTACAATATGGTCTCCGTATGTACAACAGACTTATTAAGTGCAGAAAGTAAGTAAATTTTATATTTTAATTAAGTTTGGTACTGTTAATGGGGAAAAGCTACAGATATGTTGAAATTTGAATGCTGAGGTCAGATATTTTCGCAAACGTAAAATATGTCGCAAATTCTGTGTCAGGACTATTAATACAACCGTGAGGTGGGTTTTAATCGGAATGGCATCGCAAATAAATCGTATTCAAAAATTATTTACGACCGAAGAGCAATTCGCATTAGTGGATTACATTTCGAATAAAAGTTAGCTTTGATTACGCATTTCAAAGAAAACTATTAATAAAGATGATATGAAAAATAGCCAACCAAATATCCCTAAAAAGCAGAATAAAAACGAACAATTCCCAACGTATGGCGTGAGGTATTGCATCTTAAACTGATGTAATGAAAATTTCTTTGATTTTATCATTTAAAAGTAATCACGCATTCGTCTGCTCTCGCAGTATACGACGTTGGAATTTTTTTAAAAATGTTTCGAATAAAAGATAGAGAAGTTGATCGACAGCCACAATTCATGCTTGCACATTGGAAATTGAGAAGATATAATCAATCAGTAAATTTTGATACGCAAACTATTTTTTTATTCACCAACCACCCAAGCGCAACAGTAAATAGCTCTCATGTTTTTTTTTAGTTTCTTGGGCACAATTAAGCAATGCTTGTTGAAAAACCAAAGACCACTCCCTTCATTTAGAGGATACATGACTGGTGTACGATTGTATCGGAAGCATCAGAAGAAAGAAGAAAACAACTAAACGACTCGAATAAGAGACAATTTCAAGACCATACGTGATTGATCGTTTGATAGATAATAAAAATATTGGCAAACCAAAAAAAATATTATTAACGACACACCATGCCAGTCCCATCATTTACAACAAAACACGCACAGCTCGAGCTTAATTTATCAACTATCAATGTCACCATCATTAAGAGAGCTCTACGCATCACGAGAAACAATCCAAACATCAAAAACCTTAAGACGAAGCGCATTACCTGGCCACCGCTTGGGTATCGCATGAAAATGGAAAAGACACCAAGCAAGCTTGTTAAAAAAATTGACAGTACGCGACAAGAAAGTGTTTGTTGGTCATAATTTAACTTAACCTCAATTCAATAGAATAAACTTTTTGATTAAAAAAAGCTTTGTTTAATTAACGGTATTAACCGAGGGTGGTTGGTGGAAGATCAATATCAAAATTGAATTTTTGAAGCTGGGTACACTTCCAGATATTTTGTCGCTCACAATATGGTCTTCACCTTTTAAAATTTTCAGGCAGTCTTCTATTATTACAGTGTCGATTCCACTTGTTTGTTACAAAAATACCAAATGAAAATTCAAAGTAATTCAATTCGGTTATACACGACACCATTCCGAAAGCTGGGCTAAATTAATGAGGCGAAGTTCCAATGATAAAAATTATCATTGATACGATATTAGAACACAAAAAAAATAAGTGGCTACGCCAAAGATCATCTATTTTGTGAGCAGTCGCATACGAAAATAAGCGACCCCTATTTTAGACGAAATACTAAAAGCGTTATCGTCCAACGATAAAAGCTACATTATGTTAAATGTCATGGATTGATATTATGATGAACGGCGTTCGGTTATCTATTTTAAACCCATTACGGCTTTAACTTTCGTTACGTAGCCGGCCTGGCGGTAGCAAAGCGCGTATAAAACAATATTAGTGAATTATGATAAGTCAACAGATTCATTTCAAACTGTTATCAGTATTTTTTAAGCTACTAATTAATATACTTGGGGTGCTTAAATTATTGAATTATATATATTACAATTATTTTGATTATCAACATAACTTTAATGTGTAATAAAATGTAGTTCATGCAGTTAGTTTTGACGTTTATTGCTTATTTCTTCATCCTACTTAATCGCTTTCTAGACGTATGTCCAGTAATAAGGTAGGGGTGAAAATAGTATACTCATTCTAAAAAAAACCAGGTCTTTTTAATTTACACCTGATGATTTTGATTGCTATTTAAACTTTCCAGTTTGTTCAGTTATTAATATTATATATTTTTTATAATTGTACTGCCAGTCGACATTGCTTAATGGAAGTAAAAAGTATTGTATAAACGTTGAAATTACAATATGTAAATTTCAATTTTTTTTTTCATATGTGATACAGGTTTCGCCTTTCAGTATTGTCACGCATCGTGATACAGTTGTGCACTTGAACGGATATACATTTGCATAGTACTTTTTCAAATGACAGTCGTGTAAATTTATTTATAGTTTTCACTCTCTAGTCAATTGGTGTAACATAAATAGTTCAGATTTAAATATAAAAAATCTTCAAATAACTTAATACCCTATGTAATTTTCAATATATTATATTTACAATTCAGACACTACCTAAATTTTGAAACCTTTACATTATGGTTATGATATATACTCACGTATTGAATTTAAATTATCTGGTTTACCAAATGATATATATTATTTGAGACATTCGCTACTAAAAAGTGTATTGGAAAATTTTGCATTCAGAGATGAGATTTTGCAAACAGCAATGTCACACGAATGTCAAGTTATCAAGTAAATAACCGGAACGTGTGCTCATTTGCGGATCTAGTAGGCCTTATGCATTATGAACGAAAGCATTACATCAGAGCAAAACGAATTCACGTATAGCGTAAGAAATAGCAGCATCATTTTCAATGTGGTAACTGTCACTTCTAGATGGAAAGGCATGATATTTTAAATAATCAAAACATATTTCTTTAGTACTATCGTCAAAATACATTAATATCAATTAGTGGTAAAGATAAATAAAATTCAGAGAAATTTATTTTCAAAAAGTTATACAATAAAAATTAAAAAATGTTTATCCTGTTGAGTAAAAATTTGTAAATTGAATCGTTTGACAGTAAATCCTTAATTTATTTTGATTTTTAAAATATTTAAGAAGATGTTAAATGAGATTGGTTGCTTGAAATCTTTGCTATCCCATTTTTATTTCTCTTATTATCAATTCCTTTAATTTTGAACATTAAATTTATAAATATTTTTGACGTTGCACAAGCAAAAAAAATGTAATTTTCGTAATGTGATTATGCCAAATAAAATAAATAAAAATTAATTGATTGAATTTTATCTTTTACTTAAGTAACTATTTGTAGAGTTTATATATATATATATAAGTATTGTATTTAAAACTAATATTAATGTTTCTAATATTAATAAAAATAAAATGCAAACGAAACACAAGGAAAAATAATTAGTTATTGAAAATGTTTTTTGTTTCATCGTCAGCCCATACTATTTTCATTTATTATATGTATGTACATAAAACTCAATGTTCTGCGGTTTATTGGATTTTATTTAAAAAAAATACTAACACACGCCAGGCGTAATCTGTATGAAATATTGTTTGATGATTGTGCAGCTTAAAACATTATTCGTTATAAACGTCTGCTAAAAAGCTTATTTATGAATGAATCAACGTAATTTACAAATTCAGTATTTTCATTCATTACCATTTGTTTACAGAACAACACATTAAATTTAACAGCCAAAATTAATTTTGAAATTATTCACTTTCACGCTGTGTAGTGGAATGTTTACTCCGACGGTATAAATCTCCGGGTGCCCTGTTTTTATTGTAAACAATCGGGGTTAATCCCCCTCAGTTAGAAAGCCTTCAGCTTTTACGTGATTCAAACGAGGCATTGACAGCAATTATCTTCGCAATATTGTATCAGATGCCGTTCAATTGCGTTGAACACATACACAATCATTGTTTTCTATGGCGACGGTAGTTTGGTATAATTCATTAGTATGGCATTTTCTGTGTACGCTATAACGCTTTTCGCTACATATTATATTGTGTTTCATACTACAACAACACTTAAATTTGAATTGTTGCAACTTTGTACGATTCCATATGTCTTATCACAAACGACTTAACACAACACTTAAGTTGAAAAGGATAACAATTTATGATCGGCACGAGATTTTTTATGTATCTTAGAAGATCTTTCATCAAATGAAAATAAATGTTGTGTCATCAAATTTTAATTATGAAAAACAGTGAATCATAAAGAGTCAATGATAAAAATACAAGTTTTGTGCTATTTCTACAGCATATATTAACTGAAAATAAAATGATACTAAAAAAGTGATATTTTAAATATCCCGTCTTCTCATCAAGAAGTGACAGTTAATACTCAAAAAAAGTCAATGACTTAAATATGAAAATATGAAATCTGATTTGAAGAAATAATTTTAAAAATATAAATAAAATAGGAATTTACACAAACGAAAAAATATATTTGAAAGTATTAAAAAGCACATGCTTAATTTGAATTGTAGAAACATTGTGCGATTCCTTATATTTTGCTGCTAACGACATGGGTTTTACCTTTCGGTATCTTCAGCCATTCTAATACACATGTGCAAAAGAACTGACGAGTCAGTTTTTATCGATTATGTTGCATCCGTGTGATAGAATACATAGAGATGCCGAAAGGCAAAACCCCGTTAGTGACAAAACATGTGGAATTGTACTTGGAAGTTTTAACAGTTCAAATTTAATATTGAAATTCCATTAAGCAATTTCAGTCGATATCATAAATAAAGGGCATACTTAATTAAATATAATTATTGGAAGACAATGTTTTTGGTATTGTCAAAAATCCGCTAGAATACACTGTAGTAAAATCTAAAACGACCTTTGAAAACTGTTATCAGAATTTAGATATGATATAAATAGTATTTCAGTCGATGGTATATTTATATTCATAAATATCTGCACATAGTTATTAATATACTATTATTAAATTAGTTATTTTTGTAAATACATAAATTTATTTAATTATCCATAGGAAAAAGTAATACCCACATTTCGAAGTTATTATCCTCCTTATATATTCATTAAAATACAATAATTGTAGCACATTATTTGTGTATTTACAGAATGTATGAGTACTAAATAAAATCAGAGTTTTATGTATTTTTCAAACCGTTAAACGTCATGAGAAATTCACTGTAAATCCACACAAGAAACTGCTGACGTTTAATTATTTTACACTGTTTTATTTTATATATATAAAGGTATTACACTTTAAGTTATTGTAATTTATCACTATAATGCGTCTTAAAAAATGAAATAAAATATAAAAAATATAGCTAAAAATTGTCGAATAATAATTGTAAGTCAGCTAACACAAATACGAGGAATTAAGCGATTTCATTCGTGTGAATGAGAACTTAGAATAAGTTATGTATAAAATATTCTTCTATGATTTTACAGCGTACTTTTGTTGGTGTGACCGGAAACCAAAATCCGGTTCAAGAGTTTGATGCGATAACAAGTTAATAGTGACAATAGACTGCGGTTTATGACTCAACTTTTGATATTCCTAAAATTTCACAAAAATAAATCTTATCGTTTAAGTTGTGCCGGTGGACTTGAGGATAATCATATATGTAGCTTCCAGGAGATTTTGCTTCCTATTTTGGTTATATTAATAATTTGTAATTATAAAAAATAATGCTATAAAAATCTAATATCATAGTCTTGGAATAGATTATGTTATACAACCAATCACACACCATATATGTTCCAAAAATTATATTTAGAGTTACGAAGCCTATTCCACGAAAGCAGATACTCTTTTTAGATTTAGAATTCAAACACATTTGGCATGAGCTCATTGGAAAACTGCACCTTTTTCTTACGGCGACATGTAACTGATGTCGATACTGAATATTTTATTTCGCGTATAATATGTTACATTGTATTTGAAATGCATGACAAATAATTTAATTTTCGTGACCATGACATCATATAGGTGTCAGAGTTGAGATATATTTCTGATATATACATCTGACACAGCTGGCGATGGACTAGCGTAAAAAAATGACTCGCTTAATTCTAGAGCCTTTCATTGTGTTCTAGGGAAAAGGAGATTTTACTACCACTCCTGTACAATTAAGCAATCAAATGCATATTACTTGATATACTTATTTTAGGTAACTATGCAAGCTGTTCATAAAAATTTAAGGATATGTCCAAGCAATCTATTTATCATATACGCTCATCCCTCGATTTACACTGCATTTTTTTGTGCGGTCAAAATTCATTTTTATATAAATCATTATATAAAAATTATCATAATACATTCAGAACGAATCATTTATACATATACCAACTACAAATTCGAATAAATATTTTTCATACAGCGAAATGTCGATCTCTGTAATGCTGGTGTTTCGGAACGCACCTTCAAATTTAATATAAAACGATGAGAAACTGCATAATTTATGCAGTTTTTTATTGAAATGATTTGATTTTTTGATGTTGTATGAGTTCCTTGCCTTTTTTAATCGGTTTCTATTTACACGGGTGTGTGAAAAACGTATCTTCAGCATAAGTCGAGATATGTGTATATAAGACATCGACGTTATCAGCATTGTAAGACCATAGACAAAATGAACGGTTGAGTCTCTTTTTTATTATTCAAACTATTTAACATTATTTACACTCTTATATTTCATCACACACTTATCCACATAAATTCAGTTAGGAAACGAATTAATCATTTTTTTAAATTTAACAACGGGCTCGTCTAAGCCCATCCCTGGGCACAGCAGTACTCTTTCTTCTTGCATGATCGTAACACCGATCAAATTTTATTGCATTCTTTAGACAGTATAGTAAGCTTACGGGATTTATTATAGACATTTAGAATCTAGACTGTTTAATAAAAACTTACAGTGACTTTGTTGTGGTTGATAAAAGTTGAATAACCTTTGGTTTGATAGAGTCAAAATCTTAATTAATTGATGGAGGCAATGTACTTGAATTTAATTGACTGTCGAAGCGCAATAAGAGATATTTAAAAATAGTCATTCTTTAATTGTTTCTATAGACAATAATTGATAACTATGACTTTATTCCAATATTCGATAAGATTTATTATTTTGATATCAAATTGGTGGAGCGTTAAAACCCATGACACTTTAGCAGCATATCTCTATTAATATACTTCATCTTTTATGTATTAATTCATTTGCTACAGTATAATTTTTTACACCATTCGCTGCAGAGCTGAGCAGTCCACAGTAAATGTGTAAATTTACACTCCCACATACTATACTCACACACGCATGCATATATGCACATACAATGCACAAAAGTTATACGGAGGAAATAGTTAGGGTGACATCTTTTTAAATCTTTTAAAAATCAAATTATTGGATATGATTGTACTACAAACTATCAAAGCTACTTTCAAACGTATGTATGGCTTTTTAAAATAAATGCACAGAAATAGGTTATAGAAACAAAGTTTACGTGAAAATTTTCAATTTTTACACCAACAAATAATACATTCATAGAAAATTTCAATACATAAAGCACATGAAAACATTTGAGACAACGGTAAAATATTTTTGAATCCTTACCTTACTAACATGTCAAATATCTCTTCTTTGTCGAAAATCTTACAATATAAATGCAGCACGTTCATACATGCGTACTGCAAGCCTTTCCAGGGCACGGTCGACCCTTCGTATCCTTTCCACAGAGGGCATGACGTGTGACGTGATAGGTACAACATGGCGAAACTGATCGGTGTACTAATTACAGCAATCAAATGTTCAACGTTTTGGCTAATTAGCTATTAATTAGATTTCACAGCAGTCCCAACAACAGATATAATATTCTCACTACATTTTTAGTTCAGGAAAATTTGCAGAATGCCATTTTTTAAAGCTAAATATTACCCGCAGACAAAAATATTTATAAAAAAATACTTATTATTTACTTTTTAAGTTTATGTATGCTATCTATTTACGATTAACTGAATGTTCCATAATATTCAGGCTTTCACTGTAAATAAGCAAGGATATTGAAATAAATATTTCTTTTAATCTATTTTTTATCTAATTAAATTATTTCATAATATTAAATAATTAAGCAGTGTTTATGCAAATAAACTTATACTTGTTTTTTTAAATTAAATATTATTCAATTAAGCATTTTTAGATCTCTTTTTCATATATTTTTACAATTTTAAATTAAATTTTATATAATATAACGATCACACATTTAAGGTGTTTAGTGTCACTTCTTGGCGGGAATACATATTTTAAATAATAAAAACACATTCTTGTAGTACTCATTTCCACAATATATTTTATGATCAGGAGCGATTTCGCTTATCGCGGGCATTGTCAACTAATGAGTGAAACTGATCCTGATCATAAAATATATTGCAGCAAAAAGTACTACGAGTTTTTATTATTTAAAACATAACGATTTGTCTATTTTAACGAATAAGATAATAGTTTTTAAGAAATATTCATAAATAAAAACCGCGAATATTGGAAAATACCAACTCGAAACATTAATTTGCTTAAAGGAATAGCATTTCAAAAAAATGCTTCCCTGATAAAAATCATTATACTATCAGTATTGCTTATCATATAAGATAAAAAATAGTTATTATAGTGTATCTGAACCCTATTGGGACACTAAAAAGCTTTATTAATTTACGTTACTGAGTTGCAATGAATGGTGAATTTATCGTGCTATGTGTTTTCATTTTGAATGAATACTTTATTTTTGGATCATTGTTGTTTGACCATAAACCTTAGAGGTGACCCTACAATTTTAACATATTTCACTAAAATTTCCGATCCACAGCAACGAATCTCAAAACACGTTTTATACTGATAAAATCTTCATATTTTATTGCAAAAAAATGTTATTTAATTTGTTGTGCTTGTATGTTATTTCAAAGTAAAAATTAATCTCGATATTTGATATGCTGTATAAAGATATAACATAATATTGATTGTTGATTTACATTTTTTGATAGTTAACGTCATGTCGTATATAGCATTGGAAAAATAATGATTGTGAAAACAGTATATTTTTCTTCATTATAAAAGATATACGATAGAAAATGTTTATTTTCTCAGAAGTAAAATCTGGCCAAGAAAAGCAAGAAAATGTGATATCGATGCGTTTCGCGAACATATGGGAGGTTTACGATGACAGTTTAATGACCAACCGATAAGCAATAAAAAATCGTTAGCAGTTTTATTATTGGAAATTCATCTAAATCCTCTAAGCTATGGCATGTCAAAAAAGGAGTCTCTAAAAATATCAAAAATACAAAAATAAAATTTATTGATGACGATTCGCTGGTTAAATAAAATTAGAAGTATTCTCCGCTAAAAATAAATAAGAAAGTATTAATATAATAAAATATTTTTTCGCTTTTCATCGTTGTCTATTTACTAATAGTTAGTCATCGATTATTAACTCCGTAAAAGAGTGATATCATCGTGCGAATAAAAATTCAATTAATTAACTTTATCAAATGCAATTCTATTCAGAGTATACAAGAAAGTGTTTATTGCAAATATGTGCACTGTATAGGTCAATTAGATCTCCGTTAATTAGTCATCAGTAGCAATTTATCTGGTAGACAAGAATGTGCAAAGTGTACCTTAAGCGTTTATAAATTATGACATGTGAATCAAGTAATTGCAACGTGGCGTTATAAATTAAATTAATCAAATCAATTCATAACGGTTTAATTTATTTCAGGATTTTTCGATTGGTTGATTATATAATATGATAAAAAAATCTTCTCATAACTTGAAATTTTGATTTGAAGGAAATTTATCTTGAGCAATCGCCGCCACAAATTATTGTAAAAAAGGACGATTTTCGTTTTTTTTTTACTGACATAAATATTTAAGATCCCAATCTAAATCGAAAATAATATTCACTACAAATTTGGAAAACTTCATTAATTCCTAGCGCTTGCAGAAAGTCAATAACTTTTTGTATAGATAAGATATGGAGTATTTTCGGATTAATATTTTATTGGCAATAATCAACACCTTCACTTATGGATTCAATGTTGGATACCATAACTAAAAAAGCACAAAATATAAACAGAGAAAACGTGAATGTAAAATACAAAAAAAAAAACTTTTAACGAACTATTTTCATTATATAATATTATACAATTTGAGTTGATCAGTCTAACACCGATAGTTCGGCGTTCTAATACTGAAAGGTTTTATCAGATATAATAACGAAATAAAACTAGATTTTACCTAAAACTCATTATTTTTCTTGAGATCAGTGTGATAATTTACGCAGTTATATTTGACCTCAAATTTTGTTACTTTAACGATGTTATGTACCGTAATTACATAAATAATAGTCTTCGTAATTTGGTAGCTCAAGTGTAGTAAAAATAAAAATAATATTTAATCCGTGTAGCGCTGCGTCTTTCTTGGTTCAGTGAATATTTAAAAAATGGTTTCACTTTAAATATCTGATTCAATAATACTTAATTAAATAACACTCTTAAAGTTAATATTATTTTTAGATTAACCGCGAAAAAAACCGAATTTTAAAATGCATCGAATTAGTTTTCAATAGTCTTTATTAATATTAACAGCGCAAGAAAATTTTGTGTACATCTGGGATTTGAATTATCAATTTATACGTATTCATAACGAAATACTTAGATAATTGAATAACTATGGCCAAAAGGTCAATCTAATAGCGTTATCTACTAAGTAATTGAAATTGTTGATAAAATATTTCAATAAAATAAATGAAATAGAGAGAAAGTTTCATTAATGCGATAGTTGAATCAATTAAACGAAAGCATTGATCGATGTATAGAGTATAAACAATGAAATTATAGAAATTTGCTTTATCATATGTCAAATTAACTTTATGATAAATTGAAAGTACATTACAAATAAACAAAACATTATATGTGTGCCATTTGAAAGGTAATATTTAAGAAATTCTAATTTGCACTGAAAGGATATTCTGTCTATGAAATAACAAAACACGAAGCTTTTTGTTATTCGTATACACCTCATATAACATATATATTAAAAAAAAACTTCATTTATAAATTTTATTATACAAAATAACTCCTAATGAATGTTGAAAACATTATTTATAAAAAATATTTATTAATTTGATATTCTAAAACAATAATATTGGCCTCAGTGATAATATCTAGATTTCATTTTAAATACAAAGAAATTGTGGTTATTGAAAAAAGGATTTCAGTTATAATTAAAATATTTTAAATGCCCATATTACGAATCTTTGAAGTATTCCGAATGAATTTTGAATAACATTTAAAAAGATATACCATTTGATGTTAGAAAGGTATTCTATTAATAAAAAATAACTTGAATTGGACTTTCACGTGTATTACAATTATCAGGGCAGAGAAAATTATATTGATCAAAAGTAAAGCATTTTTTTTTAAATAATGACTATCAAATGAACATGAAATAAGTTTGAATAACTTGTGTTTGAATAATAAGGAAATTATACTTATTCAAATAGTTGAATAAGTTTTGATTATTAACATTATGAACATTATGGCAAAGTGCGTCAATACGCGATGACAACGCGTTAAAATTATTAAGAAAAGCAATCTATTCCTGGAAATCATTTTATGAACCAACGCTCATTGCAGAAGGGACAAAAAGAAATAGTTACATTTGATGGAAATATAGTTAGGAAAAAAAGTATCAATGCGATGTGATGTGTTGCATTTTTCGTTAGATCGTCAGATATTTAACCACAATTTCATTTATAGCTTCTTTTAAGGATACCGTATAATGATTCTCAATAATGGTTAACAGGCAAATAAAATTATTATATGTGGGTTTGTTTGAAAACCAAAGCCTTGAAAACTCGCGTAGCTTCAGATAGAACAAAGGATTTTTATAAGAATTAACCTTCGCCGTAGATAATAGTCTTAGTGTAACTATACGTAATATATCAAATTTAAGGCACAATGAAAATTATGCGATACAAAAAAAAAACTATAAAAACCATTATCTTTCCAGTTTCTCTACTATTACGATGATTGCCTAATTATTTAAAGTAAATTATATTAAAAACAAAAAACAATCGGCCGGCCACGTATAATATGGATGGACGAGCATTATTGAGTTCGACCTACTATTATATTTTCACTAATTGAAAACTGGACGAGGAATAAAATTTCGCTGCTGAGAAAGATAAAAACAAAAGCTTTTTGAATGTTTCAAAGCATGGATTAAATTTAATCTGTTTTTTTTCTGTTCTTTTGTCTAATACTGTAAATGAGGGCTATTCAACGCATATTGCTGACGAAGTGTAATGAAAATCGGTAATATTTCGTAAACATTAATCACTATTCTGATCACGGTCAAGCACAAAAATAGTATTCGTGCTCTAAGCGCTAAAGTGTACGAAAATGAATCCGTAATAATTGAATTAATTAATGCCAAAGGCAAGGTCATTCAGGTTACGATGCGATGCGACTTTGCGACAGAAGGAGCGATCAATGAATTGAATCTGAAATACTACCATTATCACCGTTGGTACGATCATTTTTTGCACGGCAGTTGATTAAAAAAAATAACAAGAAATATTCATTAGTAGACTGCAAAACATACATACGAAACGGCCAATATGTTTTTTACGAAAGTAATAATTGTACATCCAAATAAAAATAACTTTACTATTCTACCACAAAGAATACTTTTTTTTTTAATATAACAGATGATCATTGATCGCACAAATATATACATAACACAATACCTTCGGAATATAATCATTTATTTTATGATGTGTGACGATTTTCTTTATGCGATCAATACAATTTTACGAATCCTGCAAATTATTTTTGGACGGCATAATAATTTTTTATCAAAAATTAATCAACCCGTTTTTTTATTATAATATAATAGCTAGAATTTCAATATTTATATGTTTTTCTCTTCATGATGTCGAACGAAATAATATGTATTCAAATATTCAAAGAAATAAAGTGTGTGTTTCCTTTTCCCGAACAGATTTTAACGATTTGTTTATACATTGAAAAACTCTTTTGAAAGTAAGTACAAAATTCTCAATAAGTTATTCTAAGTTTAAAGTATGAAATCATTGCTGGGTGAACCAATTTAATTTAATTTTGAGATATCTTTATTCATTTTTTATACGTAAACAAATTGTATGAAATTATTATGTGTAAACGTAAGGAAATCTACCTACATGGTTTTTAAATTCGTATCGGTAATTGGACTCGGTCCGGTCAAGTAGTTTTCAACAAGGAGCAGTTAAGATATGATAGAGTAACAATAGATGATTGGTTAGACTCAGAATTCGCTTATTATATTCTGAGAATTGCATAATAGGTTTGACTGACATATATTTACAACGCACTATACGATTTAAACCGAAGGTACCGCAGATAAAGCAAGATTTAAGCAAAAAAAAACATCCCACAGTATTAAATTATAATCAACGTAAATCTTTACATCATTGTTAGTGAATTTAAAAGAGTTATGATAAATGGAACGCGTGTCTTATACAGCATTCATATTATTTCCCACGACTATTTAGTATTTATAATATAATAAATAAATGACTCACAAAACAACTTGATATGCGTGACGAAAATTATCTCAATACAACTAATTCAAGATAAGCTGTTTTACATATATTTAATAGCTAAATAAAGAAATTAATCGTATTTTCAATAGCGATAGTGAAATGATAGATGAAAAATGGACTGATTTTTGAAAGCTCGCTTCGCAACATGAAAGATCATAACGGTTAAATAAAGATACACTTATATACCAAAAATCACACCTTTTTTAGATCGATAAGCTAGTCCCGTCTACAGAGGAGAGCTTACAATGCATTTAGGAAAATTTACAGCACTATAAAATCAAAACCATAACAGTTTATCACGGCTGTACCTTAATCAACTAAAACGCGAATGAAGACAATAAATCACTTGGTAATTTTTACGAAGCTTTTTAATCGCACGTGAAAGCATTATCATATATTTTTTTTAATTTCATTGTACAATACAGACTATGGAATAAAAAAAACGAGAGAATTTTTATATATAAACTGAGCTTGATAATTTTCCGGATTTTCCGGAAGTGAAACTATTACAAATATGAGTATTATTACTTAGGTGAATAAAATATTCAAGTACTTATAAAAGAACAAAAAATAATTTTGCAATCCTGTTATTTTATCTGAAGAGCCGTTTTTTAATTTGTATAGTATCAGTAATGGATAATACTCGCGATCAGCGAAACAGCTGATTTTATTGATATAAAATTGTACTATTATTTTATAAATAATACTTAAAATTGCCGTTCCACCAAAAAGTGACAATTGACCCCTAAAAAATGATAATACTATAAATTGAATATTTTGGTTTGTATTTTCATTACGCATTATAATTGTTTTGTCACTAGCGACCCGAGTTTCGCCTTTCGGCAACGTCAGGTATTCTATCACACGCATGTAACAGAACTGACATTCAGTCACGAAAGAATTCTTGACGATGCCGAAAGGTGAAACCGGGGTCACCATTGATAAAACATATGGAATCGTACAAAATTTCAACAATTCAAATTTGATATTGAAATTCCATCAAGCACCTTCAGTCGATATCATAAATTATATATTTTTTTTGACAACCATTGCCGTTGATCACACCGAAGATTGCCAAGGGTTATAAGATTAACACATTGATAAAAATATTTGAAAAATACACGTAAATAAACGTAACATCTCAAATATAATATATCCATATTACTGGCAACACAAAGAAAACGTGGATCGTGATATTGAAACGAAAATTATGATTGAATACAATATGCATTCAAATTTCGAACACCTGATTTTTAGCATGAACTTTTTAAATGCCAATGTTTATAAAATCACGTCATATACTGTAAACAGTCTTTACTTACACAAAAATTACAACTGAAGTTACGTATTATGTAAGTATAATAATCAAAATCTGACATCATAGGTACGTATGCGCATTATTATAGTGAACATCTATTAGTAGTGAATAGAAACTTCATTATTTTTCAACTCAATAACGGCGGTGAAAGTTGCGAAATAAAATGAGGGACGATGATTTCACTTATTATCAATTTAAAATGCGTTCAAAATGTATGCACTAAATAATCAACCTTTTTATTCATAGTGTCGGAAATATACTGATATCAAATGCAATATTAAAAAAAACACTGTACATTTTGAAAATAAGGTAATTGGTTGGCTGGAAATAAAATAAATTATTCACTCTTTCGTTAAACAAATTTAAAATGAATAAATCGTCAAATATTTGTAAACTATACTTTTTCGTAGATTTTAATCTTTAAATAATTTGTCAGACGCTTTGAAGGATAGCACACGGCTACGGCGATAGGAGCTATTGAATTTCTATTGATTTATTCAATCCGGTTTCTTTTTTATTAAAAAAATTGTACTTTTTACAAATGATGGTAATTTTTTTGAAGGATTTATACTATTTTTAGTCCAATTGAATAATTATTTATTTTTTATTTATTGTATTTTTATCAATTCTGCAAAATTCAATTATATTTTTTTCTTCTTATAAAAATACTATTAATTAATTACTTAAAGCCAGACATCGATTTATCGTGGATGCTTGATGAAATTTGATTGTTGTATCAATTTGAAGATAATTTACGTTTGGGGAAGATTTTTTCATGAAATCTTCGCGTACACAAATTCAAAAATTATAAAATAATAATATTAAATAATGTATGGATTAATTATCTACTGGAGATCGGTAAAAGTTTGAATAAATCGTAATAATCAGTTGCATATAAATTGATTATTATGCCGTGTTCATAATTGTTTCACAAACTTGAGATTCACTTTGTCACATAAAACACACAAATAAACTTTACGAACGTGTTCCGAACTGACACTTGCTTTGTTATGACGACTCAAAACTTAGGTTATGTTTTCATTACTAATGTCAGATTTTGTTTTCAAATTTGGAACACGGTCAACGGATTCATGCCAGCGCCAGCCGGCCGCTACACGAACTAACTGGCGAGTGACACCGACGATAATAAAACGCTGCAACACATCCTAGCCTTGCTTCTTCAAACGCGTGCGCTACGTTGGATCGAGACCGCTACAACACGTAGAGAATAAAGTAGGTAAACACAACGTATAAGACGTAACAAGTATGACATTATAAATACGTTAGGTGAAATCAGCGGCGGCAGATAGAGAAGGCTCTTTGAATTTAAAAATTTCCCGCGGAAAATCTTCTTTCATGTTTTTTTATATTTGCATAGATTACGAAAGAGCATTGATTAATTTAAAAAGTTTTAACAAATATTTTCTATGGAAATCTCATAAAAAGATATTTTGTAAGGATCACTTCCGAAGGTTTTTAAAATGGCCCAGCCAAATATAATGGAAGACGTTTTTTTTCATTTAAGCGTTTGTTTCAATAAATTGAAAATTTTCACTTTGGTGTAAAAGTTTTATAATCGAAGAATTAGTAATTACGGTGACCTGAAAATTTTATGGTCCCTCTATGGTTGCTCTTATTGATTTTCACTATATGTAATCAATAATTATACCATACAATCGATTTAGATGTAACTGCCAATAGGGATACCAATGGAAACGAATTCAGCAGTATATCATCGGATGTCGACGTATTCCAGGTGGACGAGAGTGAGCTCCAGCAATTTTTGTTTTTGGCTGACTTCTTTATCAATTTAGAATTTAATTTTCTATTACTTTAATGTGTTCAAAAAGTTTTATATAATTTAAAATAAAATAAATACTTTTTAATATTTGTAATTTTAAAGCGCATATTAATCAGTATATTTTTAAAAACATCTAAAATACCCAAAATAATAAAATTTGACACAATGAAAAATAGCAATGTATTTTAGTTGTACATTTTTTTTAAGATATAGTTGATAGCAGCTATATCTTAAAAAAAATTGTTCAACTAAAATACATTGCTATTTTTCCACCGTGTTATAATGGTGTTCTACCAAGTGAATCCTTCAGTAATAACATTTTACTATTTTTTTTACTAATAGACGAATAAAAAAAGAAAAAATATTGATTATGGCTGTGCTTCCCAAGCTGGGTGGGAGCTGCATAAATCTTCATGTTAAGCATTTTTTTTCAGTGGATTATTTTTAAAGAATATAAGAGCAAAATGCATATTTTTTTATTGAAAAAACTGGATTAACGGTATTGATTAGATATAACGAATGACACGCATATGTCAGAAGAAAGAATATGGTGCGCAAACATAGTGTTTATTTTCAATCTTTCCGCGAATATGTCAGAAATGAAGAAAACTATATGTTGAGAATATTCCTAATAAGCGAGCCCTCTGTATTGATGAAAGTTCTAATTTTGGAGTTTTGCCAGTCTAATATGCAGAAAGAGAACAGTCACTCTGTCGAAATGTTTCCCAAAATGTGAACCAACTGAGGTCATAGAGCTAGTAATGTGTCTTGTACTCTTGTTTATTAACACGAGATAAAGCGAACACGCATTCCATTAAACTATATCAAGTCTTTTTCAAACATACTACCCGTAATAAATATTATACAAAAATATTAGTCATAGAAACAACAGTTAATTTAAATTTAAATAATTTCAAAAATACTCAACACGTTATCAATTTTATTAAACGAATAGAGATAAAATTTAAAAAAAAATGGTTGTGATTATGTCTAAGTAATTATGCGTGCGATGATGACAAACTGTAATTCAAATAATCGATAATTAACTCATTAATTATTTCGACTAAAATTCCAGCAGCTATCTCATTTTTTATGAGTTGCTGAAAGAATATTAAATATAAATTCTTGCTGAGTAATTGAAATATATTGGGTTTTCACTACACATTTATAATATTTATTACGTGCCCTGCAATTTTCTTTTAGAAATCGGCGGATTATAGGATACGAGATTTTTTTTTTGAAGTTTTACGCACGTTATAATGAAAATTGGACTTGGCAAGCTTTTTTATTTCAAAATGACATTGACTTAAACTGATTTCTAATTTATTCAAATGATATTAGACATTATAAAATATACTTATATGGATTAGATCAATACTTCCCAAACTTTTTGATACGGCCCCCTAAATCTGAAAAAATAGTCCACGGCCGAACTCAACAAAAAAACACCATGTCTTGCTTTGCTTAAATATTTGCAACTTTTTTTAAAAATACGAATGATGTTTTTATATTATGTTTTATTATATGCATGAAAATTTATGGATAGAATCTACAATGATGGGATAACGTATACTAGTGACCAATTTACCAATTCAGTCGTCCTCAACCACGAGGCAGTGTTAACTGAAATTATTTAAAAAATTCTACATTGCGACAAATATTCAGTAAATGTTTATTTATTTTAAGTAACACTAGGTGCTAATTTTGCATTTTAATTTCTCTATCGCTGTCCTGCTCAAGTAAAACACCCGATTGGTCACTTATAATTCACTGTTGTAAGTAGATGAATTCTTATTTAATTTGTATAGTTAAGTGTATTTTGATTTCACAATCCTAAAAAAAGTAAAGTAAAGTATCTTCTTGTACATATGATATCCAGGTACTCGTTTATTTAAAAATGTTGCCATCCACTTTGCTTTATCAAGATATGTTAAGGTGCTGGGAAGAAGAAGAACTTTCGTTTTGAATACACGTTTAGAAGCTGAGATAATATTTTATTTTTAAAAAATGATAAATATTCAATGATTTACAACACTTAATTAAATGTCTAAAACGTTTAAAAATAGATAATATTCAAATACAACATGTTTAAAAGCTTGTTAAAAGGCCGTGTGGGTATAGGCCAATGACATTTTTTATTTTTCTGGAATTTAAATACAAGCTTAAAAATGCTCTGAAAAATAAATTTTGTTTTAATCCAACACATCTTGATGACGCAGTCGACGTGACGTCACGACGAGTCAGTGGTTAGCGCCATTATAAATATTTTTGGCGCAATCTTTTTGTCTGCAATGATTTACAAGACTTTTGGCGCTCGTACGCTTTTTTGTTGATTGGCATGAAATGAAATAAATTAAATTTCCATTAAAACAATATTTATATTGGCAAACACGTCCGACATATTTATTTAAACATTTTTTAATGCATCAAAAAAACGTATATGTAAAGTTTCGCAAATATTATTCTTATTGAGTACAACTTTTTTTGATGAATGAATAGTTATAAAAACTGTCGAAAGGAAAATTTCTTCGATGATCTTCGTACATTTGGTGTTACAACAGTTTACAATGAATAATTTGATTTTTATTATTTTATGTTAACGGTGTTAAATCAACATTCAAATTTAGACTAGAAGAGGTATTACTTTGAATAATCTATGAATCAACAAATTCAAATGTGATAGCAATTCATTCTTAACCTTCAATTAATAAAATGCTCGGTATATTAATATTTTGTTAATGTCATTTTTTTCTGTCGGTTCTTTAAAAGAAATCGTTGAATATTCTTATAATTCAGAATCAATACAATGTATTATAAATAAGTCCAACAATATAAACGTCGACATTGGTGGAAAAACTAACCTGGGCTCAAATCAACAACTGGACTTGTGCATTTCAGAGTTGATCTAAATAACAATTTATTTTGAAATCAATTATATAATCGTACTTCTTTTTTTTTTTTTTGAAATTCACTTCCTCCATATTGCAGTCCTTATCAAATGATGTCCTAAAATCCGGCTCATCCAATCATATTTAATGGGCATATTCAAAAACTAGGCGAAAAGCTATTCTCTAACATGTATTGATCTAGGAGGAATATTTATCTTATCTTTTTGCTCGAAATTAAAAGCTTAATATAAATAGGAATACGAACGAGCTTTCGTTAAATATTCAGTTTTGAAGTACTTAATCGAAAACCTATATTCTCGATCTGAGAAAAGAGGGCGAAATGATTGATAATTAAAAAAAAATCTTTATTCGCTAACATTTATTTATTTACTGAATATTTGTCGCAAAAAATATGTTAGTATGTATGAGTAATATTGTGACAAAGTCTTGACCGTGAAATATAAGCTAATTATTTTTGAATGAAAAATATTTCTCATTGAATAATTATTATTTTTATACACCGTTATTATCACTATCGGTATATGTGTGCCATATTTTAAGTGATAATCATAAAAAATGTTTCCAAACTAAAGAGACAAAAGACTTTATAGTGAATCACATTAGATATCGATTTCAATTTGTTTTTTTTTTAATTGAGTGTTTTAAAAAGTATCATGATAAAAAAAAATTATGTGCCCATAGTATTTATTTTAATGCTTAAAAAATAAAGACCTTTTATTGAATATTACACCCAAATCTTTCTCGAAATAAATATCAACCACAAAAGTAACCCTGATAGCAGGAATGTCATTCATATAGCCAAAGAGCTCTAGTGAATTTGATAGAATATGTATATATGGAACTTTTGTTACATTAGCTTTATCGTAAACAAAATAACGATCCATTCTAATAGTCGTCCTACATGTGATGCGAACACTGGACGGGTATAATTATTTAGCGATTGATTGACGAGATTTTTAAACAATAGTGCATTGACATTTGTATGCATAATAATGAACAAAGATAATAAGAATCATACGTGACGAAAATATCAGCAATATCTAAAAATATTGTTTTGGATGAGTAATGCAGGTGTAGCATGCAGGGTTGGCAACCGTGTAAGATATAATTTCAGATAGTATGACGCAAAAAAAAAAAGTTTAAGAAATCCGCATAAAAATTTTCCGTATGTATACGTCACAGTTGAAAATACATTTAGTATTTTTATAAATTCACTAATCAATACACAAACTATTCATTTAAGCCAAATACTATACACACATATGAACATTTTAAGTAGTGAATGTGTATATTAATTTATATTATAAAATTAAATATCTCATATATATATACAACCATATAAATGAGATATTTAAGAGAGATTTAGAACTGTGGGTAAGCGTAACTTAAATTTATATGTAATGTAAAAAAATAATCTTTGTGTTGAAGGATGATTTAAAACGATAGATTTGTCGAATACTATGACATAGTTTTCGTTGCGAATACCGGGAATAATATATATCAACCGGGATCCCGAAGAGCGTCTTCTGCCAGTACAATATGGTTGGTAACCCTATGCCGCTACATTGCTATGGCAGGATAGTGCCAGGTGCTAATGCAATTTATAGATGTATGATAATGTAATTTATACAGTGCCTGATAGGTATTGTGTCATAAATAAAATTAGTTTCTTGTCGTCAGTATATTATTCAAAATAAAATATGGCTACTTACCAACTTGTAAATCAATATTTATTATATATATATATGTATATATGTATCGTACATGATGTTTTTTTTGTTTATTAAACTATTATAAATAAATGCTTGACCCAATATTACTTAAATTATATCCAATTTAAAAATTCCACATGTAAATTCCACGATATACCTTATTTATTGAGTATGATGTCGGTTGCATCTGTGGACTAAAATGGTTGAAGGTGCCGAAAGGCGAAAGTCGTACCTTTAATGAAAAAGTAAGGCACAAAATTTATCAAGTAAAATTTGATATTATATTTTTCACGAGCATCTTTTGTCGAAATCTTAAATGACTGTATAGATGACAAATAAAATACGTTATCACTTGCATTTAAATGTTCAAATACAAAAATCACATCTTCTCAAAGTGTTAAGTGAAATTTCTTGGTGGAGAAGCCTTATACAATAGTTTTGTCTGACAAATGCGGGTGGCTCATTAACGAAATGTGTTCGTTCAGATAAATTAATAAAATAGAAGTAAAAATAACCTTCAAATAATGAAAATTCCATAAATTCATGATTTATTAATCAAAATAGGTATTAACAATACACGTACAATAATAAGGATGCTTATTTCCTCGCCATTTGCCAGTCCAAGGACTGCCTGCAAAGTAAGTGTCCCTTTTGTTTATACTGTGCTCAATCACGTCACGGACGAAGAACGATCCAAGAATCTGACAGGGTTATATTTTAGTCATAGGAAAAGTTTACCGAGTTGTCTTGGTCTAATAAAATCAAACGATCTCATTAGGAGAGCGCCATTTTATGACCCCCGTGTGTGTCTTCTGCTTTATTTCTGTCGCAGTGTTTGTTTTTCCGGCCATATTTGTTTTCCCGTAGAGTGTCGAATATTACTCACCTTTTCAACTAACCTCTTCACTTCTCACAATCTCAAAATCGTATATAATTGTGACACGTAAAAAAACACCTTGATTAATATTTTGTTTGAAAGGAAAGACTACCAAATATATGAACAAGTTATCATATACCTTATCGGCCCCCGATGACCAAAGGAACATTTTTTTTTATTAATGACTAAGTCCAGAAAAGTCTTTCCAAGTCATCAATCATCCATAATGAAATTATTTTCTGTAGAAAAATCATTAAATCATCTTGGTATCATTTATTTTTTACGGTCTTATTGTAACATCGTAAAGTCACATCGCCAAATCAAAATGTTAATATTTTTAATATTATTTGCTTAAATGGATAAATAAGAGACATTTTTTAAAAATCATTTACTTTTGAGGTGTTCAGTGTAACTTATTGGTGGAAATCAAGTTCAGGCATTATCGACTGATGCGAAAAGGCGTATTTTATTCACAATCAACGTAGTCAGTACAGGTATTTTTATAGGTGTTATTGTAAGTTTATTGATGTGTTTATTTAACTTTTCAGAGTATTGATACTGTAAAAACTAAACGAATACTAAATATTCTTAAAGAAAATGACTAAATATTTATATAAAAAAATACTTTTATCGCAAAATCACAATTTTAAACTTTGCCCGGATTGAAATGTCATTCTTTATTTATAAAAAAAGAGATAATAAATTCGAGAATATGTAGTCCAATTGGAAAAAAATAAAAAAAAATGATCGAAAGATGTATAAATTTTATAAAATCTTATGATAATAAAATTAAAAATTAAGATTACTATTGTCTTTCTGATTAATGAAATACTCAGTGATGATGCATCAGCGACACAGCAGTATTTTTGTGATAAGAAAATAAGGTACGGTAGTATAACTGAAGTAGAGGACCCTGAAAGGTCGCAAAGATAAGAACCTAATGGAATTGAATTGAATCCGAATATAAATGCTTATTCAGTACAAGGTTGACATAAAGACAATGAAATTGAAAATTTCGTGTCAATTTTTCACATCGAAATAAAATCGAAAATCAATAAGTAAATATATATAGTAACCTAAAGAAGATTTTTGGTTTATCGTTATCCAATTTTTTACAATTGATAAAACGTTTCCATGGACAGAATTGAAAATATTTTCACTTAATACATGAATAAATAAAAATGTCTTAAGTCATTCGTTAATAGTCTATGCATAAGAAAAAAAATTATACATTGATCAAATTTGCATCAACACGCAAAACTGACTGAGCGATGTGATGTGATACCGTATAATTCGCGATTCAGAAAAAAGACGAACCGTCGCCGTGTCCGGATTGTTAAGGTTTATTATAGTTTCAATGTGTTTTTTTCTAATGCCATATATCGCCTATTTAGCACACTAACAGATTAAAACTTCAATATTTATTAATAATCAGACATCATAACGTTATGTGTTTCTAATAATAAAATACAAATTAACAAAAAATCGTTTCTTTCAATCAGGGCTGTCGAGTCGCGTGAACGAGCAATTCCGACTACTTTTTCAACTAGACAATTTTGAAAAATATCTCAAAGTCAGAGTCGTATTGTTGGTCAATGTCGGAATCATGTTTTTTTAACGAATCCACAGCCCTGCTTACAATACATAGACATCTAAAAAAACTGTTTAAATTTTACTTCTGAAAATATATACATCAGTTATAAACATTAAGAAGTAAAAACTGTACGGAACATCAAGAATAAAATCGATACACCTCTAACAAGATTTCACTGCGGGAAGAGAAAAGTTTCGATATTCCACTGTATAACCAAGAATAATAGCACAATATATAAAAATAGCAATAATTAGCACAATAAAAAGTTTGTTATTTAATGCTCCGAACCACTTTTGTTAGTTATTTGTTAGTTGAGAACAATATCAGGCTTTCCTTACTCGTTTTCCCCATTACTTTGTGTACTATCTTCGGAACCAATAGAAGTTATATCCGTTTCTTTTGGCTTTTTGCGTCTCACAGCAAAGTTACGCTCTCTAGAAGGAAACTTTGGAGTTTTCTTTGAAGACACTTTAATTGGAGTTTCATGGGCACTAGAACCTTCACTATCGGCATTCATGGCATCGCCAGGTTTTGAACTGACTGGCGACACGTCCGAAGGCATATTTAACATCAATGGATGTTCTATTTTGATTGATCACTTATTTTATCTTGATATATTGTGGTTTTAGTTTGCAGTTTCCAATGATAATTCCGTATTGAATGTCACAACGTATTGCGTGAGATACGGTTGCGGTTTGCAATTGAAGTAATACAAAAAAATGTTTCATTACAGCACTCATTACTCGCAGTACGTCAGTATCATTAGGAGTGATAAAAAAAAATATTTATCTTTTGTTTATAATAAAAGATTAAAAACAATTCTGAGTGTACGTTACTCTTTTGATCGAACGTTTTAAACAAAGCGAGCTCAAAAGATTAAGCAAAATCTAGGCTCGAAAAATTACTAAGAAATAAATAATTTGTTATAACACGTTAAAAAATAGCAATTTTTTCAAATCTTAAACTAAATTTTCTTGTATGAATTGATGAAATTTTATACGATTCCACTAATGTTTTGTAACTATCATCCGGGTTTTGCCTTTCGGCATCTTCAGGCATTCAATCACACGGATGCAATAGAACTGACTGATAGTTTCAACTTTTTCGAAAATTCAAATTTGATATTGAAATTCCATCAAGCACCTTCAGTCGATTTCATAAAAAAAATTAATACTGAAATATCGTCTTATTCATAATTTTATAATTTATTAGCACAATATGAAACAATAATTTTAGAACAGAAGAGAAAATGTATTGTGTGCCTACCATTTCTACACAGCTATAAATAGATAAATAAATGTACGTTTAAGTATAGCTCTGATGAAGGTAAGCCGAAATAGCCATAAACTATATATCTTATAAATTTTGTTGAACTAAAATACATTGCTATTTTTTCACCGTAAGCAAATGCAAATTCAATCAATAAACGCGAACCTTTTAATGTACTTTATTTAGGCATAAGATAATGATAACATAGTTTCATATCGTGCTAATAAATTCTAAAATGCGACACTTAGTGAATCTGGATTTAATTTTTTTTTTTGGGAGGTTCGCGTTTCTTTCGTGCTTAAAATCATGTGTATACCAATGATGTATTAAATGACACTGATAGTCATCGGTGAAGTATTAGAAGTGATTACCATTATCTTCCGTTTTTTTGCCATTTGGCTTTCTTTGATATGAAATATTAAATGACCAAATACTTTTTTAAATAGCATACACTTTTAATTTAAAACCAATATTCAAGAAAAGTATCGTGATATGAAAATTTCTGAGTAAGTCGTTTATAATTCATAATGCTGTTTAAACATTTTTTACGCATATTACAATCGCAAACACACACACCAGATAAAACTGTTAATTAATTTATATTTAGAATGCACTAACAAAACATTCGTGGAGTAACTTTATCAGTTTAACATAATACGCTATTTGTGAGGTTGTCATGAAAGTGTATATTATAAAATATTGTGTGATTCGACAATATTATTTCAACATACAAAAAGTTTATCTATTATAAAATATATTTTTTATTATAAAATTAATCAAATCTTATTATATTAGTGAGATAGTTTATTGGATTACATTCATTTATTATTAGATCAGTAGTTGCTTATTTTTATTATCACAAAAGAAATGAAACTTATTTTTTTAATTGAATACGTGCAATCTTAAATTTAGAAATATAAAACGAAATCATATTATTTGTATCACGATGATCAAATTATTTTGCCATACTGTAATGAATAATAATGGTGTCTAGAGACAATCGAATAGTATTTACTTACATAAAATGTTATGTTTGAGATTTATTAAGTAATTATATTTGATAGTGTACTGACATATTAAATAATTTAGATACAACGTTAAAATCTATTTATTAATAGTTTAATAATGCAGATTTTTCTGTTAATTATTTAGTTGAATTAAAATTATAATAAATATATATTCTCTAAAAAGGTATTATTTACGTTCGTTGGAAACGAAGTATCGATTAATACAGTAATTTAAAAATATAATTTTTATAGTTTTATAAAAAATTGCGGTTTTGATATTTAACTTTTGAACCATTTCTTAGGTTTGTAATATAAGTTTTATTTCCACCTCCATTAGAAAAGAGTCACAATTGCTAAATATCTAATATCAAACTCATCGTCGATAGTTTGTTAACCGCTAGAAAGTCAACAAAACAATTTGGAAATATCATATATAATACAGAGACAGTTTTTTGGAAGCGTTTTGAGTAAATTTATAATTTAAATATTATAAGCATGTTATTTCAGATAAGTAAAAGCAAGTTGCACTTTCTCCACAGACACTTTTGCGTCACATGGTTTGGTTTTAAAATTACATAATCTATCATAATAAGCAAATACATTCAATAAAAAGTTAAACATACTGTACGAAGCAAAAACACAAATATATGTCTGAAAACGCACAACACATTCGCGCACTCGTCGATTACTTTTTTCAAGAACCGGTGACGTTAATTTTGTCAATTGTTATCAACAAATACTTCACGAAAATGCCGTTTCGTATAAAAACGCATCAAGAATAATAATTGTTGGTTATAAATTCTTAGACTTGCACTGTCGCTGGCACTAGATAAACTAAGTCATTAACTTAGGCAAAGTCAAATGTGTGAATAATGACAAAAACAATCTTGACTTATCATTGGCTGTTTGTTTTATAATAATATTTATTTTACTCGAAACAAGCATAAAATAATTACTTTATGCATTTCGAGTTTGAGTTGTGTATACGAGTCGAATGATATCGATTACGGAAATAATATGGAACCCTTGATTTTAATAGGTTTTAATCGATAACAGGAAAACAAAGGATTTTTTAAAATTATTTATATATTACGTTATAATCAACCATCAACCGGCTTGAATACACTACCGGACACAGTCCTTCATCGGGTACTACAATATTTTCAACGCTACGGTATTACGATTTTTTGAGACTTCTTCAAATGTGTGTTTATGCTTTACTATCTTTAAAAAATAGTAAATATTAAATATACACAGCCCTATGTACCGTCCGATACCGATAAAAAATATATATACATAGTTGAAATATTTATTCGCAATTTTTTGATAATTTTCAAGATATTACTTAAAAACGACATTTATCTGAAACGACGTTTAGAACACCTTTTGTTACTTATGATTATTTTACTTATAAACACAACTGATATTATCATAAATGAAAAGATCATTCTAGTAATATTTTATTTATCATTATTTTGAAACTAAAAGTTGATTGAAGTTTAGTTGCAAAATAATCTAAGAGATGTCATGTTATTTCATTAAAATAACATAACTCATAAAATAATATTTGACGTAAGTATTAAACGAATATATTTCTATTTTTATTATGTAATATAATCAAAGTTTTAACTACTTTTTTCAGCTTTAATTTATGAAATATCACGAAGAATCAGAAAATATTTATATAATTCTTTATTTATTTGTAAAGCATACATTGTTGATAGTTCCCAATCGTACGTGAAATCAAAAAATCGTGTGTGATACCAATACGTTCATAAACTTATTTAAATTGTTTTTTTTCAAACATTTGAAAAGGCAGATACGAGAAAACATAACTTTCGTCATTTTCGTTTACGGGAAAGCAACAAAATACGTTATGTTGTGAGATAACTACGTAATATCGTGCAAACGCAAAATAGCTTTAAAGTGTTGAGCGTACCGCATAAGTAAAATTTCTTTTTGTTGGTTCACATTTAGATAAGTTTCAAAATCAGCGAAAGGAGATTTTTTTAGTTTTTCTATGGTATAATCATACTAAATATAAAGGTAAATGATAATATTTACTTAATTTCGTGATAAATATCTTCGTTTCGATCAAGTTTGTAATACTCCATTATCCCAGCACGTTTCCACTTTTCCATCGCCAGATCTATTCAACACTTAACTTTGGTCACTGAAACACAGCGAAACTAAACTGGAGCTATCGCGAACATATTTGTTCAAAAAACATAACTAACAGAATTTATTTTCGTATTCATAATAATTGTATACTAAGCTTTCACCGAGTAAAGTAAGTATTTTATAACAAAAAGATAAAGAGCGGTTGCCGTTGGAAACTCTTCTATAGAATCGGATATTATTATTCATACTACTTAATACAAACTGATAAATTTGATAGCGATGCAAATGGTTTTACAACTATATAAGAATACTTTTTGTTGTACGTGTAACATTTACTTAAACTACGGTGACTACTATTCGATATTAAACGACACTTGAGCGTTGATAAAAATAATGATTCACGGAATGCATTCATAAAAAAAAGTGATTTTATTTTTCCTTACTTATTACATTATTAAGTGTATGAGCATGATCGTTTTTAATCAGCATGATAGTATTTTACATTGATTTAATAAGTTATCAATACAATTCAATTAAATGTACAACACCAGTTACGATCGTATTTTCAATCACAATGATAGTGTCTTGTATAATTAAAAGTAAACATAATGTCTTTTAATTTAGCCAACAATAAGCAACATCTAATAAGAATTTAAGCATTTTTGTATAAATTTTATAACTTGGTTTTTGATTAATCTTAAAAAAGTGAAGAATAAGTGTAGTTTTTAATTTATCTGGATTTGAAATATCTACATACAAAATTCACTTGTTAACAGTAAAAAAATGTGAATCATTATTAGAAATAGGTTTTATACTAGAGCGAAATAAATTATTAATTAAGGCCAAAAAGTTTAAATTATTTCTTATAATATAAAGTTTAAACGCGAACATGTTTCTCTGATGAGATAATATAATATAACACAATGGATTTTATATATGTACATATCGTCTATATCAGTGGTTTTCGTTAACAGCTTCATTGTCAATATTGATAAAAATATTATATTAATTTGTATTATTAATATATTAAGATCGATTGAATACACCCGACGTATTCTTGTTGCAAATTCAACTGCTATTTTTATCACATCTCAAAAAAATATGATGCGGCCAAGAGATATTTCTATATAACCACTGATATTTATAATGCGGCCACAGCAAAATTTTACGTGAAAACCAATGCTTTATGTTGTCTTTAATAGTGGTTCTTATGTGTGGCCATCAGAGTTTTTTTTCTGCAGCCAACTAACAGCTTCATTATAATCATTGATATTAAAAAAATACATTAATTAATTTATGATAATTGATGAAATAATTATAACTGTTTCATTACGCTTAACTTGTCCAGACTATTTTTAGTAAAAACAACTGCTGTATTTATAAATATCAAAACAAAAATTTGGTGCGGCCACGAGACATTTCCATAGATCACTGATGTTTGCAATTCGGCCACAGTTAAATTTCACGTAAAAATCTCTATTTTATAAGTATACTCTTTCGCTTTGAATGACAATATATTAATGATGTTTGCTTTAGTGTTTAATAGTATGTAATACAATGTATAATGAGCTTTACGACAAGCGTATCTAAAGCCCTAATTTAATATTACCGAAATTTTCACTTAGGAAATTAAATTTAAAAATAAGCTAATCCGTTCTAGAAAACAAGCTAAGCAGATCAAAATTTCCCCACGCAATTTGCGTAAAATGCGGAACTAATGGTCACTCTAAATATAATGCATGCGTGGGGGTCATTACCCAGACTACATTGTGTCTGCATCATCGATAAAAATTACGTTTAATACAAAAAAATGACATTTTCCCGGTTCCTGTAGGTGTAAAATATTTAAAGATCTTTATTTCGCTATGACGCTCTGCGATTTTATTCAAGAAATATAAAATACAATAATTTGGAACACACACACTTTGTGGTTTTACTTAAAACTAATTATCACAAAAACATAGCACTTTATACTAACGCATATATTATAAATATCCAGTGGTCATTTACATATCAAAATATACGGTGATGTTGATTTCGTGATCCTCTCATTCGAGTGGTATCAGTATGCTGCTCGAGAGAGCGACCATTAAACGAATTGGTTACTCATAACTTATGATAGAATACATGTGCAATCTAAATGTCATTCTATTCTCAAGTAAAAAAGATTGTACTTTAAATTAAAATTCTTGTAGAAATCGAGTAAAAAATAGATGAAAAAAACACTCGAATTTATAAATGTCATAATTGCCTATTAAAACCTACAACTGTTATAACATATGAAATGTAAGGAAGCCATAAATTATGTTAATATTGTATAATTAAATGTACCTAAAAAAACCGAGTTATACGTTGTTATCTTTCAGAAAATAGTTTTCAACATTTACAATTAGTTCTAGAATTGATATTATTTCCTTAAAAACGGGGGACGTGGAATTCCTTCGTCAGTCTCTCTTTGTAGCGGCGAGGAACGTGGGTTAATGTCATTCGGTATAGTTGACATTAATCACTCATAACTCTTTGAATGTATTTTTATTTTATTGCTTACAAAACATGCATATATATATACATATGGCTGGAACTACAGGTTATTTGTAAATAAAACCATTTAACCAATGTGATATTTTATGGCTTATCCCAAACACTTGAATGATGTCCCAGAGAAAGCATGTCCCAGTGATATGAAAAACAATCAATCATGTCTGTCAATATGTAAATACTTTTTTTACATTGTATATGATTATTTATATTTTAAGTGATTGTTTTAATAAAAAAAACATACAGATGAAAAACTCTGAGTAAAAAGATTTCACATGAGGTATAAATAGATAAACAACTTAACCATTTATCTACAACTATTTGCCGATATAATAAAAGTTATGATACTTTTGAAATACCTTGCAATTTGCAATGCTATGTACTTTAGACGCATTCGTGCAGTTGCGGATGTGTCTACAGACAGTCCTTTTGACTATTCGACCAGGATAACAGGATTAGAGGTTCCAATTCAGTCCACCTTATTTCAATATGTTTTGGTTGTACAAACAGTTGTTTTCAATCATCAAGAAAAATATAGATTTAAGGCACATTGTCATACAAACGTGATTCGGAGTAGCCGTCTTAACATAAAACTTAATGTAATTAATTAATTAATTGGATTTCGTATGTGTAAGACAAGCTCAAAAAAATTAATTGATTCATCTATTGATCTACTAGTTATGAGTTTAATAGCTTGCCAGTTTTTATAATAATAGATAAATAATAAAATTTTCATGTAAAACGACCGAATCAAATATCAAAGTTATTTTTTAATATTAAAAAAATCCTCAGACAAGTAACTGATTGCTAGTCAAACGCAAAAGGCGTATACATCATTTTACACAGTTGTATTGATTTCAACTTTCAAAGCATTACCAAAATAGGAAAAATATTCCTTACATGAAGAGAACTGGTCGAATCTATTATAACATATAAATAATCCGAAACGTTTCATAATAATTGGCGCTGAAACTAGTTACTTGTGTAAATTTTCCATATTTGTTTCATTTTAATATTACCAATAACTTATCCAGGTTTAGAATACAAATTGACAGGTAAAATCTAACTAAATCGTCGACGATATTTTAAAGTACACTTATTACACACATACAATGAAGTATTGTTAAACTGTTCACTCACAAGTCGGGGCATATATAGTCATATTATTAATAGCAATTACAAAAAAAAAACATTTTGTTACATTACCTTGTAGTAAAAAAGATCTCATATTTTCTTTATTTTCGGAGATGATTACGATGTAAAGGTCAGGTTGAAAATATGCAAAATGTTAAATTGACTGCTTTTTTATATTTTTATTAGAATCGGAAATAACAGAAAACGACTAAAAAACTTTATCCGCACCGTTTGCGGGGCAGAATTTGAGTCTAATATATTTAAATATCAGAAAACTTTTTATAATTTATGATATCTACTGAAGGTGATTGATGGATTCCAATATCAAATTCAAATTGTTACAACACGGATACATCAGTTCTGTTGCTTCCGTGTGATAGAATGCCGGAAGATGCCGAAAGGCGAAACCCGGGTCGATAGTGACAAAACATGTGAAATGGTATAAAGTTTTAACAATTCAATTAGAAAACTTTTTAACACGGTGAAAAAATAGCAATGTATTTTAGTTCTACAAAATTATTTTTAACAAATATAGTTGATAGCTATTTCGGCTCACACCATCGTCAGAACTATTTCTGTTAGTTCAACTAGTTCTGACGATGGGGTGAGCCGAAATAGCTATCAACTATATTTGTTAAAAATAATTTTGTAGAACTAAAATACATTGCTATTTTTTCACCGTGTTATAATGGAGTTCTATCAAGTGAATGCCAATTCAATCAAGAAAACTTTTTATTTATTTTGTAGAAAAAAAAAACAATTTTGAAATCTGCAAAAAATCTTCTAGATTATTTATTTTAAGTGATATTTCTAGGATAATGATCCCCAATTAGCGAAATCAGTCACGAAAAAACGGTTTTTTATTTTTTTGATAATATGATTTATTTCTACCAATAATTGATACAAGCACCTTATACTTATAAATTGGTATATTCATAAATTTTAAGATAATGTATAAGAAATTTGCAGGGTTCACAAAACATAATTTATATATATTCAAGTTAATCTGTATACTTGAATACATAAAAGTACCAAAAAAAACAAAAACCAGTCATGGGGAAAATAAATGATTTGTTACAGTATATAGTACTGCTATCAAATGTAAATAATTCGAAATTTTCGCTACCTTTAACAAAGGTATCAAGAATAACAGTGATAAAATTACACTTGAATATTGTATGAACGATGAAATAACGGAAAATTTATTCAAGGAAGAAATATGCACAGTTTTCCGGATGAAGGTTGCGCGTAAACATCGCATCGTGCCTTTACCCTTTCTGCGACTTTCCGGCGGAAACGCCTCGCCCCGTCAACAACGACGCTATTTGATTTTACTAATGGCCACTAAACTATCCCCTGACTGGAGCTGAGAAATTGGTTTCCTTTCAAAATGACATTTTGTTCAAGGCTTTGTGATTAATTTAATCGTAGAATCGCTAAGGAAATAATATTTGTAAAACGTTTTACCGGTTCGCATAAATTCAATAAATATTTATTGAACCTTTTACGATTATATATGTTTTGAAACTAACGACCTGGGTTTCACCTTTCAGCATCTTCGGTTTCAAAAAATGTTTTTTACTTTTTATGTACAAACCAAATAGAAATAGTTTAGCGCACTTTTTTTATATAAGTAAAAAATTGATTATGAGTTACTCATAAAATAATCATTTTTTAATTTTCTTCAAATCTTTAATATACTTCATCTAAATATACATACACTAAATAAGAAAAAAAGACATAAATTTTTATCGCGACCAAACAAGGCAAGCGTTATTGTATTGAAATAATTTTCGTATCGATAAAAAATATATTTTGAATTATTACTAGACGAGTCAAGAAAATTGCGTGGATACTCAATTTACAGTAAAATCGTTTAGACTTTATACGATTCTACATGTTTTAAAATATGTGGAATCGTACAAAGTTTCAACAATTCAAATTTGATATCGAAATTCTACCAGTCAATCACCAGTTGATATCATAAATTGTCTCAATTTATTTAATGAAAAATGTTAATAAATAACAAACCCTTCTGGAACCACCCTATGTCCAGCCAGTAATTAATCGTTTTTCACCTTTACCTACTGTCAAAAAATCGCACTCTCTGGGGTTGTATATTCGTTACACATCATATTTACATGAGTAATATTGAATATACATATGAGCGTTGCTACGATCTTAGAGTAAGGAAACTAGTGATTATAACAAACAATTGTTAATAGTACCGTTTTAATTCTATTTATTTACTATTTGGGTGGGATTGGGGAGAGAGTGGTATGCTGTAAACATTTGCGTGAGTGAGCTCAAAAAATTTGTATAGTTTTATATCGATCGGATGAATGGTGTAGTACACCCAGTCCTTTTTTTACGCGAATTCGATTATACGCGATTTTTTGGACGGCACGGTTACATTTTTTACGCACTTCACTCGGTTTTACGCGATTTTTTCCCCAAATTTGAAGAAATTTATATATAATGCTAGGCATGTACGTTTCATTATTTTTTTAAGAAAAAAAAATATGTGTATTTTTAAAACTAAATATTGTTTACAAAACTTAAGCTGGATTTATGCAAAATTCAATACTTTCGTTCAAAAAACCACAAACGATTACATTTCGTAACCGAGAGTGACAGCAGCGAATAATTTATATAAGTGAAAAAAAATTCTCATTATACAATATTTTTATAAGCAATAAAACATGAACATATATATTTTTTTGCACGATTTTTAAACAGCAAATTTTGGTTTTTCATACGTTTCTAGAACTTTTTTACGTGATATTTTAATTTGTGGAGCCAATTTATCAAATTATATGAAATTTGTGATTTTTTACGCGATTTTTTTTTACGCGCCTTTTTCTGGAACCAATGTATCGCGTAAAAAAAGGACTGGGTGTAATGCATAAAGTACAAACACACACACACACACATTGATTTTTATGTATAAATAATGGATATATACGAACACCTTTTATTATATGTATGAAAATCACTTGAAATTATTTAAGTGACGCCGATATGACGCTGAAATTTCTGTACGCCCTTTTCCATCCGTGGCGATATTTTTTATTCACCTAGATACCTAGAATCTTAACCCAGTATTTATAAAGCAAATTACATTCGTAGAAGTAGTTAAGTTGGCTTCTGAATGAAGAATTTACAGCTACTTTTGTATAAAAAATTATGTATATTGTGTGTATTTTTTTAACTATTGGTAATCATTTAAAAGATACGGTGATGATTAAATACAATACTAAATGAATACAGCTAGTTTACAATATTATTTGTGCTGAATAATACACTCATAAATACAAAATCAATCATTCATTAACGAGTTCCGCTTTAGAAAAAATTTACACCTGGCAGTAAATAAAATGTATGATAATGCTAATCTGGAAATATGCCAGTGGATAAATCATTCAACTATTAATTCAATAAGCCATCAGATAAAAGCAACGAGTGTCACTTCATAAATTCGATAGTGAAAACTAAATAAGTTATAGATCAAAGAAAAGAAAAATAGATTATCAAAACAATTGCAATAATACCAATACGTTTTTTTGACTATTCTAACAAAAAATATAATTTTATAATGTGTGATTATAAAACGTTACTATAAAAATAATTGATTATTTCCCCATTCCCCATAAATTGACTCCCAAAATCTTCATTGAGGTTAAAATTAACCAATTTCAGCAGTGCATTTTATGGCAACCAAAAGATTATTGTTAATTTAAAATTGATCTCAAACACGTCCGTTACCTATATGGAGTATATTGTAAAATATGTGAATATATTACAAGATATCATTAGTAAAGTTTCATGAAATCTATTTCACTATAAATTTCTATTATGGTTTCGTTGCGAATACCTTAGAAATAAAATTTTTATCGCATTGAAATATGTTCAAAATATTAACAAGAAATCAATTTTCAAAAGTCACCCAATAATTCTGCAATTTTATTTTAGATAGTTTTTTTTTGTTTATATGAGATTAAAAATTACACTAACAAATCTAGCTGACCATGACGCGATATAAAAATCTGAAAACCCAGTCCTTTTTTTACGCGAATTCAATTATACGCGATTTTTTGACGGCAGTTTTTCATACGTTTCTGGGACTTTTTCACACGATATTTCAATGTTTGGAACCAAATTGTCAAATTATATGAAAGTTGTGATTTTTTTACGCGCCGTTTTCTGGAACCAATTATCGCGTAAAAAAAGGACTGGGTGTATTCATTTGTACCCTACAAAGGCATCAATGATGGTAGTCAAAATATATCAAAAACCAATAATGTGTAAACCGAAATTCTTATATCCAGTAATTTTGCGAGTCGATTTCGTTTTTAGCCATATTCAATAACCATGTGATATTTAAAATTATGTATTGCTCTAAAATATAAATTTTGCTTAAAACAAATTATCGTTTATGGTGCAACAGATCTATCTATAAAATAATGGGTTATAGTTCAGATTGTCTCAATATTTAATCAAATAATTAACGTTGTAATACCTTGCCGGAAGGTAACAGTAAGACATTAAGTTCATCAAAATTAATAAAACCAACTCACCTCCACGGATGTTGATGGAATCCGGAGCAAACTTCAGGGCAGTTGTCACATGGCTGTCCATCCACGATATCATTGATTAAAACACCCTGCAAAATAAGAACATGCTTGTAAATAAAATATCCACGTAAATTTAAATCTGATTTCAATAGTTAAATATATTCCCTAATATTTTTCATTGTAAAAGACATCTATGAAATATTTCTCTTACTTCAATACAGAATTTAGCCAGTACACATACCGCAATTTATCCAGAATATTCTATTACGGAAGTTATCTACTATCGACACCTATCGGTGAAAAACAAATTAATGGAAAAAAAAAATAATTAACGAAATTTGATCGAAAGTAATTATCATATACCGTCAACAAGTGGAAAAATACAAATAAATATTATTGACTTATTTTTTCTAAAAGTTTTTCTAAAAAATACGTCAGGCGAAAAGATGTTTTCAAAATATTTATCATTGTAAAATTGTGATACTAGAAAGTTTGATAAGCCCAATCAATAATGATAAAATAAGATAATGTGAAATGAATACGTTTCATTTTGTACAAACCTACAAAAAATATCGAATGTCAGATGCACTGATTAAAAAGTAGATAGTGTGACTCATTTAGCAATTATGTCAATTTAATTTATTTAATCTTAAAAATATAAAATTGTGAAAAAGCACTATAAATTGTGTTTTTATAATCCAGTTCTAAAAACACTTTGGTCAGGGCTGAATTTATGTGTCGTGAGGCCCTAGACCAAAGGTTCCCAACCTTTTTCGGGTGGCGACTCATTTTCATAAAATCCATGTGACCCGTGACCCCTCATACAATCCAAAAAAGCATACAAAAAAATTTTTTTTAGTTGACCGTATAAGTTGGCGACCCCCCAAAAAACCCTTTGCGACCCCCATGTTGGAAGCCTATGCCCTAGACTTTTTCACATGTGAGGCCCTCAAGTAAGGACAAGATTAGAACCGTATAAGAATACAAAAGATTTTTGTTTGGAATCCTCTTTTATAATTCTGATAAACGGGTATATCCGAGAAATTTACAGGTAAACCAACGTCCGGTTGCCTCAAACAATATATTTAGTAGTTTCATTCACTCTGGGTCCAAAATCTAGACGTCTTATCACAAATCTAAATAGATTTAAAAAGATTGAGGTCGGAATTCTCTACCAAATTATATGTTTATAAAATTTTTATATAAAAATCGACTCGAAAAAAATGATATATCAGTTGGAGGCTCTCAGGACTTCGACGCTCAAGGCTTCAGCCTTTTCAACATATAGGTAAATCCGGCCCTGCCTATAGTCAGATGGCAAATGTTAGAAATGGTAGAAAACAATATGTTTGCCGTTCTGTGATGAATAATAAATTCAACACAAGAAACATTATGCTTGCAGTTTTCCTGTCGAATCAAGATGTTTCTTATAAATGGTTGGTTATTCAGAATACGCAAAAAATACAACCACGCACCGCCTGCGGAATAATACATCTAGTAATAAAATCTTCCAATTTTATTTGGCCATGTTAGACAAAATTTAAATTTATTTCGTAGAAAACAAATGTCGCCATGGTCAATATGTCACGTAAAACATGCTAAACAATATCGTTTCATATATTATATAATATTTATATTTCGTATGGGTGTTTAAAACTATAGGTGATTAAATTATGGACACTTTAACATTATAAAATTTTGATTTAATATAAAGACGCCGAACAATTTTTGAATATGTAGTAGATAGATTTATGTTTCGATAGTTTGATACTAGTTTATAATTAGAATAACGAGAAACGGGAAAGCGGTGATAGTGACATCTAGTTTTGAGAAATATTACTTGAAGAAATAATATTGTAAATTGTAAGTAACACCTATAGTGAGTAAGATGTTACGTTGCTAGGCGTTTTATTTTTACATTGTATTAATAACACAATTTAAGAATTATTTTAAAATTTTGAAAATTATTTATTTGTATTATTATAAGCCCAACATAATAAAATAAAGCAAAAGTCGTATTAAATTAATATACACCTAGTCTTTCCAAGGGTTAAATTGTTGCATCGTTCTTTAGTATGACAATACGCATATAATTTATTGTATACCTGTTTAACTAATTCATGTTAAGATTGCTTTAAAAATTTTATTGAATAAAATTCAAAAAAAAAAATGAACACCTTACGGCTTATTTCATAGTAAAGAAATTATACAAAACGAAAACCGTTACATGCAAAACATATGCCATATCTAAATTGTGACATACACTATCCACAGACACACAAAAAATGGTAGAAAAACGTTAGCAGCCAGTTGCGGTAGAACTTTTATTGCTTCAATTAATCGAATCGAGGTTATGCGAAAGTGAAATATGAAATTTGTTAAGACTACGTCTCATGGTTTATTTATGCATACTTATTATTCATATCTATAAACTATATTAAATACCTCATTAGTAATTAATAAACTAGATGCTATTTAAAAATTAATTGGAAATAAGAAATCGACTAATGACATTGTTCTTTTTCGACATATACAATGGAAGAAATATTTATTATCATATTCAGTATGTGTTAGCTCAAATATGATACAATTCATTTAAATAAATAAAAACTTGCTCCCATAGTTAAATCCCACGAACATCTTGTAGTATGATAATTTAAAAAAAAATATGATTGAATGATAATATTGACAACTGTAAAATAGATATTTTTTTTTAAATTATGATAACGACTGATGGTGCTTGATGGAATTTCAATATCAAATTTGAATTATTGTAATTTTGTACGATTCCACATGTTTTGTCACAAACTGACGTCGGTTCTGTTGCATCCGTGTGATGGAATACCTGAACATGCCGAAGGGGGAAACCCGGGTCGAGTAGATTTTTTTTTTTCATAATCTTTCCTGTAAACCAAGCTTCGCTACAATATTTTTTCTTGGATTTACAAAGGGGTTTAAGCTTGTTATCATTTAATTATAAATTGAGACAGTACAACCAATCCAATTAATTAAAATTTATTTTCATTATTGAGAAGAATTTTTAATTTTACCAAAAACTTTATAACATTGATATAGTTAAATAATATGAGGAATATTAACAGATATTAATTATTATTACATTATAGATACAATATTATCAGCACGCATTGAAAGCATGCAAACAAAAATTGGAATCCATGATTTAAATAATGCTTTGGTGATTAGGACACAATTTGATCAGAATACTAGAGATAGATAGCATTGGAAAATAAACAATAAGTCATCAATCAAGTAAACGACAGAAAGAATTTTCAGATTCTGTGACGAATTTATAAAATTATATTATTTTTCTCACATTTTAAATTTATTATGATATTAATTTGTGAATAAAAAGTTTCAATTAATAACAATGTATTTACATGCTTATTAGCTAGTTATCTAATTAGTTTATCTAGAGCAAACTTTGTAACGAAGCGAATTAACCAATGTGAGATATAGGCTTAATAAGTTTTAATACAAAGAAGAGGTAATTATTAATGTGCACGCCTCCCAGCTCATCATGAGCGCACGCGATCATTCGTAGTCACACTCGTGATAGGTGAGCTATAACAATAATTTTTCATGATGCAAGCAATGACAGAATGCAAACGTTTATCGTTACGAAGATTTGAATAAAAAATATTATCTTCGGAACAATATGGATAACCACAGATTTTTTCAAATATTATATAACTGCAACTTTACAAAACCATGCAAGATTTCACATAACGTACATGTTGTACAATATGTTTATATCATTCATAGTCACAAAGAGAGCGAAACTTAATATCAGTTTTTTTAACTTCACATAAATCAATCTAATAATTATGTGTAGTAGACAATATATACTGTCAATTCATAACATGTAGCACCCATAACATGAAACAAAATTAAATAAAAACGGTTCTACAGATAATCATTATAGCTGAAGGCATATAGCTTTCAAATCGCATAAGATAAACTTTATGATTTATTTCGATACTTCTAGAAGAAAAAACATCATAAACACCCATGTGCAAGATCTAATCTGTAAAAATCAAAAAAACATAAATTTGATATCGAACTTGATTCAGAGGTTTGAATCTTTACTCCTCAGATAGCAATGTTTTAGTTCTAATTATTCGATAAAGAAACCGAGATAAAAGAAATTACACTCATTTTATTTCAAGGAATGTGTGCGACCAGTGAATATTAAGAAATTACAAACAGTTTTGAAAATTAAATACAAAAAAGTATAACATATTTTATAACCTATTTTTCATTTTATTAACTATTAACATCTCGTATGATGCACAAATAATCATTTCAAAGAGTATAAAACAATATTTAGGTTAATTTCAATAAACAGTATCATAATATTTATTTTTAATAACGACATTTTAGTTTTCATCATTTCGGAATTAAATTATCATGTCCAATCACAGAAACTGTCCAACTTAAAAAGGCAAATGTTAAATCATCAGTGTATTAAAATTATCCATCAACAAATTAAAAAAACAAATATGCGATCACCTATCGTGAGCTGATGTATAGCTCCGAGATGTGCATCTGAGTGAATGCTGTTGAATAAATTCGATGCAATTTTTTGCATGATAAATAAAGGCGACAGTGGAAGTAGAGTGTAAAACTTATTTACACAAATTGGCTTTACGCTGTATAAAAAGATTTATATATTCATCAAACTCTCATTTTCTTTGTCAACAAAAAAAAAATTTTACAGCAAATATTATTTAAATTATTATTTTTAATGATAAGTGAAAAATTCCGTTATTTGCGAGGACTCTCACATCACCTCATTTTAGTACATTAAATATCCTTTTTTTTCAAATTTGAACTGTTGAAACTTTGTACAATAAAATTTTTAAAATTCTTCAAAGTTTTAAGAATGCAAATTGGATATTGAAATTCCATAAAACTCGTTCAGCCAATATCGTAAATTATACATTTTTTCATTTCCCGCAATTGACGAGTAGAGATATTGATTTGAATGTTTTGATTCAGTGTTAATTCATTGTTCTATTTTACATACCCGCAATTACTCCTTTGGTAAAGTAAATTTATTGATAATGACAATTTATAGCAAAAAAAAGCCACTAAGCTAGCTCTATTATTAAAATTTGATTTCGTAGCAAAAAACACGTCAAAATGTAGAAAAACTGAACAAAAACAAATATTCTAAAAAAATTAATAATTCGTATACATATTTATTAATTATTTATATTTCAGATATTGAAATCACAGATTCTGCTGTAAATAATAAGTGATAAAGCGAGTTTAAGATTTGATTTCTTGTTAATAAACATGAAATTTTAGAGAAACCAGAACAACTAAACGAAAATTCAAAAACAGATTGATAATTTATATATATGTATATATACATACTAGTTATTTTATGTTTAATGTTTTTGAAATCAGAGATTTTGCTCTTTTTGATAAGTAATAAGAGAGATCGTAAATATCCCACTTATATCGAGTAAGGTATATTTATGAGAATGTGTCAGTATTTAAATATACATGTAGTGCATATCATAAAAGTAAAAGTTAATCTTTACTTCAAATTCAAACTTTATGCACGGTTAACTAAACCACTTTTATTGCACTCGGTAGACACCGCACCTGTTATCTATATGAATTATATTTAGAAACAGCTCAATAAATTTAACATTTTATTTTATAGGAAATCAATAATTTATGAGTACTGCGTTTATTTAAATTGAACACTTTAATTAAATTACTGGCAGTTTGTGTAAAAAATGTTTATTGTGTTCACCTGAGAAAAACGTTTCAGGTACACAATGACACGTTCGTAAGTGGTCTTAAAAAGACAAAAATTGCCGCCGACTTCCAAGGTGGACGGTAAAAAATTAGGTCAGCCAATAAAATGAAAAGAAAACGTGAATATTCAAATTTTCGTGGAATACTAATACTATGATATCATATTTTAGAATGGTTCATAAAACCAGCAATCTGTGATATTTAAATATTTATTTATTTTATTAGTGCTATTAATTATAACGAGTATATATAGATTCTAGATTATTACTTGCTCGTTGTCTATTTTAAATTAAAGGTTTCATTGACACATTCTCTGCTGAACTGTATAAAAGATATACCTATACTTAATAGGAACATCAAAAAAATATTGAATTATTTTCGTATAATTTTATGGAGACTGTCAGGACAAATTAGACAATGCTTTAACACAAAAATTAGCTTGCGCAAGAAATTTTTCACACGATTATATTTCCACAATCATGGTACAAAAAGATCAGGACCGGTCAATCGACAATGTTCGCAATAACCAATACCTGCTCTGATCTATGTGTTACATTTTTGTTTTATTTATTTAAATATAATACCTTTCCATCAAGAATTTACAGTTAACACCTATAAAGTGTTGAAATAAGGATTTTATTGATTAAAAATTTACACGAAATGCTTTATTATTTAGCTAGTTTACTTTTTATTATGACTTACGATTGGCACGTGTTTAACAGTAAAAATTTAGAAAACAATGAATAAAATAAACCAACGAGGGAATTAAAGCAACAGCAGGAGGATGTGTTGAAGTATGGAGAATGTGTTGAAATGCTTGCACATTTTATATTTTATACTTTAGACGAGAAACTTACTTTATCTGTCTCTGAGAAACGATACCAGGAGAAAATAGTAGCAATTAATGGCAATTATTTATTAAACTACAACTTTATAGTTCAACCATTATAACAAGGTAATAATATAAAATTTTATGCCTCTAATTATTTTATACATTATTTTTGATAGGTATATCAGCTTCCACCGTCAAATTAATTTAACTTTATATATTGTTTAAGAAGATATAAACGATAGATCGTCTCACTTATTCTGCAATATTAAATTCCCATTAAAATTCAAGGCATTTATATTAACGACTTAATAATATTACAAATTAAATACATTTCGTTTGTTAACACAACCATCATTATATTAACATATTTAGTTTCAGTCAATCAGTGTGATAGAATGCCCGAAAATGCCGGAAGACAAAACTTGGGTCGTAATCAATTAAATTTTGATATTGAAATTCTATCAAGCACCCTCTGTCGATATTGTAAATTGTACATTTAATGACATATTCGAATTATATAATAAGGTAAGATGTCAAAGCAAATGAGACGATATAATATAATCTATCTAATCTTAAACGGTATGAAAAGTTAAGCTTATTTAAGTTCAATCATAGTTATTTTGTTATATTTAGTTTACTAATAGTAATGGTTTGTTTGACGAACATTTATTGATGGGTGAAGACTTAAATTATTGAATAAACATTGACGCGGCTGAACGTTCAGGGACGTCCAGGGCTAACGGTAGAAGAAGAAGTTGGAGCAAGTACAAGAGAAATTGCGTGTTCCCGATGGCATACTTGCTTGCCTCTTCAACAATATACACAACAGTATAATGCAATGATCTGTGGTAATAAACATAAACACTATTGCCTTTCAATTTAATATTAATGACAACATAATTTATTGCAAGTTAATTGCACATTTCTTTGGGAATATAAATTTTGAAAGGCATATTTAAGCCAGATCATAAATTGAACGAATTTCTGACATTAATTACACGAATTTCACCATCTGTCGATTGGTTTTGGTTACGTGCAAGTTTCATTTTCACTAAACTATCTAAGATCAAAATCTGAAAAAGATTGTGAGTCAATTACACGATATAAAGATAGTATTCTATTGGACATCCGATTGTAATCTCGATTCCGAATGGCGCTTTACACAAAGGGAGCCGGAAATACCTTTCTAATCGGTTTTAGTTCAGACAGCTGTTTCATTTGGTAACATTAACCATTCGCCATACTTGTCGATAATTGACAATTGAATCATTCTCAGTATTAATAAAATGTATATTCTATCTAAAAAAAACATGTATTGTAAGTTATCCAGTATATATTTATCTTCAAATAGTTTTAGGAAAGGTTTAGCAGAAAGTGACAAAAACATCCATATATATCTATAATCCTAATTCATATATTCGATAAAAAAAATATCGAGAATATATTTAAATTCAATTATATATTCAATACAAACAACGTATTACTTCCAACGTTTATTTAAACAGATTTCTTTCTCTAATTGAAGCCATTTATGTAGATATTTAAACGTGAAGATAATCTGAAGTTGTGTTCAGCGTTTACTACAGTCGACAGCCATAAGTATTTTTAAGTGATTCCACATCAGAGATAATATCGTTGACATAACTAGTATTTCGTAAACGTAAATAACTTGAGTTAGAAAATAATATCTGGCTAAAACATTAAATTTAAATTTAAATATGAAGGTAAATAACATATGATGCAATAGAATAGAGCATAAATAATTTAAAAAGGAATCAAACCCATATATAATGTTGCGAGAGTTATTTTTCCGTGCCATTTTTTCAGTTTTGTTTCAAAATATATTTATCTCCTCAATATATTAATTAAATGATTTTGGTTCACATGATTGTTAACGTGTTTATAAGCTTCAAAATATACACTATTTACATTTTCACGTAAAATAATATTATAAGAGACTTGGACTTATATGGGACTATGTTGCCATCCTACATTCTGGTAAATGTATAAATCATAGGTTCCCAATCTTTTTCGGGTGGCGACCCCTTTTCATAAAATCCATGTGACACTCGACCCCGCATACAATCCAAAAGCATATAATTTTTTTTTTTTTTTAGTTAACCGTATAAGTTGGCGATCCCCAGGCTGGGAATCTATGGTCTAAAGTAAAAACTTATATTAAATTTTAAGCTGGCTTAAAAAATAAGCATATAATAGAATGTTGAAGAGTTCTATAAACCTGAAAAAGAAATTAGCACCGCATGATGCAAGAGCAGGAAAGGTGACTTGTGACAAAGGACGAATCACCATAATCCAGACTGGGAGAAGAAGTGTATTTAAATTACAAATTAAGGTTACATATTCTAAGTAAAACCTGTAAAATTTGATTTATACAGTCAAAATCAGTCATGCTTAACTTGTGGTCCGCGGGCCACCTGAAGCCGACCAAGTTTCTCCGCATCTAGCAATTATACATCTAACTGGTCTATTTTTTGTCTAAGCATCAAAAGTAACACTATACACAATAAATATTCGGTATATTTATGTTTTGAGTTCTACTGTCTAGGAATCGGTATAGTATTCCAGTATAACACGTGAATTTGATACGATTAAATAATAGTTTCAGTAAGGTAGATCTAGCGCTAAAAGCTTTACTGTAGCAATAATGGTTCTAGTTCCACACAAGACACTAATAAATTGGGACTTCTTTCACTCGAAATTTTAAATAAGTCCGTGATAAAGCATTATCTCTACTTGATCTCAAACAATTTAACAGTATTATTATAGGTATATATATTTCGATGACATGTCATTATATAATTTTTGATTCCTTGACTATACTTGCCATCAATAGAGGATGATATTAGGTACCTTGGCTTATAGCCTGGTAGTTTTTATTTTTTGAAAATAAAAATAGTAAAAACAAAATTATTTCAAAAACCAGAAAAAATGTTTCATTTTAAATTGGCGTATACATATACATAAAAAAAATATGAATCAAAGTGATTCAAATCGTCTATTCTACGAAGATCTATTTTATAATACGAGTTTATTGAGATTGACCTCGATACATAAGTACAGATCTCACTTTCGCGCATGACATCGGATTCAACGATTCAATTCACTAGATCTCCTGTCGATTTTTGGACGAGATTAAAATTGAAAAAAACGATCAAATCGTTAGCAGAAAAAATACAATAGCCAACGTGACGAGCCGAAGTATGTGGTCACGATCAATTTTTAATTGAATGCTCCTGAGGCAGCCAAGTTCAGTAATTTTTAAAATCATCAATCTCCGGACCAATACCCTTTGCAAAGATTTAACGACTTTTGAGCACGATTTATTTCTGTGTCGCGTAATAATAGGTCATTGTAGCTAGCCACAAGAGCAAATGAATTAAACTGTATTGTCTTTGACATTTTTTATATAATAGATTTTAAGCATTGCTAATTTGTTTAATTTAGCAATAAATATTAATTGATTTGTTTACTTCAGAGTCGTTCAACATTGGGATAGCGAAGCAAAATAAAAAAATATAAAAAAAAACAATCATGCTGACTTGCTTTTGTTAAACACGTTATATGTGGAGGACTTTCATTGCATTTTTTTTCTTTTTATGAACGTCGTGCTTAATAAAATGTTTCATCTTTTAGAAAGGAGTTTTTTGTTTTGAGAAGACACTGTGTTATGACAGACTCTGAGACACTCTACGTTTCATTAAAATTCAATTATTTGTGGTCAAGATTAAGCCTTCATTTACTCCATTACAGAAATCACAGTCTCAATTCCCTAACTGAACCATTTTATTTGTATAGATTATTAAATCACTTTATATTTTGATTTTTGAATTCGATGGCGGAAACAATCGAGCATTTTCTGACTAAGTTATGTTATTCTATAGCCGATTATAAAAATGGGAATAATACAGTTGGGGTATTTAAATATATTCATTTTTTACCATTTTAAATATAATAACATGAATGATGTTATAATTTCAATTTAACACCGTATGTGAGTGAGAGTTTACGATAAAATGCATGATTTTGTTTATGTTACCAATTTAATTTAATCGCAAAACTTTTATAACATTTCTGTAAAATGAAAACCAAATAATTTAATGCTGATTAGTGTTTCGTAGAATGTTGGGATTGATCTATAGAAGATAATGTCAGCAATATGTCAGCCTCTGTTAGCCTTACCAATGCGGTTACATTTCTCGTCACATTTTCACATTTATAATCTAGCAGAATGAGTAAATGTATAACATATAGATTTTTAAATCACATCAAAAAATCTTAATTAGTCGTTGAAATAATTCTACGAAATTTAAATATCTATGGAAAACACGTTATGCAAAAACGATTGATGCTGTAATATTCTATTGATAAATAAATGTTTGAAATTTATTTTAAATTAAGAACAACAACTGAGTCCGTATCAAATTAAAAATCGATCAAGCATTTGTATCGTATGCAATATTATGTGTAAAGATTAAAAAGGAGTTAATGATCATAAGTTAGAAATGTTCGTGGATGTGAAACTTGCTCCCTTTAATAATTTAGATGGATATATTATGTCTTAATTTCATTTGTCTGGGTATTAATTTATTTTTAAATACAAAATATTTTTTTATGCGAAATCATCGAATTAATTAGATGTATTGATTCATTTTGCATTTACTTGGTAGAACATCATTACTAAACAGTGAAAAAATGCAATAAATGTTAGTTCCACAAAATTTATAAGGTACATAGTTGATAGCTATTTCAGCTTACGCCCTCATCAGAACTAGACCGAACAGAGACTGAAATATTTATTCCGACACATATCATGCTATTTCATATGCAAAACATTCAAAATATAACTACATAATAGTGTGAGTGTTAGTTTGTATTTGTTAGTCTACTATTAATCAAAACCACGACCCGATATAGTGAATATTTCTACCTTCTTATTATAAGTCCACGAAATCCTTGAAGGCGCCGAATGGTCATTTTCATACTCTCTTCCTTTGCTGTGGTACAGCTTCATCAAATCAGCATTCCTGGAATCCTTTACAAGGTCTTCATCTTCATCGGCGTAAGAGAGCCCATTGGAGAGACTTTCGCTGTGGCCGCTGTCCAAGACGGACTTCCGAATGCTCCGCGAAGTCGACCGCGAGTCCAAATGCTGAGGAACAGTTGAAAACTTATGAGGCGACTCAGATATATAGACAGAAGATTTTTTTCCATAACCGGGACTCGTATCGCGGGCATAATTCTTGGCCTCGGGGGAAGATATCCGAGAACTATCAGAATGTAACACTTCATCGTTAGGCCGAAAATCGTCTCCGAAAAATGACTTTTTCTTGTTGAGTGTCGATACCGGAGACCTAACAAAAGTATCACGAGTTGGCGAAACACTTGGGTCTCGATATTTTGCTGAATTATCAAACGTTTTACTGATTTTAATACTAGTTTTATTGTCGTGATGATCAGATAAATTTCTATTAGAAGTAGTTACTCCTTTATAGTAAGATGGCAATTCATACCCTTCATCATACTTTGTTGTATTTTTATCGACTGACCTACGTTCAGTTGATGGTTTGCGATATGTATCAGAAAAATATACTTCAGGTTTGTTACTGTTGTCAATTTTAGGAGAAGTTGCTCCGTTATTCTCATCTTTATTTCGATAGCTTGAATGCCTGTTTTTATAAACAGGAGCATAATCTCCGGTGTCTTTTAAAATAGACGGTTTATACTTGATATCTTTGGAGTTTTTAGGAGACGTATCGTAGCTCTGATGTCTTTCTGCGACTTTCTTTTCACTACTCTTATTAGATGACGTAGCAGGCTCGACAGATTGCGCGCGTTTTGAAAATATTTCGGAAACAGATTTACTTTTCTTTGACTTATTCTGTTCGTAATACTTTCGCGCGTTGTCTCTGATTTCTTCTTCTGCCGATGGCCTACGCAGTAGACTTTTCCCAGTGATATTTTCTTTATCTAAATACCGATTGTACTCATCTTCGCTGACTTTTCGATGATTGATGTAAAAATCTCTTTTCAATTTCGCTTCCTTTTCTGGATCTTTCCAGAAGATATTTTCATTTTTCCTATACTCCGTATCATAATCTTCCTTGTAATCGTCATATTGTTTGATATTATTTCTTTCAATAGAACGAGATCGAGTAGGATCAGGTCTTGGGGAAGTCTCGCGAGGTTGATCTCGAGAAGTGTACCCGTTGGTTGCACTCTTATCAAACCGGAATCTGGTTCCATTTTCCGGTTCACGACTCGAATTCAAATAGACGTTAAAGGAATTATTTTTTGAAGCAGACTTATTCGTGTCATTTCCGTTCGCGTCATAAGGCACTTCGGGGTGATATTTTTTCACTTTTATACTCGATGAATAATTCGAAGACATTTTGAACAATTTACATGTATACTTATTGCTTATAACTCGATATGTTTAGTTTTATTTGTATTGCAATATTGATAAGGCACAGTTTCTGATACTGTATAGTTTAAAGGCTGCTGTGAAATGTTGGCATTGAATCTATAATAACGAAATAAAATATTAGTTTAAGTTAATTTAAAAAATATTCACACTGTTAAGACAATCCGCACACAGCTATATCTATTATTTTTAATATATATATATATATATATATATATGTATATTTCAACACAACTGAAGAATATTTTTAATAATTAACACAGGCTTTTAGTACTTCTTTCCACAATATATTTTATGATCACGACGAGCATTCATCAGTTGATAATGCACTAGATGAGCGAAACAGATCCTAATCATATTATATATTGCGGAAATTAGGAGTAAAATTTTTTTATTTAATATTTAAAATATAATGTCTTTCTATCAAGAAGTGACAGTTAACACATTAAAAGTGAAAAATTTAAGAATTTCTAAGCAATTTTTGTATTGTAAACTTGAATTATATTTTTTGTAAAGCACCATTCTAAGTTCATGGCGATAATATAAAAAATATTTATAAGAGCATTTATTATTTAAAAATAAAACATATGTTAATCATAACATTTGGTTACTTTTAAAGAACAGAATAAAAAAATCAATGCGCTAATCATGATTTTATGTAAATACTAACGTGACTACACTAATGGATCACTATAGATAATTTAAAACATGCATACTTGCAAGTCATATTATTATTGATTTCGTAGAATTGCATTGTGTTTATTTGTTTATCAATTTAAATTAAGATATAAATCAATATGGCTTTACTTATTTATTTTTTCAATTTTATCGAACCATTTACAGTTGTGTTCAAATTGATATAACAGATAACGCATGAAAAGATTGTACGTAAAAAAAAAATTGAGTTTGAAAATCATACATTGCAAAATAATTTGATATTTATCTATGAATAAAGAAAGATTTTTTTTATACAAAAATTTACAGCGACGTGTCATGACAATATAGTCATACATATTTATACAAGAATGATAACGTCTATATTTATCTTCACAGATGTTCAATAATTTCAAGAAAACGTGCTTACAAGTCTCAAATAAAATATTTCTTTGTCTCCTACATCAAACATTTTGTCTTTTTCGACTACTAACTAAAGCTTAAAAAACCTCTTGCAATAAATATAGTAATGAATTCAACAATATACAATATTTCATCATCAGACTCAACTATTACCGGGACTGATAATAACACAATTTTAAACCATTTCAATAAACGCAATTATTTTTTTTACATAATAGAAAAAACATAGCATCGGATGTCAAAAAAATCAATCTATCTCAAACGTCTTGCGCGTAATCGTCTTATTGAGAGCATATCAACATTATTATTTAATTACTGTGTGCAAAAAAAAAATGATTCAAAGGAATTTTGAATATGATTTTTTTGCGTATACTGAGATTAGGGTTGCCAATCTTGTTGTCGAAATATAATATTTAACTGTTCTGTCTTCTGATTGCGATCGAGTTTAAACATACAACAATGAGTATATATACTTTTTTTTTGTAACTTGAGCATAATCAATTCAATAGATATAACAATATTTAACGAACGTTCTAAAAAAACATCAAACTTTTTCATTACGCTAAATTTGGACATTTTTATATTAACTTTAAAACATGACGACTTAATTATTTCTAATTTTTAATATATTTAGCAGTATGCATTTTATGTGTGTGTCACATGTACAAGATAATAAACCCATTTTTATGAAAAGTAAGGATTATTTTTTAAGGTTAAGCGACTTACCACGAAAAATGTCAATAATTAAAAACTTTTGTAGACACAAAATACCTGTAGTCTCTTAAAAACTGATACCGGCAGTATAGTTATAGTCGACAACCCTAATTATTCCACCAAACGTGCTATGTGAAACTAGTGCGGTATTACTTTAATTACTCTTCATAAAATAAAAAAAGTGAGGTCGATTACATTGAAGAATTTATGTTCACGCATTATCGTTCTTCGACTACAGATTAAAAAGCATGTCTGCATTCGAAATACACACTTTGGTGAATTGTAAACCGCCATGAATGAAATATTTTGTAAATTTCACGAGACTGAACATTATGACTGTAATATTCCTTCAAAATATAATTTAAGATATGTTACGTACTTTTGTACAGCTCACAAGGAAATTGTTTTAAAAATAGAAATTCAATATGAATATAATCTAGATACAAGATTCAATTATAATCGAGTCGAGCGAATAAGTGAATGTCTCAACAAAAACTTTTTAAGCGCAAACAACAATTCAATAGAATTCGAAAAGTTAATCATTACACAATATATGAAGCATTTAAAATTGAATGATTTTCTTCTGAGAGACATTATATGAAAATAAAAAAAAAAGTTATACAATCGGTCTCATGATGCCAAAATGATTGAATATAAAATTTCATATCTTGTATTGAAAACTGATAGTAAAAAAATATATTTCTGATAATAAATATTGTGTTTTTATGAAATATCGATTTAAGACCTTGGTTTGACATTATATAGGTACCGGGTGTTGTGGTAATGTACTTCATTCATAATCATATTGGAATAAAAAAAGACTTTACAACATTTTTCTATTTATGAAATTGGTAATTACTTGGTAGAACTCTATAGTAAGATAAAAATCACAAATTATTTAGCTCTACAAAATTTTTAATACGGTTGTTGTGACTACTTCGGCTACTATCTAGAACATTTTACAGTTCTGATGATGGCGAAGCCGAAATAGCTATCAACAATTAAATAGAAAATTTTGTAGGCAATCAATTTTAAATCATTTTTAAAAATTATCACCACCTCTATCTACTGGGTCAACAAATTTAGTCAATGTATAATTGGGCTATTCGGGTAATCAATCTGGTTATTTGTTGATAGTTCTTGTGATGAGCGAAACCGGTTCTAATCATAAAATATTTTGTGAAAATAAGTACAAAAAAATGTATTTTTATTATTTAAAATATCATACATTTCCATCAAGAAGTGACAGTTGGAACTTTAAAAGTTTTGTTATAATTTTTAATCAAATGTTACAAAATGTTTTTATTTCCACTTTAAATTCAAAACTAATGCAGTGACAGAATATAAAATAGGACTAAACTGGCAGTCGACATTCTAATCAATCAAAAATACGTATTTATTATTGTTGATATTTGAATATTGCTTCTAAATTTTTATGAGTGCACACTGTATTGTTTCGTCAGGAACGAATTAATTTATTCATATGTTGATGCAGATATATATTAAAATCAGGTTGGTTTAAATATTATGTTATACAATTTTAAGATGACACAACATGTTAATTAAAATACCTTCGTATAGATATAACTGGTTTGTTTGCATCTCAATCCATTCAGTCGATTATTACAATGCGTTTTTGATACCATCGATAAAGGCTACTTAATGAAATGTATTCAAGAAAACTAATGTTCAATTATAATACAAGATTTAAATTAAGTAATTGATTTAAAAGATTTTATCATCATTAAAACAGAAGGAATAAGGAATTTAAATTTGTAGCAATGTTACTTGATTGTATTGAGGGTTTATCATTTTCCTAATATGTTAACGTTTTGCCCACTTCAATAGACTGATAAATAATGTAATAATACAATATGTTTTTATGAATGTAACTATTTTCTACTACGTGCGAGTAGATTTTCGAATGACTAATATTTTATATATTGTGTATTCGAATATTGACTGAAAAAAATGATTTTATCCGAAAATTTTGTCTACACGTTTTGTTCATAAAAACTTAGACTTACTAACAAAAAATGGATAATTGATTGAATTTACTTGATAAGACTCCACTATAACACGATGAAAAAATAGTAAAGTATTTTAGTTCTACAAAATTTATAAGATATATAGCTGATAGCTATTTCGACTTACGCCCTCATCAGAAATAATATTTTCTAGTTTTAATTAAACTGATCAGTTGATAATGCTCGCGATGAGCGAAACCCATCTGATCAAAAAATATATTGTGGAAATAAGTACTAAAAAATGTGTTTTTATTATTTAAAATATCATGCCTTTCCATCAAGAAGTGACAGTTAAGACCTTAAAAGTGAATTTGATATCATTTAATGTATTTTTAATATTAGCCACGATGAAAAAAGAGCGACGTATTTTAGCTCTACAAAGTTTATATGTTTTAAAGTTGATCAGACCAACCTCATTAGAACTGGTTATAACATTAATTAAAACTAGAAAATATTATTTATGATGAGCGCGTATGTCGAAATAGCTATATATCGACTGTATGACATATAAATTTTGTAGAACTAAAATACATTGTTTTTTTTTCACCGTGAGTTACATAATACAGTTCTATCAAGTAAACGCCAATCCCATCAATATATTTTAATGTTACGTCTTAAAAGTCCATTATTCAAGCATTTATTGTGTTAAACCCTAAATGGAATTCTGCCACTGAACACAATTTAATCTATATATACTTCCCTCTTTCATATCCTTCGGAAACGTATATTTATGGTAAAATATATATATATATATATTTGTGTGAATGCGTCGTATGGATTCAAAAGTCATGCGATTTTTTATTTTTTTGATAGTACGTGAGTGTCCATCGCGTACTATTTTATTGGACTTTTTATTATGAAGTAATAACTAAAGACAAAATATACTACGTACTATCCTGGTTCGTATCCTATTACACTGGTCACTGTGACCATTACTTCGTATAGTTACAACGACCCCGGTACCGGAGCCTTAACATTGAATTCAACAAATAATTTGAAGTAATTTTCAACACCACAACATAACGCAATTTGTGGTCACAATTGATTCAATCTAATATGCACTCAACCATTTCTGTACCAAATACGATATAACTCTTTCTAATAGACCATGCAAAAAAACTTGATATCAGCTTTCTCGAACCTACTTCGAAGTTTAAAATTGCGAGTTAACAGTTCTATAATATTTACTTTTAGTTGAAATCGTTTTCTATAAATTAAAAATTACTAAATTATTAAAATAAACGATTTATTAATTTTAACAGTTTCACCGACATTTTAAATTAATTTAAAAAAAACACACTTTTAAGTACTTATTTCTACAGTGTATTTTATGATCAGGACCGTTTTCGCTCATCATGAGCATTATCAACTGATGACGATTGGAGAAACCGGTCCTTATCACAAAATATATTGTGGAAATAGAGCTTAAAAATGTGTTATTTTTTTATTTAAATATCATGCCTTTCCACCAAAAATTGACAGTTAACACTTTAAAAGTAACGCAGGGATACACCGATGCAATAACCATCGAGAGTGGTTTTGCTTTGGACTTATAATCGGTCACTATCAGTGTTTTTTTTTCTATTTTAGATTGGTTTTTGTGGCAATCTTAATTAATATAAACTTTCTACAGTCATAACACTTCAACAATATATCATAGTTTATATTATTTATAATAAAAACGGACATGTTTTTAATGAATGGGCCGTGTCATACACGTTCCTATTAAACATCTGCGGCATGGAAATGGTTAAGGTTTTTGAATCTAACATCTCTTGTGTATATGTTTATCATACAAGGAAGTTGAGAAAAAGGAATTCGATTTGCAGTACCGTTGCCGTGAGTAGTTTTCTTGATACATTTAGTCATGTCTATTAATCCGACAGATGACCAGCACAACACAACATGTGCTGTGAAAACCTTGTATCATTTTTGCAAATGAAGTTAATGGAATAACACTTTACGTCAGAGAAGCGATATTTTATTAAAACTCTTATAATAATTTTAAATACTTGGTCCTTGAAAGAAAAAAACCTCATGATAATATGAAGTAAGACTCATCATAATAAATATGTCATTTTAAATTCCAATGGAATGTGAAAAATGTTGTTGAAATAATAGGGTTCAATCGATTCCAATGGTACGAGATTGATCATAAAGGTGCGGAAGTTTTAGCGAGAGGTGGTTGATGATTTAAAGAAAGCATTATTAGCGAATGATTTGATTTGACCATAAATTAGAATTATAAATAGTAAGTCAATAAATAAGTGTAAAATACTACTCATAAGATTATCTGACGAAAATGTGTTATTATTTCGTTCGTATTGTTCTTGTAAAACTCGAGCAACATTTCCTCTAGCGCGTAATCTGTACACGACACTTCTGAGTAAAACAAATGCAATATTGTCCATCTCATGAAGGCAACATATACGTTCGACGTTATTTGATTGGAATATCATATTCGGATTTTTAAATTAACAAAATCTTCACAATTCATTCCGAAAGCAATCAAATGCATATTAATATTTCAATGAAACCTTGCTATATACGCGTAACTTAGTGTCAAATTGTTTATCAAACAATTCAATTAAATTGTAGCACGGTGAAAAATTTTGTACAAAAATACATTGCTATTTTTTTCACCGTTTTATAATGGAGTTCTACCAAGTGAATGCCAATTCAATCAATGAATTAAATTGTATATTTGAATTATGGTTACAAATTTAATTTAACTGAAACCTGCTTAGTTATATTATTGAGGTTTGTTTGTTTGGAGTACGAATTAAAATATTATCATTATTTGTTCATGCAAGCTTGGAAGAGTTTATGATGTATGTTTTTTTTCATTTGGCCGTCATATAGGAAATATTAATTACTGAATTAATAATTGTAAATTACTGAAGATATTTGGTAAAAAACAACCATTAGATTTATAATCAATTTATATTAAATGGTAAGCATTTTTTGTTACGTTTGAAAGGTGTCACATTGTTCTTAAGCCTTAAGCATTATTTTTGTAAATGTATTTGTTTACAAAATATCCCTTTATATGTGAAATAGTATTTCCACTCCTTCACTGATTATTAGCGGGGATCAAAATAAACTTTATTGTGGAAAGTTTTCTTCGCGGCGTAAAGTGATAGGTTTGTTTAACGGGTTTAGCTTTACTAGAGCAAACAGTTTAATAGTTAATCGTTCGATTCACGTTATAATATTGACGACAAACAAGATTCATCAAAGATAAAACTTTATTAGAAACGGCTCTGTGTAATATATTTACTGTTAGGTTTTTGATGTTAATGTCATTTCCGTGAATCATTACAATAATAGCGACTTAATTACTCTAAGCACTCAATCAAAATAAATGTATTTATCCGTAAAAACTTTGTTTGATAAATTCGTACTATATAAGGATCAAAATTCGTACAAAATTGAAACTGTGTAATCTATAAAAATTTGATTTATGAAATTTAACGTTACAAAATAAAATAATACGTTATAAGTTATGAAATATTAATCTTTCCTCGTTCTTTTTTACGTTCGTATGATTTTACTCATTAAAATATTTTAAAAAAATCGGGATGCATTAGTTTAAACGGTATAAACTATTAAAAAGTGAAACCCATGATTACACGATGAAAAACAACAATGTACATTAGTTCTACAAACTTTTATAATATATAGTTGATAGCTATTTTGGCTCACGCCATCGTCAGGACTGTTCGTTCTGTTCTGTTCTGAACTGTTAATTCTGACGATGGCGAGTACTAAAATACAGTGCTATTTTTTCATCGTGTTATAATGGAGTTCTACCAAGTAAATGTCAATTCAATCAATATATTTTTTTTAATTATATCATACTATATGTATAATATTTAAATTATGTAAAATAGATTAAAAATAAAATCACATCAAAAGTCCATTAAAAGTTAAGAAATAAGTATAAAATATTAGCAAGAATGATGAGTGAAAATTTTTTTGCAATCAAATAACTTGTGCTTAAATATTTTAGGGAATAAAATGTAAAAATAATTAATTTCGATTCCATTATATTTGATTATGAATTATCTTTATAATATCTGTAAATAGTACTATATATGTTTTTTTTTTACTATTTAAATGTAATACCTTCCCGTCAAGAAGTGAGATACAGAAAATTAAAAGAGAACTATAATATGTAGGTGCTTCGCCGCAATTGCTTTGAATGTGTCTAATCAAGGTTGGTTTATTTAATAGTTTTTCTAATGTATCCAAAAACTTGATCACACATGATGACAATACAATATTCTTATTCTTTGTATTTCTCTTAAGTTAACGTGTTATTCAAGAATATGTTTAAAACAATTCATCAGCTGTGGTATATACAATATAATATATCGTGTAAGACGTTGGCCGAGGGTATTAATAATTTACTATCCAATAAGTTACAGCGTGACATTTTAGCAGACAGATTTGTTCTTCTAAATAAAATAAAACACTTTTCAAGTTCTAGCCGAGTGCGAATTAAAATGCACTTGAAGTTATTGCAATGACCTACCAATTAAACGAAGTTTGTTACTTACGTCTGAAAAAACGCCGAGATAATATATGAAGTCGTAGATCTCAAATGATGCATATAAATTTTAAGTGGCTTTTGAGACTGAAGTAGCCTTGATCTTTGAAAATCAAGATAGAATGTCTTTTGAAATTGTAAAAAAAGATTAAAATCTCTTACATATGTTCAAGTTTTAGTACACCTAAATTAATATGCAAAAACTCATCACATAATCTACAAGGCGTTCTGATTTAATATTTGTTATTAACTCGTATCATAAAATAATTGTGAATGTCAATAGATATAGTTTTAATTTAATTAATGGCATTTCAAACAAAACACTTATAATACTTTGGGATATGAGTCTCAACCAAATGTGACAAAAAGTCTAAGCTTCATTACATATGACAACGACAACATACACGACAACATATGAACGATGTCATAAACATAAGTCACCCATTTTCAGTAATTAATCATCTTGAGTTTTTTAGTATATATGGGATTCGTAAAGGGTAAAGGCGCGTCGGAAAACAGTTTCTACATATTTGAGGACCCCTGCTGATCAAGATAGAACGAGTCAATTATAATGTTTATTTACATTTCATAGCATAGACGTCTGCACGGAACCGGGTTTGACTCGCGGGTCTGTATCTGACGCATTCTTCTATATGAGACTCGCGGACAAGCTGGGATATATAGACAAGCTGTGTGACAATCAATCAACATATTATTTCATTAAAATAAAGCTTTAATTATTTTAAATTAACCAATAAAGTGAAAATATATTTCATCATGAATTGAAAAACAATGTGATGTTTTCTGGGCTGAGAAAATATGATAGCTTCGGGTAGGGTTTTAGTAGCACATTTGATATTAATTCTCGGGCCGAACGGATACCACGCTAGGGTAATTTTAATAAATTTCGGCACGTGTAGACGTCTAGCGTAGCAAATATTTATTATGCTATATTTATTCGTTTATAACCGTATTCATACACAATAATTTACGTAAAAATACAACAAAAAAAAACTATTTGGATTGAGCAAATTAATTTTTATACCATCATAGAGAAAGATTGAAATTACTGTGTATACGGAACAATTTGAATTTGATTTATTAGCTTTTATAAACGTATTTTTCGAGACAACAATAATGTCTCATATATTTTTATATGAATAATTCTGTTTTTAAACATTTAACGGGCGTAATATACAATAATGATTACTAATGATAAATTTGCACAACATTTTATGAAGAGCGTCACAAATGTTAGATAAAAGATGTTATCTGTTTTGAAGCATTTTGAAACATTAGTACTTATCAAAGTCGAGGAAACAATGTCGTTTCATGCGAAGAAACATGAAAATGGCTGTAAAAGCAAACAAACATTATATTAAATATGTTTACACTTCAAATCGTTTTGATACCATTTACCTAGATAACTGTTGTATGGCATATTCAATAATGTAGATTTACCGTTTATTTGGAGCAGAATTGAAAACAAAAATTTACGTTTGTTGTTCTGCATCTCTAGTGACTGTCAATATGTTTGCATTACTTTGTATCGGTTATGTATGAAGTTTATATCGTATTGCATTCTAATACCTGTTTGATACGAATGTAAAGCTAATCCGCTCATTTCTATCAAATGAATATTTTCTTTAAATATTATGCTCCATATTATGACAGGGGTTTGTAATAAGTATAGAACAGCTATAGATGGCGTGAAGCGGAAAAAACTATCAATTAGTCTATATAATTGTCATAAGACTAAATATTCTCTTGATTTAACCATATTATTGTAAGGTTTTACGAAGTTTATGTAAATTCAATATATACAGATACGTCGAATATATATTAAAATTATTTTGCATAAAGTTGTCTCCGAATCGATGTTAAAAAATGCATGTCACTTTACCAGCAGAAACGCTATGACTTTCGGCTTTTACGAGATATTCATATCCTATTAAGTACAGTTAAACCCCCAATTACACTACTCCAAATTACGCACTGGCTTGAAATATTCGTCCCAAATACCCCAATTAATAACAATAAATCAACTAAATATTTCGTTCATACATTTATTTGGCAAAACTAACAATCTTAGTTTTTCCTTTTTCGAAGAAAAAAACAAAATCTTTAATTTTGTATGAGATTCACTACCCCTATTACACGTATCCAAATAACACGATCACGACTTTGAGTTAATAAGTATTTTACTGTACTTTAAATAGGGGTTTCATAGTCTACTCCAAATTTTTGCCAAATTTTTACAGTACAAGACAATAAAAAAACAATATTTTTAGTACTTGCTAGCAACACCAAATGATACAGTATCAAATATCAAACAAAAAAAAAATGTAGTACAATTTTTCGTCAGATGCCATTATATCAATTATGAAAAAAAAGCGCAGGACTAATCTAGAAGAAGTTTAAATGAGATCCCAAACGCAGCAATTGGTTCCGCATATAGGATTATAATTCATATTATAAATGAAAATTGAATTAAAAAGCATACATAAAAACAGCGTTTCTAAACAGGCGGAGGCTTCAAACGCCGTGCTCTGTCAAAACACCCATTGTAAAATGCTCGCGGGTTCGAATCAATAATGAACAGGTGACCAGACCGCTGTGGGTGTTAATCCACGCAACCAAAGAAATAATTTAAATATTACGGTACTATCGCTGTAATAGTGTGTTCATCCCAAATAGGATGACCACGAGTGGGTTTTGCACAATAATATCTCTATGGAAATTAGCAACGCCAAAAAATGTAAGTTATCGAATATTCTAATAATTGGCATCGTAAACATCTCTTCTTAGTAATGCCAAATCACGTAGGTAAACCGGTCATAAATTATAACACCTACATAGAATCCTTCATTTCTGAAAAGTTTCCTGTGGCTTTCCTGCGAATATGCAGCACAGAAAAGTGGCGAATAAAACATTACAATTTTGGAGGATACAGTTTTAATTGTCTTATGAAACAGCCCCTAAGTTTTACTACTTTTAAAATCGATTTCCGTTCCCATTGTAGAGAGTATACTTCTAAATAGATATACCTAAGCAGACGTTGTTTTAGGATAACTGCTGTCAGTCAGTTGTTCAATATCTTTTTTCGATAAAAGCACTAGTTAAAAATATGGAATTAGGACAAATCGGACTTGTGGTAAGCCAATCACTCCCGCTACGTCCCGTTTATCGTTTCGATCAGATACATGGGAGCGAATTTAAACACAACACAAACATCCATACCCGCTAACGTAAATCCATATATCGATTGAAAAAAAGGCATCTTAATGGGACTTAATTTCTTGAAATTTGTATTAGAGCCATGACATTCACAAATAAGTCCGGAAAATTGTGTATATCATATCACGCGATTAGGCCAAACCATGGCGTAGATATAACTTTAAATTGTATCCATACTTGATTAATAATATAACAAAAACCAATGAATAAAATAAATAAATTATTTCATTTTTAACAGTGACAAATTTTTTTTAAGAAATACATAGCGGAGGAAGATAATTGGAATACCAGTGAATCACTCCATGATTAACGCCAATTCATAAAGCAATCATTTTTACACGTTGAATAAACTCATAAACATTCAACTGCTGATTATCCGTGAATAAACTCAATACGGGTTTTGAAAAGTACTATTAATGTTTAGCTAGACTTTTTTTTAAATATAAGGTTGCTACAAAAATCATTTGTTTTGGATATCAAGTTTCTTTTTATACATCAATAACTTTGAAGTCTAAGGTAAAGTTAAGCTTTCTGCTTTAGAATGAGAATTGAGCATACGACCACAAATAGTTCTGCGATCGCCATATTGGCCAGCTCTGATCTACATATTTTTTTGTCTTGCCAGCTATACCTAGCAACATATATTCCATCTGCGTTAAAACGAAAAACGAATAAAAAAAATTTAATTAAAAATATACATCGTATAACACGGTACTTATATAACGCGGTTTTTATATACCACGTCTGACGATTTTTGTACAACAGCATGATAAAAAAAAAAAAAAACAACAACAACAATAAGTGAAGGTTTACGGTTGTCTGATAAACATGATTTTTTTTTTTGTAGAAATGGTCCTATTATATTATGTAAAGAAGATTAAAGTTGAATAGAACATTTTAAGTGCTTGTTCCCTTACATGAAATACAGAAATATATACACGATTAAAGCAGTCAATTGCATATTACGCTGTTGTTATAAATTAAATAAAAAACTGCAACTGATCTATATGAGTCAAATAAATAAAATTTTAAGTAATAGTGATGAAGAATGGTGTATGTATTTAAATAAGTATTTTAATAAAACTTCGATATTTTTGGAACGCATACAATAACTTTAAATGAGTATCAAACTTCATATAACACGGAATTTTGGTACAACCCGATTACAGTGTTGTACAAGGTGTGGTATTACAAACAAATTATTTTGGTATCAAGTATGATTTTTTTTTTTTAATCAAATTTATACTCTTTGTGATAAAACACTGAATAGGTGCGATATCGTAATGAAATGTTTTTTTTTTTTATATAAAGTGGCAAGTTGTTTATCAAATGTATTAAAGTACAATACTTCAAAACACGTATTGTTAAAAAACGTGTCGGTACGGTTGAATTTGAAAATGCATCGAGCTACAAACAATATTTTTATTGCGTACAATTCCAGGCTACATTATAGTTGAGAAATGTTTGTTGCAATATTTCTTCTGTGACTAATTTATTCGATTTGCATACAGTGCCGAACGGCGAAGAAAGGATTTTTAAAATGGCATACCATTTATCGAAATAGCGGTAGTAAAACTTTCTTAATTATACAGATATAATTTTGTAATATATTATTCAATATATGTTAATCTACTTTTACGTTAATCCTAAAAATTAACAGATAAAGGTCACAACGAGAGTTGAACATATTGTTTATAATTTTCGCTATATGGATAGTAGATGATTCGCAAATATGAGATCGCGTGCTTATAATAAATAAGAACTAAATGTAATTTAGGCCAATCTGCTATATCATAGTTTCATGTGTATCATTGATGAACACTTTTTACTAATTGATTATACGAAAAAATTGAATCAAGTATAATATTTGTATACGGCTGCTCAGGTTCAAAAAAGAATAATGAAAATAAAAAGATATGAAGTAAGTTATTTATTCAGTTGATGGGTATGTTTAAAGAACACCCCTCCCCCACTCCTGATGTCGACAATCGTCAAAATAATTACCCCCCTCCCCATATTTTGTTGACATAAAGTCAATGAAATAACAAGCATCTTACAAAAAAATATGTTGTGTTCAAAGTGGAAGATGACAAGCTGACAAAATTTAATTTCAATTTCCAATTTCACATACCTAATGAACCTTTTCAACTGAGATTTAGTTGATAATGATGAGAAGCTGAGCGAAAAAGGTCATATAATTAAAATACAATTTTGTTGTTCGTTTTCTCATAGTAATTTCAATACTTTAATTGCTATACAAACAATAATAAGCGATAAAATGAATCAGGCAGTTTTCACATTAAAAAGTGCAAAAATGTTTAATTCATTAAAATCTTCATGCATTCTAGTGCAAGAGTTCCCTATAACCGACAGTAAATTAATTTAATTCTTTCTTTAAACGTTCTATGAGTTATCCGATATTTTATCACAAAACAATAATTAAAACAAATTTCAATGCAACAATAATAATTGATTCTGATGACCACCTCTTATAACGAAGATGCATTATTTTCAGTTTAAGTGACTAAAATGCAAAGAGATGCCAAAAGACGAAACCGAAATAGTTTCTTGATTGAATTGGTATTAACTTGGTAGAACTCTATTATAAAACGGTGAAAAATTAGGAATTTTATTAATTTTGTAGAACTTAAATACATTGTTTTTTTTCCCAATGGCGATGATAATAACTATTGACAAAAAATAGTTTCTTTCTTATGTTGATATCTCAAATCATTCTTAAAGGGTTGAAAGTAGACGTAGATTAACATGTTTTATATAAAAATGACAACATTAATAGAATGGAAATAAACAATCAAAACTATGATTCTAACAACAGAATAGTGTTTCTTTTGAAATTTCTTAATAAACAATTATAAATGTGCAAGACCGGAACCGTATTATAATAAGTTAAAAATGTGTTGCCAGCTTTCGTAACAGTTCCAAATAAAAGTTAATTCATTTCGTCGTCACATTTTCTATGAAAATCCACCGGTTTCGCATAGTCGTAACTAAAATGGTAGAATTAATCCATTCACTCTACAGGTGTCATAACAACAGTATAATCAACTAAAGAAACCTATACAATAATAATTGCCATTTAACTTTAGTATTATTTATTAAAAAAAACACATTAATCACTATATTATATCGTTTTAAGTAATGAAATTTTTTAATTAAAAACTTTTTAGATTCGCCTTTTATTTTTTCAATTCACTTTTTTATGTAAAGAAAATATTATTTTTACCGCTTGTTATTTATTTTTAAATCATAAATAAACATAATATTATTATAATTTAACAAAAATATGTTAATAGTAGTAAAAGTTTCATCAAGCATTGTTTCGAATTATATTCACTTATCATTAGAATTGTATGATGTCGTTTAAACTTTTTCTACACCACCCCTGAGTATAAATAATATTTCTTTAAATATTACATGCTGTTATTATTTGATGATATTTGAAATGCATTAGGTTAACGTGCAATTTATGTTTTCACCGGGCGCGAGTTGTCGAGCGTCTGAATGACATCGGCGAGTTGGCCGTCGCGACGCTCTGCCGAATCGTCCCGCGACTGTCGAGTGCACGAGCGGTACTGAACAGACTTCGAGTTAGTTATTGCGGTTTACGAACTTCGCGGGTGGATTGAGGGCGGAACCGTGGCGGGGGAGAGGCGCCAGGGGAGGAGGAGGGAGGCTTGATCGGTGGTACGGTGGATCATGGTATCGCGGTCGAGATAATGTATGAACAATCTATAAATAACGGCTTCTTAAATTTGCTACGGCACCGTTGGCCTGTCTATGAAACAGTGATTCTTAAAAATAATTTTACGTGATATTGACTTTAATTTAAATGTGCAAAAAGCTATTAAGATAATTTAATTGATTCATAGCCCACAGTCATAGAAGAGCTTCGCTATTTCTATAGATGTGGTTATAAAAATCCAATAAACAAATTGAAATTCTCGTCGTCATAACAACCTTCCGTATACATAATTATCTTAATATTCGAACATAATTTAATCCAATAGTATTGATATAACAACAACTTCGTACGTTTCTTAAAATTCGCAACTTAATCAATTAAAGTCGATACAAAAAATATTTTCAATAACCCATATAAGATTTATTTGAAATAGTATATCTTTGTACCAAAATAAAGTCTGTCTTACTTGGAATTTAATACATTACTAATCTATTATAAATATGAAACGATTTCAACTACCATCAACATCTTCGATCTTAATAACAGTGCTGAAAGCCGTTTTGGAATCTGTATTTAAATGTTCTTTTTCCTATCCCACTCGTCTTTCTACAGTATCTTCGAAGGAAGAAGCTGAACGATTTTATTGTAAGTTGATTTAATTTTAAAACTACAGTTGATATGCAATAATGAATAACCATGTTGATAATGAATGACCATGAATTAAAAAAATATTCCGTTATAATTATGGAATGATCATTGGAGCTAGCAGCTTTAGCAGTGGCGTAGTTAGAAACTTGGGGCTATAATACAAACACTATGAAAACGCTACGCAAGCTCTTCGTGTTTATGTTAAAAAATAATTATAACAATTTACTGGACTCCAAAAACGAGATTTTATATTGCTAAATTAATTTGTTATATTTAGTATGTAGAAAATTTTTACCGTCTTTTCGCTGGGATCTTATACATTACAAAACTCTAATGTGGCTACACCGTTTTTTGGATGGAAGTGAGTTTGTTTTTTTTTCATTCCACATAATTCCATCTGCGATTTTGTTGTTTCCTTATAAAAATATTTCGCATTTTAACCACACATCACCCATGTCTAAGATCACAGTTTTTAGATTAAAAAATCATTTTTAAAACTGACTTTTATTGAGATATGTATCGGCGATCCTTGTTGGTGCTTTAATTTTCGGTGATGTTTTGGCTTAAATAAGAAGACCGCTTAAGATAAATCTTCGTTGATAACCCCTGGCAAACTGCAGGGAAATAATACCTGCGCGGTCACATTGGCATACGTGTCGAAGAGACGGAATACGTTTTGTTAGGCATAGTGCACATACCTACCTATGTCTCGGCTCGACTCGGCTCACGCTGCTCCAAGCTCGACCCGCTCTATCTGGCTTGCGATAGGACAACTCGTCTACTCGCCGTGTCCATCAATGATAGACGAGGGTGTTTGCCCGATTTCATTTTATTTTATTTGATCGCAAGGCTTGATGCCGTGCCCACTGTAGGGTTGGCGATTGGCTAATTGACCAACATTTAGACCATAACAGAACACGTCAGACTTAATGAACGTATGAGTTAACTATATTTATCAAAACAAGACTTAATTACTCATCTGCTGCAAAATGTATTTTTTAATTTTGCGACATTATTTTCTTGCAATGGCGTCGTATATGGAATAGTGGTTATATATGTTAACCATTGGTGTTGATTCATATTTTTTTTATTCACATTTTAAAATTGAATCATTTTAATTGGGAAATAGACAAAGAGCTAGTTTACCAATCATCTTCTTGCAATCATTTTTTTAATACCTTCTATGAAGACTTCTTCGTCGGTGACATATAAAATTTTAAATAAAAATATTCAATTAATAATTGATGTAAATAAAATTTGGAAATAAACAGAGCCAAGTTTATTTCATTGCCTTTATTAAACGAGCAGTAATATTTTCCTTATACTCCCTCGCTGTAATCCTTTATAATAACTATAATAAATAATAATTACGAAATGTTTCGATGGCAGCGAATACAACCCTAGATATTGCTATTGTCAAGAAAACTGCAACGCTAGAGGCAATTCATAATTTAAATGTCAGATAATCTATACGATATTCTTTATTTTCAAAAGAAACTTAATTGTTTGTTTTTCTGACCATACATGGTAAAGACACATTTTTTTGCAAATGTTAAAATCGCTTTTCCTAGCAGTGAAAGCTTTGTACTTTATTTTGCATTGGTAACAAGGGTAGTATGTAAAATCTTCACACGTTAAGCAAAAGATAAATTAAGCAATAGAGTTGTAGCCCTTCCTATTCCTGACACCCTATAATGGAAGCGTTGTGGTGGTGATAATGACCCGACCCTTAAAAAATCTTAACATAGTAAAAAGTATCATACCTCACCACATATTTCTTTCGACTAATACAATGCCAAAATGAGAATTATGCCATCTTTCATAATACCGAATAATATGTTCCAGATAAATTTTTGAGAAGTCGTGATCATGAATTGTTTGGTCTTCTAAACAACCTAGAGTGTAGAACCAGTCTGACAATGGGAATGCCAATAGGAAGAACATCAACAATGTTCAACACAGTTGACAATACTTGCGATGAGAAACCGGTCTTGATCCTACCATATATTGCGGAAATAGTACTAAAAAAATATGTTTTTATTGTTTAAACTATTTTTGATGCATTGAGATTCCTTGGTTGACTTCCTCGTTATCTTCGTTATTTATACTTCCAACGTTACCTTTTATAGATCCTTTCCATTTTACAAAATTAATAAACATATAATGTGTAAATTTTGTGATACTTAACATATGTACTAATCAAATAAAGAAATTCAATAAGGTCGACAATGAATTATAAATGTTTGAAAATGGAATTTAGAGCTAGTACACAATTTTATTTGCTTGCATGCTATAGTCAATATTTCAGAGTTCATTTATTAATTAACCTTTTGTGGAGTTGAATATTATGTTATAATTATTGTGCGATCCCTATGTGGAATGTGACCTAATAGAGATATCTCAATTCAAGTACGCAGTTTTAATTATGTTTAAAGAGAGAAAGGATATAATGCGTAGAGGTAGGGTTGAGACGATTGGATAGCCATCCAATATCACTACACTTTATTTATTTGAATTATTGGTGACCTATCCAATTTCACTAAAACCTGTTGTTTAGATCCGTCGGGTATGAGGCAGTTTTTAGACGCAAAAAAACCCATGAATTATTTATTAATCAGGACATTATTTATGAATCTGTTGAAAAAAATGCTGTTCTAACATGGACTTTAACGCACAAAAGCCGTTACGAAAGCCGACGTCGTTAACCACGGACTCGGGTCCTAAGCCTAAACCGTAACGTTAAATCCCATTAATACAGCTAAACACATGCTACGACAGAAATATTGCTAAGCAAAAGTCTATTCTTAGAAGTCGCTAGTAAAATCGCAACCCTTTTTACTTGGAAATGTTATTACTCATAAAAAAACCGGATTCTATATTGGTAGATTATTACACGTTTTTACACAGCCCTGTTTGAGACTACTTATAAAATACCTGCAATGTTTCTCTTCCTACAGTTTATATTATATTTTATTTGCATACATTACTAGTAACTCATACAAGTAAGAACATCTGTGTTTTGATAATATGTATGCTAATTACATTTCATGTATAAATAGTACATTTTTGAAATATCAAGCTATGTTTACATATCCAATCATAAACATTTTACATCATAGTTAATTGGAAGCACAATGACTTGTGATAACAGGTGGTTCATTTAATTTTCGTACCTGTCAACCCATTACGATTCATTTCTTTAAGCTCTTTAGGATTGAAATCGTTCAATTATTCTTCCTATATAGCTTTGAAATATCTAAAAAATAACACGTTTGTTTTCAATTAGTACAAATCTTTTGAGTGTCTGAAATAAATTAGTAACCCTTAATGGACTTTTTTCATTTACTTGGAAATCGAGATCGCTTAAATATTATAATTTCCGCATGTTTTGATCAGGACTGAATCGTAAAAAACACGACTTCGACTCTGGCCATAACACCGCTACTCCACGACTTCGGCTCAGGTCAAAACAATGTGACTGGTTTTAATATTCATGTATTCAATTAAACAGAAGTATACTTTAATATGCTAAAGGGCAACGCCCAGGTTTTTACTGACAAAGTATAATATATCGGCAGTAAGAGGAAAAAAGTTTTTTTTTTAATAGATTTTTTAGATAATCACAATGTGTAAATACAATCTGATACACGTGTTATTAAAATAATGAAAACTGCAAATGTCGAAATATTATTTGAATAAAGTTAATTCAAAAAAAGAAGTTAAATTGTGTTTTCTTAAATAAATTTATTAAATAAATATTGAATTGAGTAAATTTATCACCAGTTTAATTGTCTTTATCGACATCAGGTTGATGTCTATATATTTTGATGTCTTATCAAATTTTGTTTTATGTGCCTCCAGAATTTTTTTCTCTGTGGGTTACGTCGTTTCATATGGAAATTTGCAAAAAACGAACAATTTAAATTTTATTTATAAATTGCATCAAGCAACTTAAATCATCTTAAATATCTTCAGTAAAGTGTTTTCAATATGAACACACAAGTGAACACATGCATTTTATAGCGAAACTTAATGATATATTAAGTCGGTCCCGTGACCGAATTATAACGAAGTTTCGTAATATTTTGTTTATGGATGCTTTACATGTTTATCTTATAGCATGGACTTATCTACTGCTTTCATCATTCGATATCCATATGACCACATCATGAAAATACCGATAAAACGGTGAGCTAACAACTTCTCCGTTTTTTGTAGTATTCTTCTACCTTTACCCAATCTTGAAAGAGATGATAAAGACATAGTTGTCATTCAGCTTCCCTTGAAAACATTTTTTATTCAAAAAAATATTCTTCATAACATAACCATAATTATTTTATAACCCATATTTAAAAAATGCAATCAAATATTTTTTACATACTGTCTGTCAACTTGAATAAATGAGTTTTATCTGGAAAAAAAAATACTGTTTAGGGGAAGCAATTTAAGATTTCTTTTTGTAGAAACAAAATTTCAGGCTAAAAGTAAAAAATTAAAAGGATATTTTTTTAAAACTTTATCTTTTAGAATAGTTATTTATACCTCCCCTGTTTTCTTGTCATTTTTTAGTTTTATTGGTATAATAAATAAACATTGAATATGCCTAGATCTAGCAGTAGATCAATCCTAAACAGTAATCATATCGAAAATTCTTACAAAACCTTTGATGGGAATCTCGAAACGTTTTTAATAATATGTATTTAGTGAAATATGTCTGTCAACATAGGAACCATGATGATAGACTCGAATATATTTATTTTAACGATGGTCACTAATTTAAGTGGATTGTCTCAATAAGTCATGCAAAATGTCTATGGTATTTTTTAAAAGCTGGTTTGAAACAAACATAAAATATTTTAATGGCACCACGAGATATGAATCTATAGGAATAAAATAAAATAAATGTCTCAACAATAACTGTCATCAGTGGCGTTCAGATTGCTCAAACTATTCGTTTTTTATAATTTGAAAATTAATCGGATTCCTATAAAAGAATGCTTTATTTTCAAGAGCAAATATTTCATTCTTTTACAGACAATCTATTGACCGATTGAAAAATCAATTCGGTAACAGATACAGTTATTGGCCACAATTGGTAGCAATGGCGTTGTATATGTCTCCCACATGTACCTCAATTATAACACATTATTTGTTATATTCGTGACAACGCTAATGCTGTCATATGTATACTGTCACAGCACTGCTCCTAACATCTTAAAATCCACATTTTGTCACTCTTATGTCTTTATTTTATCTGCGGAGTCAACGAGCGCGACACTTCAATCAAACATATTATAAAAAATATGCCATATTATAAAAACTAGCAAGCTTGCCACTATCTGAAAACTGGCTGATAACTGTATTTGACATTTTTTTTGCAATCATTAAGCTTAATATTATAAAATAAATGTATTAAAAAAAAAACAAAATTTACAAGCTTGTATAATATAAAGAAAATTTAATTTAATTAAAACCCTATTTATTTATTTATTTATTCAGTTCTGTTGCATCCGTGTGATATAATTCATGAAGATGCCGAAAGGCGAAACCCGGGTCGTTAGTGATAAAACATGTGGAATCGTACAAAATTGTAGCAATTCGAATTTGACATTGAAATTCCATCAAGCACCTTCAATCGATATCACTAACTCTATTTATAAGCTTGTACCGATATTTAAAAGCAACAAATACTGAATACTTAACCGGCCGATTACTGTATATGTTACTCGACAATAAAGCAAAAGTTTTTCGTATGTTTATATATGTATATTTATCAGTATGTATTGTTTTAAAATATTTTATGTGGACGCTACTGAACCGCTTAGAGCAAAGAAACCCAAAATTATAACAAACAATCTTCGTTTAAGTCCATCAATCAAGTTCCGTTTAAAAGGCAATGCGAATCTTGATGGCAAAGTCACGAAACTAATTCGACGATCCGACTCTTATTCCACAAATTCGTGTTTCGCTAATACAAAAAGCTTCAACAATATGCCTTTAAAGGTAGTTTAATATATAAGTCTTCCGCGCATTATATCATGTGAACTAACGACTGTACATACTTAGAGATTCGATAATTGAACATCGGGGTTTTCTTTCGTTTTAAGCACAATAACATGACGCGAAGAGTTGAAAATTGTGTATATTTCCACGCGTGTTGTTACTCACGACGGCTTTCGGCATTTTCATTCATTCAAACACACATGCATAAGAACTGACAGACAGTAAACAGTTTGTTTATATTATATAAAGGCTGTCGAGTAGTTAAAAATAAAACATGATTCCGACCAATTTTTCAGGTCAGTTTTTTTCCTAGCTTTCCTATTTATGTAATGCGATGAAAAAATATCAATGTATTCTAGTTCTACATAATTTCTTCTTTCTTTCTCTTCTTTATATAGTGTTATAATTTCCAATTCAATCAATAAACTTATTTATGTGCATTAAATTAAAGATCAACCAACCGATCCGACAAATCGTTCATTGAGACCATTTTCGAAATAGTCTAATCAAAAAAATTGCGCTCGTTTTTCACGACTTCGACTCCACAGTCCTGGTTTATATATACACGAGGAATTACACAAAAAAAAATGTGGACCCGTAAAGTTAGGAGCAATATATGTAATAGTTTTAATTACCGCTGATTTGCTTAAAATGCCATTCAAATTCGGAGAATATAATCGTATCACCAATACAGCATAATAACTTCATGATTTCCACAAAAATCAACTACTATCAAAATGCAGTTAGGTAATTAAACATTTAGTGATATTATTTGTAATTATTTTAAATGTAACCCGGAATTTTTTTTTTCATATTGTTGTTCAATTGAATTAGTGTAACGTATGAAATATAGAAAGAGATACACGGTGAAAAAAATAGCTAAAATTCTGACTTACATATTATAACTAACTAGTTCTGACGATGGCGTGAGCCGAAATAGCTATCAACTATATCTTATAAAAAAAATTGTAGAACTAAAATATATTGCTATTTTTTCACCGTGTTATAATGGAGTTCTACCAAGTAAATGCCAATTCAATCAATGTTTAATAAGATCCCGTTTGATTGAGGCATTGAATTTATTTAGGATCTGTAAACCATCTGACAGTTCTATTGAATTTGTTGGATAAAATGCCTAGAGATACCAATAGACGGGTCGTAAAACATAAATAATTGCGCACAATTTCAACAATTTAAATTTGTAATGAAAATTCCATTAAGCACCCACAGTCGACATCGCAAATTATATCAAATAATTAAGCTGTGACAAAATGACAACACACTAACGATAGGCATTTAGTTTTAAGATTTTTTTGCAGATTTAAAAAGGAGAAACATAACATAATCATTTTTCTATAAACTAACAAATCAATTCACCCGACGCAGTTATTGTATCTGCCACTCGGCCACGGCTATTGGCAGTAATTTATTGCGAATTATATTAAGAAGATGGAACGGATGAATGATAATTAAATGTATATCTGTGAAAAAAAGTTTAGAACCATGTTGCAACATGGTTATATGTATTAATATAAAATTCCACATAGCTACAGTAGAATAAATACAGAACTCTGTTTCATTAGTGCAATCTATGTGTTATATATATTTGTCATATATTTAAAAAATCATCACTTCGAATATCTTTTATGAAACAAACTTTATTGTATAATAAATCATTATAGATTAAAGATGTTTATTCCATCGCGATTTGATATCTTAGCTAATCATTTTATTGTTTTTTTGCACACGTTTACGTAACATTGATTAAATTAAATTATATTATGAATATTCTTTTTAAGATAAAATTTTTGTAATCATCCTTATTTGATATTGCAACACAGTGTGTTGGAGGATTAATTCATGATAAAATAATTTGCATTTATAGCAACAAAATACGTGTTTTTTTTTTAATGACTACATACATAATAACATAATTATGCTTTTACACAATAGTAGGTTAGCGTCACCTCATGATATTTAGGCGGTAAGGTATACAATTTTAAATATGTTATATGTCTCTCAATCAATGCATTTCCATTTGTACGACGCATCAATAAAGAAAAATATTTCACTAAGTAAACTCAAATAAAAATTCTCGAACGTTTATCGTAAGACAGTGATACGTCGTTTTATGATAATTATTAAAATCTTGAAAAATTTTTTAAAATTTATTTATTAGATCTGGCATTGTAATTTGAATTAAATATATTAATTATTTAAAATGATATGTTTATATACTTTATCGGTTGGATCTTAATCCTGCGATGAAATAATTCCGGGTGCAATTCACAAAAGATCAATATCGAAATTCGATTTAAGATATTGAACAAGTGTAATTAATTTACCTTTTCTTCGAGTGTAATTAATTAAGACGATGATATTTGACTGAAAAAAACTGTATATGTTAAATTGTTTTTCTTCAAGAATGCTTCTTATATGTGCCAACAACTGCATTTTTATATTACATACAAACGTAATCAAATTTGAATTGTTACAACTTTGTACGATTATACGTGTTTTGACACTAACAACCCGGGTTTCACCTTTCAGCATCTTCAGGCATTCCATCACACGGATGCAACAGTACTGACGCACAATGAAAAGTTAGCATCGTATAGATACTGAAAAATATTAATAGTGTTAAATTTGTTTTAGCTGCCATTTAGTTCTTGGCTGGTGGTTTGTTTTCCTGTAATTAATACCTTTGGTGTATAAACAATACTAACTGTTTATCGTGCATCAGTTCTGTTGCATCCGTGTGATGGAATGCCTGAAGATGCCGGAAGGCGAAACTCGAGTCGTTAGTGATAAAAAATGTGGAATCGTACAAAGTTGTAACAATTAAAATTTGATTTATAATTCCACCAACCACATTCAGTCAATGTCATAAATAAACGTAATTAAATGAAATTAAATGAAATATTTAACTCTTTATAACACACAATAAATATACAGTAGAAAATCTTTGAGTTAAATATAATATATGTTAATTGTCTTATGACAAAATACATCTCAGTTGTTTGACTTGGTAAGATTTTCATATTTATTATTTTATTTTAATATTAAGTTTATTTTGCGGTTTATGTATCCTACGATACAACGTGCAACATCACTCAATGTTAAGCAACCCTCAATTAGTATGACCAACGTTTACTCTGAAATCAGTATGTTGTTGACATAAGCGTGATTCCTTTATTTTCTAGCTTACCACCGTAGTGCAGTAGTATTTCAAAAACAGTCTCACGCTGTCAGTCCGAGACTAAAATCTTCAACCAGAAAATTTGCATGAAATGCATTTTTATATACAGAAGGGGTCCTCGTTGTCCGAGGGTAATTGGAACCGAATAAATACTCTTAAAGCAAACTTAAAATGATTACGGAGTAAATTGAGAAAAAATTGAGTTGTGATTTTTATATTACATTATTATATTATATTAATTATAATACAGATTGAAATTAAACAGGTGTGAAATTGAAAGTGACAGTTAACGACTGCATTTTCCTACGAATTCGTAACTGCGAAAAGTCAGATTATTAATGCACAGTTAACAAGGTTTCTGTATTATACAAATAATTCTATCTATTTGTTTGAAAAAATGTTATTGATTAATCGAATAAAATCCATTTTGACTACTTTGAAAGTGATAAGTATAGCAAAATAAATTAACACGTTCTATTCCGACATGGAGCATATAGACTCCTTAATCATTGTTTATAAAATATTTACAGGTGCATTCATTTATTAACGTGCACTTTTTTCACTTGCTAATTGAATTTCAAAATTTTTTATTTGTCCCGCAAAAAATGTGTTAACTGACCAGAAATATTCATCATGTTTTGCAATCCCATTTATCAAAGAATTAAAATTATAAAAAAATAAAATACCACGCTTTTTTTTGTCTTACTTTAGGTGCATGACTAATGAATTAAAGGATGAAAAAATATATGTAGCACAAAAGAAAAAAAAAACAGGAGATTGTGTAGACTGGATTGTAAACCTTGTGTGCGAAACTGAGAAATACGGAAGCCCAACAGCGCTTCTACGCGGTCGTAAAGATACTCTATATCGTATTGTGTATTTAACCAACAGATAAATGATAAATAAATGGTGATAGATAAACAATTCGACAAAAAATGTTAGACGTATTTGGATCGGTGTTGTGAAGCACATCAATAACATTGATTAGGCATAGAGGTCGGATGTATAAGGCAATGTGTACGATGAGAATGCTAAACAAGCCGGTATCGACAGGATACAGGAGTCGCAAGAGTGAGTTCACCCAGAATCACATCCTGTGTAATGCCAACAAGGTTGTTTGAATAGCCACACGTCGGAAGAAAAAAGCTTGAATAGTTTTGTATTGGCATTTAACATCGCTAAAGAGCTATATGTTCACTTCTCGATACGTTAACAGTGATCCACAGATCTTCGATTAATCTTTAATCTATTAAATAGTATATAATAATAATGTTATTAAGTAGTTTACCAACAAGTAAAACAATCACAATTTAGCGTCGTATTGAATAGCCACTGCGTAGGAGATAAGACATGACACGAATCAAACAAAATGTTTTAATATTTAACCTAGCTTGGAAATGAACCTGATTTATTTTGAAGGTTAGAAGCCACACGAAATTCAAGTGTACTACCGTGCTTTATTCTTCAATGGTCCATAATAATTGTTTTCAATTGCACTATAAGGACGTTACTTGTTTATTTTTGTGACGTATGTATATTCTTTAATTTTTTTAAAACTTTTTTTTTATAAAAATAATCATAAGATAAAAACTGAAATATTCATTATTAGAATTGAAAAAAAAAAACAATTCAGATATCAAAGATTGCGGATTATATAATATTATTATTTGTTTATAAATGGTAGGGTTACCTGTCACCAATCGCTCACTACGACGGAGATAATTTGTGCATGCGTGAGTGTGTGTATGTGTGAAAGCTCGTGAAAAACATTTTCATGTTATAGAAATAAAAATAAATAAAAAAATACATAATTATTGTATTTTCATACATTTTAAGAAACGTAGATCCAGAATTCCAGAATAACTACGTAATAACAAATAACATTTGAATGCCGGTACTCGGATAATTATTTTGTCGAGTCATCCATTATTGGATACGTTCGATGTTTCTATTCTGAGAAAAAAAGTTAAGAATGGTTTTTTACATTAAAGATCGTCGACCTGGTGGTGTTTCATTATATTTCATTTTATAAATCATATTTATTTTCTCACAAAAGCGCCTCTTGATTGTGCTTGTATACCAAACAGCGCATAATACATTTTTATTGAATTGTCAAATTCTCGATAAAATTCTATTACAATAATATTAAAAATTTCCAGTGTATCTCAAACATCTTAGTGATCGACACCCAATTGAAAATTACAAATATCAACCACTACAGCGTGTTCGTAGTGTATTTAATAGACGGAATTGTTTATGTATTTTCAAAATAATTTTAATTGGCATAAGTAAGTCTTAAATGTTGTAACACGCATCTAATGTTAAAAGCTTTTCATTAAACACAAGATCGAGAGCCACTGTTCTTTTTCATTTGTTGCTCACACTAATACGATCAGAAAATTATTTTATAATAAAAATATGATAAAAAATGTTCAATCAATGTGAAAATATTTTATTTGTTCACTATTAAGGTGCCAGCTGTCACTTCTTTGTGTAAGAGAATTATATTATATTTAAATAATATAACACAATGTTTGAACACACATCAGTTGATAATACTCGCGATGAGTGAAACCAGTTTTGATCTTTTATATTTTTTTATGATAATTAAATCATGATTAGGAATTATTTGTTTTAAAATTAAAGTATATCCAAAAATTAAGTGATATTTTGGTGACATAAGCGAAGGATATATTTTTGGTGGCATTCTTTAATAAAAAAAAAACATTCATATTTATAATAATACTATTCACAAATTTATAATTTATGATGTCATCTATTCTGTTGCATCCGTATGATAGGATATCTGAAGATGCCGAAAGGTGAATCCCGGGTCGTTAGTGACAAAATATGTGAAATTGTACAAAGTTACGGCAATTAAAATAAATGTATGAATTGTCTCGCACTCTTGAACGATCAAATCATAATTGATCAAGTCCATTTAAACCTTTCAAAGATCCATGACATAATTTTGACAAACATCAATATTTAAAAAAATGTCGACAAATCTTTATCTTTACTCGCGATCCCGAATCGACGTGACCGCGTTTAATCGTATCCGACTGAATAATCCGTGCAGTATTAATTGAACGATAAAATCAACCAGTCAATAACTTGGTCAACTCAAGTTGGCATAAGACGAAACAATAGAAATAATTAAGATCCTAATTCGAATGAATAGTTCCGAAAGTTGTTTCAAACAAAAAACCTTTTCGCAATTATTGCAATGGATACTCGATAAATATTAAGGGTAAATACTTGCGTTAGAGGTCAACACTCGGCCGCGCGTTCCTTGCATTCTGATCACGTGATATCACAACTGACAATTACGTCAAACAATGGCGTTTTGTGTCATCCTACTCAAGACTACAACAAATCAAACCGCTCTCAAGACAGTCTGATTGATGATGTCCTCGCAGCATACCTTCCAGGAAGATCGCATGAGCGAGAGAAATTCCTCAACCCCCTCGGTTGCCATTACTCTTAAACATGATACCGCAAATAATGTCTATATAGACATAAGAAAACAGAAGCTCGCATTCCAAATGTGCGATGATCAGGAAAACATGACATTCTGAAAATAATGTTTTGGCATGAAAGATTCTTACGCACTCGACTGGAAATGTTAATAAATTATTAAAGTAACATAAGGTAACCAACCGTACGTTGTAATCTAGTTTCAATACAGAAAAAAAACACGAGTCTTCCGCATTATTCGTTCGGAAAAATTAATTCTTAAGAATATTCTTGCCACTTTGATTAAGACTCCAAAATATGTAACTTTTTTCTCTAAAAATTGGATTTCTAAATTAATAATAGTAAAAAGTGGAGTTTCTTTTAAAAACCAATATATAACACGGTGAAAAAATAGCAATGTATTTTAGATCTACAACATTTTAAATGATATAGTTGATAGCTATTTCGGCTCACGCCATCGTCAGGACTACTAGATAGTTATGACGATGGCGTGAGCCGAAATAGCTATCAAATATATCTTATAAAAAATTTGTAGATCTAAAATACATTGTTATTTTTTCACCGTGTAATAATGGAGTTCTACCAAGTAATGCCAATTCAATCAATAAAAAGATTATTGATACCAAACTGCTTTCAAATTTAATATCTTCCCAGACTGCCAACATATTTACCAATACAATAAGTGTGTACCTTAACAAAGAATTCGATAGTTGTCTTCAGAGGATTTCTGGGAGCGATTTGATATTGAATTTAGGCAGTAAATTCGTAAGACCTTAAGGCTGAGCGAAAATATTTTGTTCTCTATACATCTTATTGTTATGGTAGTTCTTTCATTAAGTGCAGTATTCAAGGCAACTATGCTTACTGCCAAGCATAAAGTAATATAACTATCACTTTAATTAATTTAGTGAGTAGACAGGACAACAAACATATATGACAGACCGTCTTAAAACAGCAGTGAACATAGCTGCAATGAATATCGCATTTATATTAAGAACTACCAACATATACGAGATGTATTGTGTGAAGTAGCGAAGTACAGAAAATATTAACTCGATTGGCATTAGAGGGTGTATGGTTATTAAATACAATTATTTTTTTATGGTAGACTAGCCAATTTGAGTTAAACTAACAATCAAGCCTACTTTAAATATTCTTAGAAGACGCGATTTGCTTAGTGTGGTTCAGTGGTCGGCAACCTAGTATCCGTGGGTAATTGAATTACTCACTACAGCATTTTGAGTTACCGGCCAAAAAAATATTGATTTATTAAAAATATCTGAAAATGTAAAATTAATAATAGCTTTATGTAAGTAACTGAAGGTCGTTTTTTATTGACGTGTGTACCATATTAATATAAATATATTTTAGTAAAAATATTTAAAAAAAAAAAAAAAATGTTTTTAACTGAAGGAATGTTACAAATCAAATGCAAATATAATTAATAAAATTGTTTTTTTTTACTTACTTTATCGAAAGGTTGTTGAACACTGGTGTAGTTTACTGTCATATCACCATCGATATATCAAGTACGTGGCTGATTATAAGTATATCCGTAAAGTATTTTCTTTTACAAAAAAATCCCCGAATTTATCAGTAAACACGTTAAACACAGATTAGTAGCGATTGCGTACCGAATAAAGTACTGATAAGAATAAAATTAAGGCGATTTAACGGCAGTAAAAGTATAATTATATAATCTCATTTTCGATAACTGTGAATCGATGCATGCTTTTGTTTTAAGAAAAAAATGGGTGCCCTATAAGAAATAATCGTAATATCAATAAAATCTTGGTATCTTGTTTAGTCACATGTTATAAGGAAAAGTTTGAGTTCATAAATGAGATGCGAATAAATTTGCTTTAGTCGTTAGTGTTTTTATTAAAAAAAAATAACGAAATATGTGTGTATTATTACCATGAACTCATAAGGGTTTTAGTTAATTATAAAATGAAACAATTGGACAAAAAAATGCGCAATCCAATACATTTATATACGTGAAACGCAACTTTTCTATTGAGATATCTTTTATATAAATGATCTGGAATGGTTTATTAACCGATTTTCATATAAATATTAACGAAATTATTTATTTAAAATTGAATTTTGATAATTATCAAGCAGAACGATAATATAATTATAATAATTAGGTATTTTTGTGTAATAGTACAAAAATGATTTTCTTTGAATATGTATTATTTATTTTTATCATTAAGACCGCTTTTGTTAATCGCGAGGATTATCAACTGATACAATGTAAATTAAAAACAAAGCTATTTATACAATAATTATTAGGTATCCAAAACTAAAGGTTTAAGAACTCAGAAATTAATTTATTCAGAATATTCATTTAGTTATATGTTGAATTAGTCAAAACTTTATAAAAATAGCTTTCTTTAATTTGTGTAATATATATGCGACATTAAAAGTCTCAAGATTTCTAATAATTTTTATATCGATAATTATAGTTTATAAAGTTTTGATTTAAAACATAACAAATAATGCTTATTTATTTCAATTAAATGCCTTCATAACGAGAAGTGACTTTATTAAAATTATTGATCTCAAGGCATTTAAGAAATACGAATAAAATTCAATGCATTGCCATACAACATTAACGTTCACTGATTTCAACGAATTATTTCACTTGAAAACGAAACCTGTGTCCTCACCTCACTGCCAAAATTTAGTGTACAACATTTCCATGATTAAAATATTGATGTTTTGTAAACGTTTACATTACATTATGTCGGTAAATTTATATATAATAATATAAAATTTGTAATACTATTTTTTTATTTATTTTTTTACATCTCACGAGAAAACATAATATTTCAATGTAGATGGACATTGGAAACACTGGTGCAAAAAAAAAATTAACTCAACAGTCAATTCAAATCGCTCGCTCACATCAATTGACTTGAATCATTCAAAAATATTTCAAACACGCTGTTTTATTTTTAACAAAAGCTACGTGACAAAATAGACTGTTCTTAATTGAAAAAATGACAGATGCTTCAATAAATGATTTTATCCTGACGGTAAAAACCCAAGTGTAACAACAATAAAGATTAATTAAAACAGCCGCTAGATTATGATCCGAAGTGATAAGTTTGAGTGCTTAATCATTTTTGTTATCTCGTTAATCTGATCCTATTTTCAATGTTAATAAATATGCATGGGTAAAATTCGAACGGATGTAACTATCAAATGAGAATTTCATTTGCATATTAGTTTCCCATCAATGGCGGCAGACGCATACCTCTGTGAGATTATGCATGATGTCATAAGATACTAATCACAAGAAGTTCTTGTACCTGAGTTACCTTGAGTACTCCTTGATCGGATTTTGATTGGTGTAATCTAGAATGACTTATTTTTGCATCACCTTAAATTTAGTCGCCGGCAAAATCAGTAAAATTTTACAAAACTTTATGCTTGATACAAAAATTTATTAATTATATCCCTCAGCTTATCATTGTATGCACACAGAAGCGTTAGATTGAAAAAATTGCATGAATCAAAAAGTTATCGACGATTTCTTTATTTTTGTCATAAGAATAAAGTAAATTAACATAGATATATATCTATTATTGTAATATCTATCTCTATCCTTAAATCTGATTATTTTTCAATCAAGACATTCAATGATACATTTTCTTAGCTTACAACACTTAAATTTAAATAATAATCTTTGTATTTCCATCTAGTGAGAATGATAATACTCGTGATGATCGAAACCTATCTTGATCTTAAAAATAGAAATTCGTGGTTATAGTGCTTATTTTTATTTTATTATTCAAATATAAGACAAAGGTCGGCGGTTAACATCTTTAAGGTATAACAATTAATATTTTTATTAACAATTGACCGATTAAAATTTTCTTATTTATTATTTTTCAATTGTTAAGCATCTTAATTTTTTCCGACTTATCATTCTATTCTAATTTTAATTCCACATATAAATGCATATTGGTAAGTAAATTTTGCAAAAAAAATAATGAAAACCGCTTACCGTATTTCTTAGTAATTCCGCCACTAATTTTTACAGCTTAAACGGATGTATTTAAGTAACCTAAATTATCAATGTAGAGCATATTGAATATTTATACTGATTGGTTTGCAATCTCTCAATATTTGTTTAAAAAAGGAAAATAATGGAAAGATGGGTTCAGAAAGGGCAAAATATATTTTTACTTCAGGTTGCGGGGTGATATATTCAATAACGCTAGGAAGCACTAGTCTAGACAGTCAATCTACAACTGTCATTTTTTAACCCATCGATGGAACTAGTTATAGTTTCAAGCTTGGATGTCCACTTTCACATTCGATACCGACAAAAATACAACAGAGAAGATTTTCCTGACAAGTTGACGATCGCGTTTCTGACGGAAATTATTCCACTCGATGAACAAATAATGATATAAACATTTCGGAAACTGTAAATATTCTGTTACACATTGGAAGTTGACTGTAGATCATTTTTATTGTGATAACAGTAGAATAATGCTTTGAAAAGAAGACTGTAAAATGACATACTTACATTAAAAAAAATACTATTTAATAATTGTGAGAGTTTATAACCGACAACCATCAATAATATAATATTTCGACGACTGACAAAACTTCTTTTAAGAAGCTGCGCTGCGGCCGTCCAAGCACAGAACGTTTTTTAGAATCATTAAATTTGTACAGCTTTTTTTATTCGCGGAATAATTTTCATCATTTATCATCTAAAAAACTTTCAGAAAGCATATGAATTCAATATAATGGCGTTAAAGCAGTTGTTGAATGGGTTATCTAAAAAATATTTGCATTTCATATTGTGTCGGACCACGGTATATAAAGCATTTGCAATCCATCTGTTATATTTTTTACTTGGCCATATTTGTATGTGAAGAAGATTGATAATCACATACAATTCACAAGGGGTTTTTGTTGAACAAATGGTTTTTCTAGCGTTCTTGAACACTGCTGTAACATCAAACATGTAATATATACAGTGGACAATAATAAGCCAAGAATTATTCATCTTGTCTTGATTTTATATGATAAATTTACAATAGTATAAATGCCGACATGTATTTAACTGCGATAATATGCATCTAAGCCAATATTTAATAAGGGTTTCAAAAGGGGCATCATTTGAGAAAACGACAAGATAAATCCAGAATGATTGAAAACCATTATATTTATTCTATTATAATTTATTATTTTTTTAATTAATTTAAGTTCATATAAGAATTACCAATACTAAATAAACTATTGTAAATACCTATTAAAATATTTATTTTTATAAATGCTGTTGAGATTAAAAAAGAAACAATTCAGGTGTTTAAAAAACCTTCAATGTTAAAACTGAATTCACAAGATTAATTACCGGCCAAAAATATTTTTTTAGAAAGTAATATTGAAAATAAATTAGATAAATGAAAAAACCATTGTGTTAGTCGCGCAATTTGTACTTTCTAATATCTTAGAATGACAGTTTACGATAATTTTATAACCCGCATTGTCTAGCCAAAGTGTTTACTACGCGTCTAAACTATTATCACATATTTTTTACATGTTGAGTTTTTGACACCAAGGTGTTAAAAAACACGAGTTTGAATTGTTTCGAAATAACTGAATTTGAAATATTATACTTGGTTTAAAAAATTATTAAATGAAATGAAAATATGCCGATGGCGATCATCAATTTTAATTAACTAAGAATTTTTGTGTACATATAGACCAATGGTCTTGAAACTTTTTTTTGGGAATATATATATTAAAATAATAATAAAATATTCCTTGATAATAAAAATGATTTTCGTTCCATTTTAAACGCTACAGTTAAATAGTTTGATATCATTCATTAATGTTTTTAGTTTTAAGTTCAGCAATCTATAATAATAAACTTTACGATATTTTTGAGATACATAAATAATGTAGTCTTTCATAAGGAACATTTTATTTAAAAATTTACATTTTAGTTATCCGCCAAAGCGCCAAATATTCATCTAGAAAAGACATTTTATACATCACTAAACATCATTTGACGTGTAAAGACATCATAAAACTATACCCGAAACATAAATTTGTATAAAAAAAAAATATCACAAATCCACCTGACCGCTAGGGCAAGACCTTTTACGAAGGATTTTTTTCAACTAAATCAATATAATGATTAAAGCTAGTGAACAAATCTGGATATTTTCAGAAGCTTATAAAATCTATTAAATAGAGTTTATTTTTGGCAATATTTAAACATATCGACTATGTAATTAATTTCTTTACTTGAAAATAGTGTGCAAAACAATAATAAACATTTTAGATTCTTAAACTGTATGTATTGTTTATAAAATTATAACATAAAAATAGAATGCCAAATAATCAAATCAATAATTATAAGAGCTATTTCAAATATATATATTTGGCTCCTAGCTTTTGGGTCTATAATTTTTCCTGAGTAATTTACTATGTGTCAGTTATATTGCATCCGTGTGATAGAATGCTTGAAGACGAAGACGAAGACAAGTGACAAAATATATGGAATTGTACAAAGTTTCAAAATATCAAATTTGTGATTCCGCATGGATGGTCGATGTCTTCATATCTTCAAAAATTGCGTGGAGTTAGTGGGCTTGGAAATTATGGCGGTCGAAAAAGGGGCAATTATTTCATTGATCTAGTAAAAATCAGACAACTGAATAAGCGAATCAAACTCTAGTAATAAATTTTAAACGCTATAATATTTATATTATTGTAAGATCCCTTTCTAATATATTACGTTACTGACGTGGACTGTATTTGATATATTATTACGTAAGGACCTACCTTATACGCAAAACAAGTTTAGCGTGTTTGAGGGTAAACGCATAATATGAAGATAAAAGCCTCTCGAAGCCCGTACTTACCGTTAAAACGGGTTGCATTGCAATACGTTTCGAAAAAAGAAAAACAAGTCATCTATAGGCATGTGGCCATATTGGAAATACAGGGTCCACCGCGATCAATTACTCAATCATTAAAAGTCGGTTATACTTCAACATGAAAAAAATATTATATTTTCTAAATATTCTAGTGCAGTGGTTCTAAACCTTGCTATTTGTTGGCGGTATAATAATATAATCATCATTACCAGGGTTTGCAATTTACCGAAAAAAATATTATCCGGTAATCGGTTTATAATTCTTCACATTTATTTATATATAAAAAAATATGTTTTTATTATTTTAAATATCATGCCTTTCCATCAAGAAGTGACAGTTAACACCTTAAAAGTTATTTATATATATACACGTTAGAAAAATTACAAATTACAAGTTCATTGCTTTTGCAACGTCAGAATATTTAAACATTTAATTTTGGGAATTAAAGAAATAAAAACAAAAAATAAGGTAGCAAGGAAGTCAACCAGAAAAGCACATGAAAAATCTACTTTAACACATTAAAACATAGTATACGCCTGAACTCACTTTCGTCCACGTAGAATATGTCGACATCCAAAGCAATACCGTTGTACCTTGTTAATGCTCTTACCATTGGCAGACTGGTTCTACACTTTGGAATAACAAACTATTCATGTCCACGATTTTTTTTAAAAAACATCCGGAACATACAATTTGATATTATGAAGGATGGCAGAATTCTCATTTTGGCTTCGAATGAGTCGAAAGGAATACGTGTGGCTAGATAAATTTCTCTTCGAGATATTTGCAATTATCAAAGTAACGCTAATCGCAACTGTCAATATTGATCATTATCATTACTTTTCAAAATTTATAAGTAAAAAGCGTTTCATTTATTTTAAAAAATATTTATTGAACATTGTGTAGTTATTGTGTTTACTTTGATATTTATTATATACAATTTGTATCCCAAATGTAAATAATGTTGTTGCATCATTACTGGCGGTTATAATTTGAAATAAATCGAGGATAAAAATACAATCAAGCAGGAAAAGTAATCAAATCAAGTGAAAAATCAAGCAGTATCACAAAAAAAAAATATCCCTGGTGCCTTTAACCGTAATTATTAAACATATATTTAATTATTATATAATACTATAAATTGCTTCAAAAAAGTCACCTTTATACCTATAATTTTTTGAAATCTTAAACGTTAATTTGAATTGAGTCTTTATTCTGTTCCATATTTTTAAAAAATGCAAATGGCGGTCCCTGGGCTTGTGATAAACGCGCTGCAGGACTTGATTTGTTTAAAGCACTGCCAATTAATTGAATCCCCACTCGCTGTTGCTGGCAGGTTTGTCTTCTGAATGTATGTTCAGAAAACAATTAGTAATTTCTATAAATACCTTACGCTGTCACACGGCCTTTCTGTTTGTATTCAGTGGGAGGAAATGAACGAGTTGACGTCTTGCATCCGAGAGCCGTATGCCTGCTGTCCGGAGTTAGAGTATGATGATATTATGACGGAAGTGTGAATTGCAATATTGATTTTATATATTTTAAATTGAAGCACGGTGAACAACAAACGAGGCTGCCTTCGTAACGTTATCAAACCAAAATCAATGCAGAATTCAACCTTTTCTTGAAAACATTCGTGATTCATTCTGTGAGTGTTCTGTGATAATTTTCAATGCTAGGAACACGAAGATATTTTAATTATGTATTTCAGTCACAAGTAATTTAAAATCTATACGAATAACTATTTTTTGACAACGTTTGATTTAACATCAAGTGTAATGAAAAATTTCAAGCTAAAAGACTAAATTGATAAATATTATAACCGCAACAAAATAAGAAATAAAAAAACTTATAATGTTATAATCAAAAATATATAATCTTCATTTTGTAAAAGAATCTAAACAATTTCAAAGAAGGAAAAAATACTGCATATATTTTACAATGATATTAAAAATTATTCGCAATAATTCCAGCTGCAATAAATAAATAAGTGTGAACTACAATCAGAAGTAAATTAAAAACCATTCATGGTTAAAAATACTTTTGTTAACTATTTATTATGCATTTATTCATGTAACCTATATTTGAGGCACCTAAATAATTTTCATAAATAAACAAGTATAAATTTCTAGTGTCTCGTGATATATTACAGCGAAATTTAAACGTGAATGATTTATTGAACGATTTGCATAATATATTATTCAATTACAAGCCATAACGGAGAACATGTGTTTTTTTTATGGCACGCTGGATTCAATGCATTTATTTACGTGATATTGTTGCGAAATTTTGCAAAAAGTTTAGCGATACATTGTTACGTATCGGATCGAGTGATTTATTTTCAAAACTCGATACCTGTAATTACAGTTTCAAAATTACAACGAAAACAATTAAGCTACGATAACTTACATAATGATATTTGATTTTGCACACAATGCTTAACAAGATACCGATAGTAGAGCATTGACATCTCTTATCACATTTTTAAAGTATAATTCTTCAACATGATTATTTAAAAAAAAAAACTTTTATAACATAATTTTTAAGGTAATAATTCTCACTTCTTTGTCGAAAGATATTATGTTTTTAAAAATAAAAAAACGCATTTTTAGTAATATTTCCTCCATATATATTTGTGATCAGCATCGGTTTTACCCATCGCGCAATTAGTTAATAATGCTTGTTTCTACTACATATTTAAAATACTTTTATAATATAACATTAATATGGAACTTGGTAATGGGTCAGCTTAGAGTCTATCAAATATAGTACAAAGGAAATTATCTCAATTTATTATAGGGTACGGGTCGAAGTAGTGAAAAATGAGCGACCCTGACTAATTTTTCGATAATACATCTTTGAAGATTATATCAATGAACAATTTGCCGGATTGATTGGTTGATCTTTAATTTAATGCACATAAATAAAAAAGGTAGGAAAAAACCTGAGAAAATTAAACTTCAATCGCCAATCGACCCAATTTCGCTTCGCTACATGCAGGTTAAAACCACTGTAATATACAACAAGTGAGAAAGCATGACGTGACAGGAACAGGTACATGTTGAGTATAACGCGTAAAGACTGACAATGGAACAAATACGTCCGATAGCAAAGTCAAAGATACCAATTCTATACGTGATAGAGTTTATCAAGAATATTTAATACCAATAAGTTGGGCGTGTTGCCAGAAGATGTAACAATGCTGGGAAAAGGAAGACACGCCAGTAACTAAAATAGTCAAGTTCGGCGGAAGAACGTGTCAGCGAACTTATCATAGACCGAGATCGCATTTCTTTTCTTGTTGAATAAGAAGTCTCTGTATTGACTTGATATTGAATACAGCTTTATTTATGCGATATTCCAGTGGTAAAAGAAAATCGTGCTAATTCTTGAACTTTCCAGTGCGCGGTCAATGTGAAGGTATTGGTGAGTATTGTTGATATCAGTAGCGTACCACTTGTAGGATAAAACTAGATGTATTGAGTACATATTTGGATATCATATTGGTCGTGTATATTTCAATATTCTATTCTATTGAGCTATAGTTTATGTTTTTTCATTTTCGCTCAATATGTTGAGAACATTACCACCATGCAGCAAACCTATCGTTAAATAGTTTTCTTTCTCGCATGATATGTCAGTATCCATCAGCTACATCAAGTAAATCCTGAAGATAGTATCGGACGGACATGTAGTACACTGGAATCTCAACGGATGAGAGAAGAGCTATTCGGGATTGAGTTTCTCCGTAATTTAGTTATCCACATCACGTGACTCAAACAGTTACATCGTCTCGCCATAACAACAGGTGAGGTCACAAGACTTGGTATGTTCTTAATTACCCACGAAATCAAACTACCTCACTCCCAATATCCGACGCAAATGTCTATTATCGAAGCCCAATACAGTTCTTCTAAGCATTCCCCAGGTGCCATGATTCGCTACAGTAAACAAACACTAGTAAAATGTTAGCGATGTACAGATAGTATTTGATTCTATGATCTGTGAACATATTTTTACTCTTTTAAACTGGTAAAAGATGGCATTTTTATTTTATTACAGATACTAAGTGAAGGAATAACGGTTAAAGTTTTTTTAAGAGTTCTAATAATAAACGTGGTGAATACTTAGTTAAAAATGTTTGAAAAAAATTAAGTTGAAAATGGCCAGGGCTGCGAAAACATGTAAGTGTATCAAATTTGAATTGTTACAAGTTACAAACATGTCGTCAGTTCTATTGCATCCGTGTGATAGAATGCCTGAAGTTGCCGAAAGTCGAAACCCGGGTCGTTAGTGACAAAACATGTGGAATCGTACAAAGTTGTAATTATTCAAATTTGATATTGAAATTTCATCAAGCAACTTCAGTTGATATCATAAATTATATAAATGTATAATAAGCTGCATTTTTTTTTATGTATATCTAGTAGAAGATAATCTTGTTCTGTAAGACTTTCACGTCCATTGCATTTTACCAAAGAATATTCGCATACTGATTTCCTCTCCGGAAAAACGTCCACCATGGCACTGCTATGAAAACAATACTACATCCATTTTACCGTGAGCAGCGTGGCATCAGCGTATATCGACCTTCTTAGTATTTATCCACGCTGATTTTATAATAATTGATTGTTGTCACGGCATTGAATTCGACGTGTTATGTAATTATCGAAGGCGGCCATTTTAAGAACATTTGACGTGACAGATAAAATAGTGTTGCCAGTAAGGAGGTATAAACATTCCACTTTCAGCAGTAGAACATGACGGTTTTTGATAGTATGTTATTTATTTTAGTTTATTTATTGGTAACGTATAACGTTAGAAAAGAAAATGATAATGTCGATATGAAATGGATACACAATTATTATTTTATAATGCATTGCTGCCGAAAGAAGGCCATACAGTAAATATATTATCATTATGCATGTGACACATATTTTCTAACGTCACTTATTAAAATAAGAACACGTAGAGAATGAGTTTCATTCATTTAATTATATTTTAATCATTTACTTATTTAAATGATTTGAAATTTTTTATAGTAGTGTTTTATGCCTAATTATGAAAAATGAAAACGTTTCCGTTACAATTCGTGTTGCTTCAATATTCAATGCCAAGAAGAAATCTAATACAAGAAGAATCAACTCGGCGTATAATCATTGCATCAAGTAAAAATTTATTAATAACAATATTTTATTTGTCTACGGATAACAGACATCCAGATTTATGGCGATCATTTATTTTATGTTGTCTTTTTTACATTTCGAATATTTTGCAAAAAACTGTTCTGCGCTTTACATAGGTTAGGTAGCTTCAAATATGTTCGAAGACAGTAAATGAAATCTTAATATATCATTTAAACATCGATTTGGCAGTTGTCAATTTGGTGGAATTTCACATTTGAATCTTCTATATGTTCTTTTAATCTTAAACATGTGGAAGTTTACAAGTATACAAAAAAAATATGAGAAGTTGATTGATGAACATGATTGTGGTGGTAATAATAAAGATATATATAATATAATTGAACTATTTTTCTTGTGAAGGAATAATTAAGGAATCTAGAAATATTAATTGAATATTGGCGCTGCTGTCCCCGGAAATTGATTTGAATAAATTTTGCTATCGATTTACTTATTCTTTTTTCAAAATTTATCTCAAATAATTCAACTCAATGGCACGCACAGTTACACAAACAGAAGAAAATTTGAATCGTTACAATTTTGTACGATTCCGCATGTTTTGTCTCTAACGACCCGAGTTTCGATTTTCGGCATCTTCAGGCATTCTATCACACGGATGCAACGTGTCGTCAGTTCTATGCAACGTCGGATCAATATCAAATTTGAATTGTCACAAGTTACAAGCATGTCGTCAGTTCTGTTTCATTCGTGTGATAGAATGCCCGAAGATGCCGAAAGTCGAAACCCGGGTCTTTAGTGACAAAACGTGTGGAATCGTACAAAATTGTAACAATTCAAATTTGATATTGAAATTTCATCAAGCACCTTCAGTCGATATCATAAATTAGAAACAGAAGAGGAAACAAGTTAAAAAAAACTCAGAATCTAGCTGTTAATTAAAGTAAAAGAAAACATTTAAACATTTTATTCAAGGTTTTCGCCAGATTCTATTTTGAAGTAATCTGGTGATATTTTAACCACTGATATAAAAGTCATGAGATAGCTAGGTACGAAACCACATCGGTACTGTTCAAATAAAAAAAATGCTCTTCCAGCTGTCTTTTGGGGCCACTTTCTCGTCATGGACGAACTTCTTTGTCACCGGCCCACGCTTCTCCATCTCGATTTGTGCATCGCCGTACATGGGCATGCAACTTCACCTCCAGCCGATGACGTATATACCCGTCCGGCAACATTTCGAATACCTACTCACCTATTATCATAAAATTTACCTATATAAATATACTGCAATATTTTTACTGTGTTTAATATCAGCGAACACCAACTTTTAATATATCACAGACCACTGATAATATTTTTTATTTAAAAATACAACCATCATAAATTAATATGTTTTAACATTATTTATATTTTATATAATGAAATGGTAATTGTTTGACTTAAATTCATTTTATAAAATAAGGAGTGACACTTGTTGATGATGCGTATGAAATAAATATCAAGAAATCTTGACTATAATTACGTTACAGAAATAATTTTGTGACCCACTGATTGGCATCAGTTGGTCTATTAAGTATTTGACTCAACAGAATAAAATAGCGTGGATTATATAATATATACATCGAGTTTTCAATTCTTTTATGCGATAAATTTCTGGATTTCAAAGATTAGTAAAAATATTGACGATTCTGAAGTCGATTGGAAAATGCTCTTAATCGGTTTTTACTATCAATTGTGGTGTGATCGGGTCAAATATCGGTAAAGTTTTAAACGAATTTTTATTCTAAATGGATTATATGCTTGAAAAAAAAACGGGTTTCTTTTATGCTTGTAACAAACAATTTTCAATCCACATTTGAAATCTTATCCTTTGTTATATTATTTCATCAAACTATATAAATAAATACAGATTACTGTAGCATGATTTATTATTTATTAAAATAAATAAGGCATTCATAGTGTATAGTACTTATTGCTAGGCGTGTAATGTAGAACAATTGTATTGTGTTCCTCAGGTAATCCTCCTGTAATTTATTTATCGATATACATATATATATATACACAATAAAGCATACCATTTAATTAATTTTGCAACATAAAACTATCAGCAAGACAAAATCAACTTTGATAAATCAAAAAAATTTATTCGTCTGAAATCACTCTCGTCCATATGGAATAATTCGATTTTCGAAGCAACACTGATGAAAATTGTTAAAGCTATCTATTACCAGTGGACACGTTAAACAAATGTATGAATAAGAACATAAAATAATCAAAGCTTACCTATTCCTTGAAAGGTTTTTTCGTATTATTATGATACAATTAAAAATGTAACCGTTTTACTTTTAGGCACGCTTACATTACATTATATCTAGCCAAAAAACCTACTAGTAAAGTTGGAACAGTCGGACTCTATTTTCCATTTTGGTAAAACAGGTCGCGTAAAGATCAACCAATGTATCGCGATGAGTCAGAGGCCAAATGATTTATGGTGGGCGCCCTCTGCCACCGCCTTCTCGAAGTTGTCAAAAAAGTGGGTCCTCTTTAAAGTCTGGGCATGTATAGATATCGAATCGCGGTCAACGGGTTATGTATATGTAATCACTTTTCATTGTTTTAACGACGTAATTGCGTGAAAGAGTAGGCTTCCAAGGTCGCGTGTTCGTTACAAGCAGGGCCGTATCGCAGGGCATTAGGCAGAAATTTCACACCTGTGGCCAGTTTCAAGTTTTCAGTGTAATCACACAATAAGAATGTCGCTATAGAATGTGATACATTTCATAGCAGACGAAATAATCAAAGAATTATAGTTATATCACAAAATTTGTCCAAGAATTGTAAAAATCATAAAATAGTATAATAGGTAAGAAATGGGTGTCCATTGTTCAAACTCTCCAATAAAATAATTTATTTGTATTTGTCAAAGCCCGAAAACAACAATTGAACGAATTTTTATTTTACTAACGGTAAAAAATATATCGATCGATACTTTATGCTTTTTATTCCATCAGCTTCACCCTAGTTTGCGGACGAGTAAATTCGGCTCTGACTATGAAAGGGGATTCTGAATGATGTTATGAAACTAATTAACAGCCAATTCCTAGTGCCTAAGTAACTTGCGTAGAATATTGTTGACAATTTTAAATGAATACATCAGCTATCGATAAATGCCAATCGAGTAAGTTATTATTAATACAATATTAAAATTATATACACATAAGAGCATTTTCTCCTTGGAAGCCATTGTATGAATGACGTTTTTTTATGCTATTCAAATTGGTGTAGGTAGATTATTACATAATACATTTTATATTTTATCTAATATCCGATATATCTTTTTATTTTCCATACAAATAATAATACATGAATTTTTGATAAATAAATTATTTAATGTTGGAAATTATTAATACTGCATTTGCGCTAAAAAATTACACATAACGTATTACAAGAAAATTACGCGATAATTCTAGAAACCAAGAATAAAGCATACAAATTTAAAAATTTGTAATCGACATCTGCGTTTGACTAGCGACAACTTTTGAATTTTGGTAAGAATCTATGGTATTTTTGGCTGATGTATATTTATCACAGATGACTCTGTCTTATATAAATATAATAGCACAAGATTCAAACCGATTATTTCTTTTCATATGTTGACAAGTGACTTTGAAACATGTTTTATTTTAATTTATCATTATGACAAGATACTCAAGCATATATATGTAAAATAAATATATTATTGCCGGCTATTTTAAGAAATGATCCAGCCATCAGGTTAATAAAAATACTAAGCTAATTGTTATATATTGAATAGTGTGATGTTTCAATAACTAAACAGTGATATTTTATTCTTAGAAAAAAAGTTAAGTATTTTTTAGCGTAAATAATGATTTGTGGAGAAATATTGTACGTAAGATATGATTGAATTATAAAACTTATTGTTTTGAGTATTCTATTTAAAAACGAAAATTCTCAAAGATAAAAGGATGGGGGGGGATGTTTTGCAACGTATAAAAATTATTATAACTGATAATTTGAACATTTTTACACTAAAGAAAATTAGTGCCGATTTTTTCGAAAACAAAATTGATTTATTGTATTTTTCAAATATTGAAATATAAATCCTCGTTTTGGGATCTATAGTATTTGTTTATTCACAGTAGTATATGCAACTTAACAGCATTAAAAACTAAATGTTGAAATATTTATTATGTTATTTGTTTTTTTTTATATTTGCAGTGGTAATGAACCATCAATAAGCGGTCACGCAACTTGCATAACAAAACGTTTCACGCGCGATCAATCGCCTAAATTAAATATGCGTTCCAGTGGTTGAGCACGCCAGATCAGATGATCTAAGAAAAAATCGCCTCTGTCAATTTTACGGTACTGTCTCTATTCTTATTAGATTGTCACCTGATTAAGAGGCGGAAAACCACAGGTTTAGAAATATTTAAATATAATTGTGGTTATAAAAACGATAAAAGTGAAGCAAGATAAGATTCTTACAAATATATATTATTACATTTTCATGGATGGTTGAAAATCTGACAGTGACATCTGTATTAATTAATGAGAAATAATGTTAACAGGTATTTGTTACATTTTGATTTAGGGAACCATTTTTGATTTGAGTTTTTACGGCGATTGATGTCTAATCTGAATTCTTTTAATTGAAAAATATCAAAATAATATAATTTCAATATATTCGTGTATGTTTACTTTAGTTGTTTAAATTAAAATACGACAAAAATTCCAAATTCCTAATACAACCTGTTCTAAGCAGATCGGCTTTGATTCTTCTCGAAGAGCTTTTATCGATCATTTTAGTGTCACAATGGACTACTTGTAACAGGAAATATCATATTATATTTCTATAAATATCATAATTTTCAAATTAAAACTGGAAAAAAAAACCCTTAGAAGTGTTCATTTTTTATCAGTAGGGTAATAAAACGGTTAAGAAAGAAAGATTTGCATCGCCGTGTCAATAAACTTTAAGGAATACATACAGTTATTTACTTATTATAACTAAAATCTAATTAAGCAATGTTGGTAGATACCAGGGCTGTATAGCCGTTATAAAGTCAACTCCAACTTCGACATTTACCAACAATACAACTCCGACTAAAAATGCTTAATTTTATCAGGTTTTTTACTATTATATTTATGATCATTAAATTAAAGATCAGCCAACCAATCCGGAAAATTATTGAGATATTTTTCTATGTCGTCTAATCGAAAAAGTAGAAGGAGTTCACAGTTCAGAGCTTCACAGCCCTGATGGGTACAAAGAAATGCCTACATTTCTCAAATAAAGCATTTTTATTGTCGGCGGTGTATTCTGAATGTTTAGATATGACTCACAGCTTTGCTCTTGCTGAATCGCACACACATTTAAAATCTCAAAGGATTCTCTCGAAGGTTTCCCTGGCCGCCTGCCAATTCGAGAAAAGTTACACTGCGGCTTACAAATCATAAATTAGGCATAATATAGGCGTCATGCTATTAAATTTATCGTTTTAAGAAGCTCCCATAGTATGACTTTTATTATTTTGGGCCAAAAAATATTCTATCCTCTACAAAAGATGGTTTCAAAAACGGTAAGCCAGGGGTTCACAAACTTTTTTTACAAAAAGGACAATTTTTAGATCAAAAATATTTGTCGGGAAACCTTTTCTTTTGTAAATAGTTTATGTTTTACAAAAACTTCATTCGAAAATATTTAGTTACTGAGACGTATATATTATTTCTTACTTTGTTTACGTAATTATTGCTTTTATTCATTATTTATACTAAAAAGTATTTTTTTCCAACTTTTGAAATTGCAATGTTGTAGTTTAAATATGCAAAACAGATTTGATATAGGCTGATACAGTCAGTTAATTTCGATTTTAAGTTTGATTTATGAATACTGATTGTAGAAATCGATTTTTCATAAATATACATACTTCCAAACAATGAACTCATTTGATGAACATGTATCTTTGGATATACCTCAAGTGAAAGTTTATCTATACATCCCAATTAAATTCTTAATGCTTTTGCTTCTAGGCTCTCTTGCAAATCTATAAATTCAATCTGAATATTTACGGGTACAGCATCCGAATTACATAAAAAGTGAAAATAATACAGATTTATTATAACATTCGTGGGACACACTTTGTGTACCACTGTGGTAGGGTGTTATATATGTGCATGTTGGCGAATTATAGCTAACTGTAAGCGCATAAACTTATGTGGAATATTTCCAAAACAGCACTTTTCTGTTTTTCAATAGTGAAACTTCATTATAAATTTGTATTTGTTAGAATTTTTAAGTTTCAATCTTTTATGGTAATTATTAAAATGTATTAAAACCCTTTCGCTATTACAATCTCTCTATATATAAACCAATGCATGTATGTATGTTTGTATTTCATACATAACTACACCATTCATCCGATTAATATGAAACTTTAAATCAATACAAATTTCTTGAGTTCACTCCAGCGAAGGTTTTGGCGTGCCTCACAAGCGATCTCAAACAATTCAATACGCTTCATGGTAAGTGTATGAATGAAAAAAACTGATGCCACCTTTCCTTGGCGCCATTACCATGTCCTTAGAGATAGATTCAATTCAACACTATGCGGTGGCCATATACTCCACATAGGAAGCGGACTCGTCGATAAAAAGAGGACAAATATGGCAATATGAAATTATATCTGTTTTGCCATGGCCCTATTATATGTCAATAACGATTATTTTAATGACTTTATTATTGAACAGTTCACGATATTCTTTTGTTCGGTTGACCTATAATGTAAAGAAAAATAAATCAAATTAATTAACAAGGGTGATTTGTGCATATTTTAATTATCAAGAAAGTAATTTCTTCTACTAAAATAACAAAATTATTATAAGCAGGAATATTGTTTTTTGCTGTAACGTACTATGTATATGTAATATTTCAAAAAGCATTATTATTAAACAACTGGGTGACATTAATCATAATCATTAAATAAGCTAATAAAATTGAGCGTATATTTTTTGTTGATTTGTTAAAAAATGATTGATACTTTTTTACTGTGACACAACATTATTTATGAAATCCATTAAAGCAGATGAGGTTTTGAATAATCAAGTCTTTTATTAGTGGATTCAACTACCCGATCCCTTGTATAATCTGCTGATGGTGCTGAAAATAAATATGCCAATTATTCTTCCACCTTAACTCTATCATCAAATATTTTCAACACAAAATTTCGCAAACTATTTTTAAATATGTATGTAGCAAAAATTATTTGATTTTTTTATTTCTAACAATGCATTGAATAATACAATGAAATATGTAATATAATTAATTGACTCTGTGTTGTTATTATCAACGGATATAAAAACTTTTCAAATACTTACCAAAGTAACCATATAGGGTTGCTAGAGTTAATTTGTCTTAGGTTAACACGTATTCTTCCATGGTTTTTTCCGGAAATATTACTACACGCTGTGTTTCGTTATTATATATATATATATATATATATGTATGCCTTTCCACGCAGTGGTGATAGTTTTCTTCTTAAAATTCAAAGTCGAGTCGGGTGGTCCTTAAGGTGCCAAAGGTTGCCGACCACTGATATATATGTTATATTTTTATTAAAAAATATATATAATATAATCGATTCAAATGCATACAGCTAAAATTCATTTTTTTATTAAAGTCGGGTAAGTGCAAGCAAACAAGTGATAAATCAAGGAAACAACGACCTAAATAATTATATTTTATAACAGTAAAATTGAATATATTTAGAATCTATTTGATAGATATTGTATTTAAAAAAAAATCGCAAAATTTGTCTTGACAGTTGCTTCCTGTTTCGATTAGCCGTCGCCTACAATGTTTGATTAATTGCATAAGTTGCTAATGTCGAATAAAATTAATTAATTTATAATGCCCACCCGTGCGTCATTGTTATATCGTGATCAATGCGCCGAGAATCGACGGTCGCTGACTGGCGTGGGCGAAGCTAAAACAGGTATCTTTCGACGAATAGTGTCGGGAAAAATCAAAGTGTCAACAATCGGAATGTTGACTGTGTTTGTCACACTACTGGCACATTCGAGAACACGCCAAATAAGGTTAATCATACAGAGCAGGGATGGCCACATCTTAGACACTATGTGCGAATTTAAGCTCAAACGAATATGACTTCTATAAGTTGTCCGATGTGTAATTGTGGTTATTTTCGACAGCGGTCGAAAACCAGTGGTCTGCGGGACATCAGTTATCAGTGAAAAGCTACAAATCAAAAAACATCTTTTTTGATTTGTTATAACACGAGCCTTAATACCGCTACAGAAAAAAATAGCATCACTTGTCATTTTATGTTCATCGTGTAAAAAGTTTAGTAGTTTGCAAAGCTCAAAAGGTTGGCGATAATTGATAAAGATAACTCAACTTTCCCTTTATATCTTTACGGCGTATTCTTCTCACAAAGTTTTATGTGTGTGGTTTATATAAGTGCTTCTCAAACTGGGGATCGAAAAAAATATGTTTTTTATTCATGGAAGGGTTAAGGCATGAAAAAGTTTAGGAAGCACTGATCTAGGAATATTTTCTCGTAAGATCAAAACGACAAAAATATGTTTTCAGGAGTTATGACGCGTAAGCCACATTATAGAAGTCACTCTTCAAGCCAGAAAATAATCAAATTTAATAGATACGTCTCAAAAAATTTACTTCGCGGAATAAAACGCTTTTGAAATAATTTATGTATTTCCGAAATATATTTTCGACATAAATAATGTTTTTTGTAATAGGTTAAATAATTTATCCTATTACTGTAACCTTGTGTTCATCTGATTTGGTTACGGTGACCATAGCTCGAATCCCCAGATGGCCACATATTAATATTGATTTTCAATTAATTAGAAATTTGGTGTCTTATATAATTTCCTTTTTCCCGATAGACGTTATTAAATGACGAAATAAAAACCTAGTTAACATACTCATTGAGTAGGCTATATGCTGATCATCGGGAGCGGTTATGTTTGAAAAAATAAAACATTAAGTACTGAGGCATTTTATAAATAAATTCTATAATAAACATACACCAAATAAACAAAGATGCATAAGTAATAATAAATGAAACAATTATTTGGTCGGCGTGTTGTTTCATGGCCAAAAATAGCGTGATAGTAGAATTTAGAGCAACCAAAATGGGTAACATTGAAAGCAAGAGGTTTCATTTTTGCGATATTTTTGAAATTTTATCAAGTATATATTATACAGAATGAAACGTACTTATTTTTTGATTGTTTTTCCGATAGCTTAGGTAAAACACCACATAATTACTTACATTATTTTCCTGCTTGAATTTACCACGTGTGAGACTAAGTACACGTGTTAAAGTTGTAGTTAATTACATTATTCATGTACACACAAAAAATGTTCATCCAATACAGGGGGAATAAACACATCTCAGGTCAGGTCTATGTGTTCAGACAATCATTGCCCTGAAAACCTTCAATATACACTTATTGGCTATTCATTTATTATAATACACTTTACCATTTCCACTGAAATACTTATAATGTATATGATAACATTTTTCTCAATAAATTTCAATTAGTTTTAAGTAATGAAAAAAATATTTTTTTACTTTTTGACGGTCGATAACTCAGCAAATACAATTTGAACGCAATACTTATCTCAAATATGCATCTTAAAATGATGATAAACGCGCCTTAATTTCCTGCTAGATTTACGAAATCGAACATTTTTCTTTGTACAAACACTTGGCACGTTTCGTCCTGGATCACAAATCGAATTTATCACGTCGTCGGACTGAAGGTATTACGTTCATAATTTAATATAATTTGCTAGAAAATGATATTCTTCTACTTCTTAAAATACGGATATTGCTTTTTTTTCTGCTTTAATTTATGCAGCACTTGTTCATTTAATTGACAATAAAATTAATTAATATAAATTCAATCAAGTGAACGATTTTACGGCGGAATATGTAAATTAAAATGATTTGATTTTTTAACATACTTTTTTCCTAAACAGTCACAAATATTGTTTACAAAAAAACGACTACACGATGACCTTAAATTTACTACTTAAGATATAATGATAAATTAAGCAATATTCAATATTTCTCCAATAACCCATCGTTGTAATATATCCGCCGAACTTGCGGACCCTTCTTTATCTTTGTTCACGTGACGAGTAGTCTCACCTAAGATACGCTACCCTTAGTCCACTTCTGAGAATTTTTTATATTGTATAATATTCTCAAGTTCGTAGCATTTATTTATTATGATAAATTGTTACGGTTTCTGCCATTTCCTTCCCATCATTAGCAATCAATCACTTATCACGCTATAATATGGCACATCTTTAGAGGTAAAATGTTTATTTATATTACAATACATATTTTTTATTTAGGGCACTTTCAGTGGTTTCCGAGAAACAGGGCAAAAAATTTTTACGTCGTTTTTGATTGAGTATCAACCGAAATAGAAATCCATCCACATTTACAAGAAGTAAAATAAGTAGTTATCGGAAATAGTTAATGCTTAATCAATAATGTATTTCTATGTCTAGGCGATTGTCCAATCCACTTCGTATTATTGACAGGTCGACCCCATTTTGTCGACAAGCTTCAAATTCAATAACTCGGTTTGTGAATTAAATTATTGTTTGTCACTCTCAAAAGGAGAAAATTCTATTCGACTTCATAACGCATTTGAAGTATCTATAATACGTAATTTCTTGCAGTTGATTTTGATAAATTAGACATATCTTATCGAATTATTTAGTGTTTTGCGAAACAACTTGTTCGTTCAACAATGGCACCTAGCAGATAGCTAGTTATCTACAACGTTTGAACAAGATAAATCCTTTACCAAACGGAGTGCAATAGAATAGTAAATATATGCAGTGGAACCTCGATTCCACGTTTTTCTATGGACTCTAAAAAAAACAACGAAACATGCGGGAAACAGGGAATGCGGAAAAGCTTAAAATAATAATTAATAAAGAAAATCTTAAAAAAACTCCCCTAATAATTCCCCCATTTATTAAAATAGCCGGATAGTGTTTTAAAATTCTTTTGTGAAATTCCTTATTAAAGAAAATCTCAGGACATTTGAACTAACTATATATTTCATCTTTAATTGCTAATGTTCAAACTCACAAATTGTATTAGATTTATTATTATATTAGAAATTGGATAGAAAGATTCATCTGCCGAAACCGCTTAATCGAGATAATATTTGAGACGTGACCAAAACATTTAAACGATAGATCGAGAAAATCGGGTAACAGTTAATGCAGGATTACTTAACATTGTTCTTATGAGTGTTTGACGGGACTATAAAAAATGTACGACTCATACAGGAAAACGTATTATGCAAAAAAGGTTGATCAGGGTTCCACTGTACTTAAAAAAATGACAAAACGAAATTTTCCCAGAGCGTTTAAAAATGGTTATTCATATTATTTTAAAAACCGACATTTCATTTTCTCATACGGCAAAGATTTCCAGAATGATAAGATTACTAACAATGTTTTACTACAATGAAAAGTTCATTCCGAAAACAAAAACATATTTGGTTGATTTTATTTCCGAAAAAAAACGGAAATACTGCATGTTTGCTAGTGAATCAGATTTCAATAATTATATTCTAATTCTTGAAAAAAAAATCTCTTCGATTTGGCCTAAACTTAGTAAGTCAAATATAATGTTACAAAATGAGCGAATCACCAGTAATATTTATGAATTATACAAAGCTGTTTTGTATATTCCTTAAAAATTACATGAAAATCTATCGTCACTGTTACAATATTTAACGTTTTTCCGTTTCTATTAAGTACCTTCGTCAAATATATATCAGTAGGTAATGAAAGAAATATTCTGTTATTCATTGCAAACAGACAACGAATCTTTTCGGTTATATTATTTGGCATATAACTTTTCATTACGAAAAGATACAATACAAGAAAAGCAGAACGAGGCTCGTTGAGATTTCATGAGTCAATTATTATTGATGAGATAAATCTAGCAGTTGGAAGGCTGCACTGAATTCTATAAAGAGTAATATGCCCATAGTCAAGGGATTATGTCTTGGGATGTAAAAGTGCGCCCCATCACCTTTCTGGACCAGAATAGTAACATTTGTTTTTTTATTTCATAGATCGTACCATAGTTTTATTCCATTATTTTATTTGGAACGTGATGGAATATCTCGTATGTGATATAAATAGTATCTGGAAATATATTTTTCGAAAAACTATTGTGGGATTTTATTTGATATTACGATATTTATGGTGGATTCAGCGGTAACATAAGTCCATTTTTAAATCATTTGTTTTTCTTATGATTTTCAGCTTTATTAGAAAATTAGTTTGGAAGTAGTATTTATGTATATATTATACATGGTATTTTTATAGTTTGAATCTAACCTCCCGTGTCAAGTAAAAAGGAAATATTCCCACTCCCATCGTCATTTTTTAGTTATAAATTGGAAACATTGTATACATTAGTATTGCCTTGCGATACAAAAATTCTGGAAATGCTTCTCAAGTAACGAATGACGTGTAAAGTTAATTTAGTCATACATCTAATGTTAGTCCACGTTTTTATAATTATCCAACACTTTTGTGTCTCTGTAAGTAGTCAATTTTTCTGACTGCTCATCGGTTCTACAGTAATTGTGATTTATATAGTAGGGAAGTAGCTTTTTTAATGTTTTTAAAATCTCTACCTCCCACCGCGAAAGCTGGAGCGCCCACTAGTGGGCGGTAGGGACTAGGTTAACTACCCCTAATCTAATGGAATAACAAAATAACAATGGTAACACGAATTTGAAAAAAATAAAATTCCTAATAATATTATAATAATTGATGAAAATAAGAGAAACATCAATATTACGAATGCATCAATTCAATTCACTTCCCTTGTACTTAATTGATACTTAATAATTTATTCAGTTGAACAACAATCAGTTTATATCATATTTGTAAAACTTAACAAAAAGCCATACGGTGTCATTAAAAATGGATCAAATTTTTTTAATCTGTACGGATTTGATAATTGAGACATAAGCTGCACTAAAAATACTGAAATATTATTAACTAATGAAATTTGCATACGGCGTTTGTTCATGAACGAGAATATAAAAAATTCATTATACTTTCGAGAAATGGTAATATTTCTTTTTTTACAAACTTGACAATTTATGACTATAAATTTTACCTGGGAGAAATGCAGTTCCATGGCTGAAGATTAATTCACTTTTTACAGCTCATACCCTTCTGATTAAAAAAATAGACAGTTCTGTGATTTACTGTATGAAAATGCAACTCTACGATACAAAGGGTTAAATCTGCTACTTAGGAACTTCAGTCTCCGGTTGGAATTGATTTTATTGTAGCGGTGATGTCATGATCGAGTCGGTCGTTGTCCGCGAAACACTTTGGACGTCGGCCAGTCTTGTTTGTTGACAATATTAAATTCCTCGCCAGTATAATTATTATTTCTATCATTATTCATTAATGATACCTACAGAGGATTCTAACGACGCAAAAAACATCGCATTCGTAGATCACGAGAGGACAAACTGATTTAAATTGTTAAGGTCGTGATGAATACCGGACGTGTCCAAACTTTTTTTGTTAGATTCGACGTGTTTGAACAAATATTAGCTATGAATGGTGAAATAACACTGACAAACAGATTCAAGTCAAATATGCTTAGGGTTATTTCCTAATGGAAACATAATGATAAAGGATAAATGATTTGGAATATATGATAAAATGGTAGATATAGATAAATTTATAAAGTATTTTTATTAACGATTACTTTAAAAAAATCATATACACCAAGTTCTCTTTTTACGAGATTTTTTGAGATTTTATTACAGAAAAATGATGACTAAAATAATAGTAATAATGTTCAAATAAAATATTTAACTCCCCAACAAGAATCTAAGTAATACAGTATTTTATTAAATCAGTCCGAATAAAATTCAATATGTTCAAAAAGTCGCGAACGATTCCTATGAGTGAATAAAATTATACGAGTTTAAACGTATATATTTATTGTTGAATTTTTAAATTCATTCCAAAAATTAAATTTTGTACATAAAAAAATTGCGCGCAAAATTATTACAATTATTTTTGATACATTTTTACGCGATTTGATTTTTAAAACCAATTTATAAAATTATATAAAAGTTAAGTTCTTTCTTTGCCACTTTTTCATTTTACGACGCATTGAACTTGTAAGAATAAAATGTCAATTTCGATGCTGTATTTTTTTACACAAATTTTCATCCCAAAAGTTCAGATGTTTGTTAGTGGTTATTTTAGTATAATAATATATGAATAAAAAAAATACTGCCGACATTTGTGCGATTCCGGAAACTTGAAATAAAAAAGAATTCGCTAAGTTCGATGAACTAATAAAACTCAGTGTTATTCCATATTATAAAGGCAGCGAAAATTGATTGTGAGTGTTATATGACTGTAAATAATATACTATGAGGTTAATTCCCAGTAATAAAAGATTTTTTCTTGAAAAATGAATAACCATAAACAATGTATTGTTTATTATTTATTACATTCTGCATACATTAAAACTCATGCAAGCATGACTTAATTAAAAACAATACACAATTTCATGAATTATCATTGATTCAAGTATGTAGTATACAACGAATAAAAGTTTTATATATTTTACTCTTTGCCCTTTTCCACACCACTGTGTTAATTTTATACGGCAGAATCCAGTGGTGTAGTAAACGTGAAGCGCATATAAAGTTCTTTTTCTTTCATTGAAGGGGTCTTCAGAGAACTGTTCGAAAACGACATACTTAGAGTACAGAAAATCAATAAGAATATGTAAACAAAATCTTCTATGAATTAAGTTCCCGCGCTCTCCACCCGACATTACAAATTTATAATTGTTATATAAAAATATATTTTGTTAAGTGAGATTCATAATTCAATTTTTATGACAATGACATCTATGAATAAAAAAATAATTTTCAGTTCATTCAAGTTTGGCTTATAATTCTATTTTCTATTTAACGGTTTCACATTATCTCAATAGATTTGTTTCTTTATATATAATTCAATCGGTCTTACAATCTAATGACATGTTAGTTGCTAGCTTTGACGTTTTCTCGCGCGATTACTTAGTTAAGATGCCTTAAAACGATAACTCGCTTAGAAATCAGAACGTTATGCACAGTTCTAATCGGTTTAAAGCACACAAACCTCCCGATTGCACGTGGAATTGCTATTTAATAGCTGGCTATTGTATACTCATAGAAAACAACGTTCAAATTTCGCCAATTTTTGACAATACATTAAAAATCTATTGGTTTGTATAAAAAGAACCACTTAACTGTAAATAATTTTATATTGAATTCACTTATTTTATTTCAATAATAATATTAGTGTATCTCAGATGTTTCTCGTAAAATTTTAACATATTCTGGCCTTGTGATGGCTTGTCGGAAAGTATGAATAAATTCAAACTAAATTTATAACAGAAACTTGCGTTAACCGCCAGTATCCATTAACTAATTGGACAAGTTTTTTTTTCAATTTAAATTATTTTGTTGTTTTTGGCAGGTTTTCCAACCAATTAATATTCCGACACACCTTCGTGTACATAATAGATTGGCGATAGATAGAGGATGTAAAATAACTTACACATTACTCATATGAAGGACATAACGCGTCTTGAATAAACAATACTTTATTTTCAGTTTGGTAATTTAAAAAAATGTATCGATTATCTTCATCCAAATTATCAACGAACTACGCCTCATGGATCATTTAAATTTTTTATCGGCACGCTTGATTAACCTTTTGCACTCGAACACTTTTTCGTATGTGCCTACCAGCAACTCGACGCGTGTTTTTGCGAAAATCGTATTCGCTACATGAATCAAAGTAATAAAAAAAATATATTCAAATTTAAAAAATATATATTTTTTTTTATTTTTTCTGTAAAATAGATATATAATGAATATAATGTACATATTTTTATTTTATTTGTAATTCTTCATTTTATGGTATTTCACAAAGCAATCGCCAACATGTAATCCTGGCTCACTTACGAAGGTCTCGCAAAACAGCCGTTTTTCCGATCTCATGCCAGAAATTTTTCTATTTGAACATACTGCACAGTCTTTCTTAGTCCCTGAACGTAATATTTGTAATTTATCTGCAAAACGGTCTTCTGTAGGAACAGTTAAAGTACGAACTCGGTATCCACCATGCATTTCGAAGACAACAAGTATAGATATTACGCAAGCCGTCGATGTTTGGCTATGTTTTTTTATCAGTAAATGACTCCCTAATGATCTGTTATTGTGATTTAGTTGAAATCGATGTATAAAAAATGCTAAATGTTTACAAATAATGACTTTATAAACATGCCTCCACTGCGGCGGCATCCGAGTAATACGATAAACTTACAATGCCGCCTCTATGGCGGCATTCGAGTGCAAAGGGTTAAATTCTTTTTAATGAAATGGCTAAAACTAATCAAAAATGATGAAATTTAATTTCCCACGTTACAAATCTGTGTAATCTATTTAAACCTGATATTAATGTGTTTGTAAATTAGTATTTTTGCTTATATTTTGATTATTGTGTAGATCAGTGGTCAGCAACTTACTATTCGTAGGTTATTGAATTATCCACTACAACATTGTAAGTTACCCGCCAAAGAAATGTGATATTTATTATCAAATTATTTATTTTATCTTTTGAAAACGGCGTTCTTTTGATTCGATCCTTGATGTACAGATAAAAATATATGGTATATCAATGATCGGTAAACGGATAGCGAACGTAGTTTTAGAAAAGATTATGTTCGTTAACCGATCATCCAACGTATAATTTAATCAAAATGTTTTTTTTTTTTAATTGTTTCAAAATTTTATCTACTATGCAAAATTTACTAAATTGTTTTTTTTACTCAGTCTCTCAGAATGTTACTGTCCATTGGTGTCCATATTTTCACATAACAAAAACAAAACGGATTTGAGAAATTTAAAAAAAACTTAGGACGCGAGATCTGTATATTAACAAGAGTGTGAAAAAATATCGTGTAGAAATATTTGCTTTGACCTGATAATATTATACATTTTATTAAATGTAATATCATAATATGTAGGTATTACATGTATGTGTAAATAATATTATATGTATTTTAAAAATTTTTCATCATCGCGTTATCAGTTATGTGGTTTTGAGGTTTCTTATCACGTTTATCCGTAACTTCACATTTCACGGAACTTAATTTGAAATTGCGGTCAAATTCAGACATTTATGTAAAAAGTTTTTTTTAATGTATTATTTGTGGTAAAAGCGCATATCCTTCAAATTAATTCCGCTTAATATAGAAATATATTTTATTGGTTTTGACAACGGTGATTAACTTATTCGTCATCCATGTGTCGTGATAGTATCTCGTCTAATTACGACGAATTGGATGAAACCTCTCGTCACTCATTTCATGGTAGGGTAAACATTAAATAAAATATCCTCTAATTGAGGAGATAGCTCAAATCCCAACACAATAAACGCATAGTAAATTAATTATTTAAACATATGCACATTTCATTCAATTAAAATGAAAGTTGTGTAAGGTAAATAAACTTATCCGTGACTATAAAAATGTGACTCACTCTGCTACGCTGTGAAATACGTCCTGTAAGTACGAGAAAAGTTAGCGGAAGATATAACAATGAAAAAAATGTTGTATACACCTGTATCTTTTACTAAAAAAAATACTGGGTTAACACACTGGCGATTCCACGCGAGATCGAGAGATTTCCGTGCTTTAAAACGAGAGAGGATTTGCTTAGTATTTTTTTTAAGTTTTATTTTTAAGGGAATTCAATCTATCTATTCGCGCGCGAAATCGCTTTGGTCTAAAGACGGATAATGTATACAATGCCTGACACAACGCATTGAAAAAAACACCTTCCCCCGCTATGGGAAGATTTGTGTGCTTAAAAACGATAAAACGACGTTTTATCGCCGTATTATGTGTCAAGTTTAAAATCAGTCATCGAAGTAATGGTTAACGAAATAATCATTACTTACTTTACTCATCTCTCTACTACATATTTGCTTATCGTTTCGGTGAAAACAGTTTAAGTATATTTGATGGAATAAGATAAAAATAATAATTTACTAATTTATTCTTCTAGTTTCAATAAAATTCTTGAACTTTTAACATAACTGGATTTACGAGCTACACAAACTTGATTGAAACTTGATTATGAATTCAATGAACTTATTCACCAGGTTAAATTAAAATCAACAGTTATTGCTAAATTTATAGCATTAAAAAAACGTGAACCCGCGGTCTGTTATCTATACTTATCTTCTTACATTGATATCAATAATCTATTTTTAATGACATCGTTTTTTGCGTCGCCTTCTTGAAGCATCAATTTTTGCACTAAGTATCATAATAAGACACATTAAAGAATCAGACAGTGTCATCATGCAACTCTCGTCTACAAATCGTTTTTATTATAAAAAGAATCACAGTTTAAATAAATAATTGTTACTTAAAAATAAAAAAAAAAAACTATCTCGGACCATAAATAATTCAAACGAAAATCGTTAATTTTACCGTTGCCATAGAACCGCGACAAATCGTTTATTTAAATGCATAATATTTCAAATTGATATTTGTGCTGGGGAAATTGAAATCTGGCTGGAATACATTTATAACAATATAACGAGACATTTTTTAAATATATTTATGTAATAGCGCAATAATTGTTAACAAACACGAAGAAGATTTTAAGGATACATTTACCCAAAAACTTATATGCATTTTTCAATGCGCATGGCGCTACAGAAATAAAAAGTTAGACTCCGGATAATCGGGTACGGGGTTTTATTGTATTATACGCATTTCAAAGACGAGATAAGTTTATCAACAATAATCAATATGCAAGGATACAATTTATAATTAATTACCTTTAGTAGGCTATTTTTTGAAGCTGATAGAATGCCTGAAGATGCCGAAAGGCGAAACCCGTATCGTTAGTGATAAAACATGTGAAATCGCATAAAGTTGTAACAGTTCAAATTTACGCGATAAAACGTTGTAATAAATTACATTTTATCAATTGCAATTAAAGAAATGGTAGTATTTCCAATGATTTCATTTTTGATCCTAATGAAAGGAATTATACTCTCCCACTCTCACCAAATGTGAAGAAACATACATTCATTTCTTTTTACAATGATTTTCCAATATGAACAAAAAATCAGATATATGGCAACTCTTTCTAATGCTTGATATATTGTACATTGAAATGAGGTCCCTGTCATTTTCTAAGTATCACGTTATATTTTATATTTTTAACACATGTGGCTGGTACTAAATTGACTTGAGGTAACTAATCGAGTTGAGCCTTTTCCACGATTACAGTCGAACATTAATTAGACGAGAGCGAGTAAAAATCAACAAATTCTAATGGATTTGTGAAAGAGTAAGGCAGTTAAAGATGATAATCTATCGTCTTACATTAAGAAAAAAAAAACAAAAAAAACTTTGAATACGTCAATTACAAACCTGAACGCAATTTTGAAAAACTCAACGACATTTAAGCTTCCTGGAAGAGCAGGATAACGGTACACAGGAAAAGGGGGAAGCTAGACAGCATTTACCCAACCCACTCCCTGGGAAATGAAAGGACACAGCCCAGCAGAATATTTAAAAAACATATATTTTGAATAAGTTTTCTTCCACGGTTGAATGCGAACAAAACGGACCCGTTGTTTACTGAGAAATATTTCATTTTTTTATCTATCCAGTTTTTTGCCGAATGAACCGTAAACGGTTGGTCATTTTTAGGTCTTACAAATCTTTCTTTAAATATAATATATAAATATTTTCCATCAATCAAGGATAATAATAATCTATTGATTGAATTGGCATTCACTTGGTAGAACTCCATTATAACGGGATTGATTTAAAGAAGCGGTTATCCTGAATTATGTTCGGGTAAATGAATTGAGAAAACATTCATTAGACATCAACTATCACAAAGGATTCTTAACGAACAAACTAAGATATGTCGATCACCATTGCTTAACCCTCTGCGGGGTGCTTCTTTGTTTCTGTAATAGACCATTTCCGTGCCATATGTAAACTTATTGATATAGCGGCCTTTTTAGTTTCATTTACAATTTTTAGTTTTATTGCGAGCAAGAAACAAGCTAGGTCGTTAAAACAGGAGAGAAGATGTATTGTGTACTTTTTCTACACAGCTATACATAGACAAGCATAGTTCTGACGATAGCGTGAGCCGAAAAAGCTATCAACTATGTTTTAAAAAATAATTTTATAGAACTACAATACATTGCTATTTTTTTCACCGTGTTATAATAATAGTCACTCAAATTGTTTAAATTGAATATCATTTAACAATAAAAACGTTTTATTTGCATTGTTTCCACAAATCACGATTAAAATTGTATAGTGGTTTTTTTCAACCGATGAAACGTTCAATAATCAAATTTTAAGTTGAATTAAAAAATATGTTGTGAGAATTGCAATGTAAAAATTATCGAAAACTCTGCGGAAACGCTTCTCAGTTGGCACGCATTCAAATTTCGTTGACAACCCTTGTCCTCTCTGAAAAGATAGGCTTAAAAATATATATTAAAATGTGAAAATGAATATGCCGTGCCAACACAAAAAAATGTTTATTTTTTTTGCAAAACACGCAACCTTAGATTATATTATTATAGTTATGTTTATGAATATTATAAAGCGAGAATTTAAATCAATACAACATCGAGCAGTATTATGGCCGTCGTAGATTTTTAATGTCGCTACTGGTTTCGCGCCAAAAAAGGAGATCCGACATTTTTTCTCTCCAATGCATTTCACAAGTCCTTGTGACGTCAGAGCGAGTAATAATAATTAAATACATAGAGCGTTCGTATTAAAAAGTATTTTTTAATAACTTTGTACCGGTTTTTGCTGCGTTCGTGACCTATAAAAGTAACATTTTAATAAATTGAAAGATATTATAGAGTCCGTATGTCAATAACAGTGGCGTATCTCAGTTCATAAACGGCTTACAAAAAATTATTAATTAACTAATGATTATAATAATCAAACATTTGATGTTATGTTTTATCATGAAACTTGGGTAAAGACCACGAATAATATTTATTATTTTTGAATTTATTTCCAATCTTGGCTCGTCTTTGAGCCGTCAACATCTAATACAAGAGGTTCCGAGTAAATCTTTTATTCCAAACATATGGTTGATATTAAATGAAAAATTATTATAATCGTATTACCTTATTTGAATAAGATTTAGGAAAAAACTAGTATCGAATTGATGCATTGCGAAAATATTTCATTTAGTTATATTCAATTATGTATTTAGAGCACACTAATATTTCATAATTAACGATATCGACTGAAGGTTCTTCGAGGGATTTCAATCATATCAAATTTGAATTGTTGAAACTGTGTACATTCTCACTCAAGATTGCAATAAAGATGACGAATTCGAATCTCGGTCGTGAATGACAAAACATGTGAAAATGTTCAGTTTCGACAATGACGACCGACTTTCAATCAAAATAACACAAAAGTCTTTTGATGCTTTTGTTATTCAAAATTTTATCTAAAAATATATCGTTTAAGCAGTGTTGTATTTTTGCTTACATATTTGTAAATCTACAAATATGAAAAATATACAAAAATACAAGATTCTCAATTGTAAATGGAATCGACTAAATTTTGCTTCGCAATCGACCGGTGGCCTACCCTTGGTGTAAAATTTTTAATTATTGCAGAATTGTTGGAATATACTCATACTCAGTGGTGCAGTGGTAAAAACTTCAATCCAACAACTGAATTTTTATAGATTTTGACAAGGTTTTTTGATGTTTTCATATGGCCGTATTTATTATTAAGTGACTCTTAAAAAATTCCATCGTGTGAATATACATGTAGATGTTAAGTGATTAAAAAATTAAACAGCATCCTGTTCCTTGGCTATTATACGCCTTAATTACGAAATATTATAATATACTCCATATAAAATTATCATATGGAGTTCACTTGCAAATAAACCAAACAATTTAATATATATTTTTTAATAATATCGTTCAAAACATATATTTTGCATTCCTTCACCGGGTTGTCGATAGGCGCCCATGATAATAACATAACTCTCATCATCTTCATACCCAGTCAGGGTTGCCAGAATTTGTATCAGACAGTAACTCAAAATTAAGTAGAAAATAAGTTTTTGAGAATGAGAACTTTTTTATTTCATAATAATATATAAACAGTATTACGCATACGTAGAAATAATATTGAAACAGTTATAAGATCTATGCATTTTATATTTTGTCTGATTAGTGACATATTTTTTTTTTGAATAACTTTCGACGACACGATCAATTCGAACATTCGTATTCAACTAACGTTGAGACTCACTGAATAGTCAAGGAAATGTCTCTATCAATACAGTTAACCTAATACTGTCTAGTGACCCACACTATAGAGCAGTTTCCTAAAGCGCGTTCTGCAACCCCTTCTATAGCACTTCTTGCTTGAGAACAAATGCTTAATTTTTTAAGTCAAATTAAATAATTCGGAAATATTTCATATTATACGTGCGTATTGCATTATAAAATATTTGGAAGAAGCTGTTTGTCCCAAAACTTTGTTTGACGTCTCTTTTGTGACTTTCGAATCATCACAAACAAAAAACACTTTAGGCAATACAATCACAATACTTTACATGTGTATATTATTTTTGTGAAATTTAAAAAATGTATATTAAAACAAACGTATACGTTAATTTTGTATAGTTGTCCAGAATCCTATAGCGCGGTTTATTATGACGCGGTATTTATCTTGGCGCTATGGGAGTTTTAAGAGTACATCTTTCTACACATATTCTTGCAAGCCCTATCATTGTTTTCTTACTTTACCCACAAAAGACTTCACAATTGAAAAAGCATCCGACACATTTTCAACAGTCAATAGATTATTTAAATAACAAAAAACACATTTTTAGTAGAATATCCACAATTTGATATTTTAAAGGTGAGGAACGGTTTTTTCATTGACAAATTTTCGTTATGAGCGACATAGATTCTGATGATAAGAACATAAACTTGTGTATATAGTAAAAAAAAACTTTATTGACGTGACAACGTCTTATAAATCGATGAATGCCCGCTGCACGCACGAAAAAACATGACTCATTGTCCCGTAGTCGCGTTACGCCGAAGGCAAGCGTGCGATCGAGAGCGCGGATAAGCGATAGAGAGGCACGATCAGCCTACCGTTCGGATTGTGCCGCATCTATCTCTCTTCCACTCGATTGGTCGATGCGTCTGAGTAGAAAAGAGACAGCGGCAGCACACAACTTATACACCTACAGTACCTACACGTGATCTGTTTACAACTGTTTATAAAGTGAAGTGAAATGTTTATGTGGTTTTCATTGTTTATATTACAACAACAATTGCGGCAATAAAGGTAATTAATTCTTGCATATTAAAAATCTGATTAACGTATAACAAATATACTTTTAACAATAAATTATCAACGATTTCTTTCGCAGAACCGCCTAAAGTCACACCATGGCAGACCAACCTGACGAACCTGTGAATTGAACCTGAAAATTGTAGATTTCATTTCACTCCTTCTTCGTATCCATACAAAATAATGATAATTCAATAAAAATGATTCCATTTTATTCATAAAAGTATGCAATCATTTCATCAATGTTTTCTTATGACCAATTTTTTTTTTTTTATTATTTAAATAAAGCACATTTTCACCGATAGCCGTAATATCTATTACATCAAAATGAATACGTAAAATAGTTTAACATGTACAGCATACTTAAAATTATTCAATAATAATGAGTATTTATAATCCCGGCATTTCTTGCATTGTTGTAACAAAAAAAAACGACAAACATAGAATAAAATCGGTATTTTCAGTGGCAATCCGGGACTCGGGATTTGACTCTTGAAATAGTAAGATTAGACAACCCTGCGCGCATCAAAATGAGTAAAGCATGCAACACAGTGTCTGGCGTGCGAAATCCTTCAGTGAATGATTTTTTTTTAAATTGCTGGCGTCTGGATTGAAGCATACTCTTCGCCGAAAAGATGACAAATACTTTTATTCAGTCAACATTTATTTGCATTAGATCATTTCTAAAATCAACAGCCACTCCATACATTGAAAACACTCATACAATAACGATTCATAAGGATAGTTACTCACACTACAGCAGATAACTCGTAGTTCATCATAAATTCAATACAATAAAGTTGCATTTCTGGTAGATTTTATGTACCATTAGACTAACTAATTTGATTGTAAAATAAAATGACTATTAATATAATATTACATAGATAGATTTTTTTAATAGTACAGTTGGTTTAGAAGGGGGCTACCAAAAAGCGCCTGCGGTGTTTATACTAAGTATACAAAAATCAAATCAAGAGTATCCTTAGAAATATTTTCAGTACTATTTCCACATTTTAAATACTTAATAATCATGACCGGTTTTTTCTCGTCGAGAGCATTGTGAACTGATCACTATTCAGTTGATAATTTAAGAGTATTTATTTATAGTATTTTTTACAAATAAATAAGCATTATGATAATGTGATATATAAAGTAAATTATACTTGATGTAAAATATATTTTGTTAACACAATGTAACGAAATTTATCAAATGAGGCTGTTCAGTTGTATCTGAAAGTAACTACTCAAAACGGTTGACTTAAAATCAAACGAGATATTAAAAGGATTCGTAATAAATTCTAAAAAGGGCAAATATTAAAGACTTCATGACGTCATCTACGGACGACACCTAAAGATTAATTCAATGTTGTTTACGTGATACAAAATTTCAAAAAATCAGATACAAGTTAGTTCTGGATAATTGATTATATGCACCTAATATCACCATAAAAGGGTGCAATTATTAAGTTTTTTTTGTAATTTAGGACATAAAAAAGGTTTTCATTCCGTCTCATATTTTTTAACAACTAATGTTGTTTTATCAAAACACATATACAGATATATAGTTAAATAATTTATAAGATACGAAATAATTTACTCGCAATAAGCATCTTTGTCGTTTTTATTTTCTGTTTAATTAATATTTTATTTTCTTAACAGATGACGTGATAATAATAAAAACTGCCGTTTAAAATTATAAAAAAGAATCTTGAAAAATTAACTCAATTAAACACAATTTATTGCCGCTCAGTTTTTTTTGTACTTATGTTAAAAATACAGTTACTTATTAAAATTCTGACTTTGCAGGCTGCAATTTTACGCTTGTTTTAATTTGCCATAATTTATAGGAGTGCTTTAATGACGCTCATTCAGGGCCCACCCCAAAAAACAAGCCATAAATGTTTTTTACCCTCCTGGGACCGAATTAATTAATTAATTTGTAAAATTTCCAGCTGGACAGACATACTTTAACATTAATTTTTTGATGTAAAAATCGAGTAATTATTCAAAAGTGTTGCCAAACCGTTTAAGGCTAGGAGAAATTTTTAATTTGAACAGTGTTACTGTAATGAAACTGTAAATGAAAAGTCGTGAAACTTTGATTACATAAACGACTTTTACAGCTCAATCATTTTATTTTATTTATATAGGTCTTTACCTATGGTCTAATTCTTTTTCCCCAAAATCGACTGAATTCGGTAAGGGTAACGATATTCGCATCTGAGTTGCTAGTGTGCGCGGTCTCGCAGCAGTTTAAAATCTTATTTTTTTATTAAAATATACATAATCGTTTAATTTTGATACTGTTCAATAATAATTGAATTAAAAATTATAATTATAATTCAAAGCAACATAAAAAGAATGTTTACTAAAATACTTAATTTTTAATGCAAAAAATGTTCAAATTAAACTACGCATTTGTTGGGCCTGGCCTTCTCAAATTGGACATAAGACCTTTTTCTATACCAACGATGATACGTATCAACGAAAATAGAATCAAATCCAACGTTGTAAGCTTCAATTACGGATCCCAGTGCTGACAATTGCAAAAATATTTTTTTCAAAAAACATGAATTTTTGTATTATCTATGATTAACTGCTATTATTTCAGCGATAAGTTTTCCAGTAGCGCTGTTCCAGCCCTATAATTATATTCCTACTCTCATCGAAAAAGTACGAAGCAGCTCTCGTAAAAAAACTGTTGTCCATATGCTATTGCAAGAAAAAATGTATAACAACAAAAGAATTCTACTTCACTCTATGGTAAATCAATATTCTTTTTGTTTCTCTTCGTTTTACAACCCAATTGTATAAATAAATATTTATAAGACATAGGTTTCTACAAGCTTTATTGTAAATTCCAATAAAATTACAAAAAAAATATGAAGAACTTTTGTAAGTTCCAAAAACAAAACATCTGCATCGTTGTCACATTACAAAATAACAAACTATTTTTTTGTCCTTGGTCTTTTCCCTATTGCAGTAAGTCAATTTTGGCAGTTCTTGGAAGATATTAAAGTTGTGTTGCCAGAATAAATTCTGGCTTTTATTCCCATAATGTTTGTCTATATTTCTTACATATAACTATATAATTTTTGTATAACTGGTGTGGGAAACGACTTATTTATTAACGAGATGCATATGACAATTTGCGTCAATTTGAATTGACGCTTACTTAATTCACATCTGAATATTGCTGAAGATGTGAAGGTAATATGTGTTGACAACACACGAATCATCATTACTAATCTCGGGAATCAATGTCGATATTTAATTAATGGCTATTTTCAACTTTGTCATGAACACTTGGGGTTTCTTAATATAAGACCTTGTTTATTGTTAACGACGATATGTATCTGACAAATTGAAACCGAAATAAAACTTTAAAAAATCATTGATGCATGTTTGTTGAATGAAAAGAAAGTTTTTATTATATAAATTAGTTCGTGAAAATCGCCAAAAAAATAAATAATGATTTTTTTATCGATATCGATGTTATCTACAAATTTATTAAATTCAATGTGAAAATATTATTTATTTATATGGTATCTATGGCAACCTACTAAAGCAGTTATGTTCAACCTGCGGCCTGTCATACTTTTCTACATGTAGCAAATAAATTTTATCTCAACACCAAAAACATACTTATGTTTTTTTGTAATTATGAGTGTACACCCAGTCCTTTTTTTACGCGAATTTCGATTACACGCGATTTTTTTGGACGGCACCGCTACACTTTTCTACGCGCTTCACTCGTTTTTACGTATTTTTTTCCCCAAATTTGTTTTAAAGAAGACAATATATATGATGCTAGGCATGTAGGTTTCATTATTTTTTAAAATAAAAAAATATGTGTATTTTTAAAACTTAATTTTGTAAAGCATTCCATTTTTTTAAATACACATACAATTGCCAAATATTAACAAGTGTATCGGATATTATGCGAATTTATGTTTTAGGGTGTGTAAAGAAATATAATGCAATTGCGTGAAATCACTTTTTTTACGCGCCTTTTTCTGGAACCAATGTATCGCGTAAAAAAAGGACTGGGTGTATTTTGAAATGGTTTTTTTCTCGCGTGACTAAGCAAACACGTACACAGGGATGGGCGCAAGCCCCTACTTTAATTTGACCCCTCTATGAAAGTAAAAAAAAACAATATTCTCAAATCAAACAACTAGCACCTAAATGAAATTTCTGTATATTGTTAAAAGGTGTTATGATATATAAAAAAATATTGCCTTTATAAATTTTACGTCAAATAAACTTTATATCACTAATAAGAAAAAAATAAATGATTGTATCCACCCCCTCCTCGGAAAACCGCAAATTGCCGGTAATTAACGAAACTCTTGTTAACGTATTGGCAATCACCATTGCATGTACATGCATATGTGAAAAATGTGGAGCATGACTGAACAATAGAGAGCACTTAGATTATAAAATGACAAACGTTAGTTTAGCGCCGCTATTTTAGAATACGCAATTATCTCCAACTGACATTCAATGGAGATGACCCCTTTTGACCGCCGCCGAACAAAACCGGTGTTGTTTACCCTGTGATAACAAAAAACAAGCAAATTCATCTTCCCAATTCTTTTCGTGGGATTTTTTATTAGAAAAAAACTTTAATTATCTGTGAGTTTATTACCACTGAATAAAACAAGAAACAATCGGTTAGGCATTAACCGTAAAATGAGCAAATGAGCGTTTTTCAAATCGACAAGTTGTATTGAAGGAAGCAAAAGAAAGCTTTCAGTTCTAATAACTTTTTGTGAATGTTAATTTGATTACACAAGCCCTTACGCATTTATCAGTGTTATTACTTATTACTACCAAACACGCTTAAAACCAGTGTTGCCAACCTTACGACTATTTTTTCAAATATTCTTCGACCACATTCACTATATGTACTTAACATGACAAATATAATAGCAGTAAAAGTGCGCTAACAGAAATAAAATTTATATACAAAAAAAAATTTATTCGACACATTGGTTCCAGAAAAAAAACATCGCGTAAAATATATGCTATACGAAATTTGTTTTTACATATAATTTTAATTTCTTTATTTATTGTAAAAAAAACAATGATTAACAGATACATGTGTACATGCATAATTTTATTCTCTCATAGAAGTTATTTGCTGCTGTCAATGCCGGTTTTTTTGCTAGGACTCATTTGATGAAATGCTGTTTTTTCTATTTTCTTGATCTGAGTCAATACTTTAATTTATCGAGTTACTATTTCGTTTGTAAAAAAATCGGGTAACGAATTATAAATCGCGTAAAAAAGAGACGACGCCGTCCAAAAGATGTGTGCATACAAACGAAATAAAATATCTATAACTGACCACACAACTGTGATATTATTTCACGATTACAAACATTTCCAGAACCGGCCAGTTTTATTTTAAATCGAATCGATATTCACTGAGATAATAAAATGAGATTGACATAGTAATAATAACAATATGCGGCAGTTATTTATGATAAAAGAAGGAGTGCTACTTTAGGCAGTGGTTCTTAAAATATTTCATACCACTGTATTCCTAAATCGGATAAAAAAAACAACTTCAAAAACAACTGTAAAAAATATGATGTAGCGTTGACACGATGATACGAAAAGCTGGTGTAGAACGCTTTTGCGTTAATGCTCACTGCATTTCTTCCTAAGCATTAAAAATAAATTCTTTATCCCAATTTCGCGTTGTTTGTATATGCAGGCAATGTTTCATGGCCACCGTCCATAATGCCATACTGACAAAATAAATAAATTTACGACTAGTTTCTGTTGGCCCAATACAGAGCTGCACGGAATCTTTTAACTACGCGCTATTAAAGAGAAAGAAGGAAAAGATAAGGTGGCCTGCTCAGATACTCAAGAATCCTGACTGTCCGTATGCTTACTGATAATTCGTGGCGGTAAAGTTTAATCCACCCCACTTTGAATCTGAAGAAGAGACGAGGATTTCGCATTCATTTTATTGATTCGAGCTGGGTTGTAATTTTGCTGGGCTTTAATTTTCTCAGGTTTTTTTCCTACATTTTTTATGTATGTACATAAATTAAAGATCAACCAACCAAACCGACAATTTGTTCATTGAGATACTTTTCAAAATCGAATAATCGAAAAAGTAGTCGAGGTCGTTCAACAGCCCTGGTTAAAATATAGCCTGGTTTGTTTTGATAGTCTCCACAAGTTTGTTTTACACATACCCTATTGAATTGTTTTTTTTAATTATTCGGTGTAGTTCTATATATATAATTTAAACATCTCAGAAGGGTACGGGTTAACATTAATTGACAATATAGTCAGCACGCGTTGTATTTTATTTGTCATGTTTTAATCGACAAACTTGCGGCGAAATTTCGTTTTCACTATTTTGAATTCAGCGGAATGCGGTCCAAAATATTGTTTATGGTAACTCTTTTCGCCTTCTTACAACAAGATAGTAACTTCAACTTCAGTAAACTCAAAAAAAAAAATCAGGAACATTTCGCATTTTGTAATAAAATTAAAAAAAACTATTTCCGCATCACGTTGGCAACATTTCGTCTAATTTTCGTCAGTATATGCTTTGCGTGAATTAATCAACTGTTGGCTTTATCTTACTATTTAGTTATATCCAGAGAAGATAAAATCAGAGTAATAAATATTTACCCCGTCACGTCACAAGTGATAAATTTTGTGTACCTGCCACCCCACTAACTAACTTTATAATGGATACAATGTTGCGTTATAGAATTAATGTTTATTAAAACAGCGGGGAAGTTACGTTATAATTTATAATGAAATAGAACAGTAATTACCTACCAAAATACACATCGAAAAATGACAATGTATAATATATAATGTCACTCACTTGTAGGAATAGTGACGCAACTTTAAGTGACAAAATGATACCTAATTGTAACTGACTTTTGAAATAAATTAAGTTTATTTTTTGTTTACGTTTTGTTACAGTTTTTGTACCGGGATTGTCTCGGGAGCAGCCACCCATGACTGACATGGCAGTTTGCACTTTAGTATCCTGATTGTCCCTAGCTTAAGAAATGGCGTAACATTATCTGTACAGATGTATGTATATAAATTTGAGAACGGCGAAAGGACTCTTTGTGGAGGTTGGTACAAGTGGGTTGGGACGCCCAACCTTGGGTCACTCATTTGTCTTACGATTGTCTTTTAACCGCAAAATACTTAAGTGGTGACGATAACTTTGTGGAAATTGAATGCTGTTGGATTAAAAAGTGCACACCACACTTCGTCAATCTGTGGCAATCGAAATATAACTTGTTTATCAACGTATCACTGAATTTATGATTAGACGTATTGATTATGATTAGCACATATATTATGCAATTAATCGATGCATTTCGAATAACCACGTTAACTGTATATCTAGATCTTATTTTTTTTGTAGATAGAACATACATATTTTAAAATTTGCCAGAACAACTATTCTTGTACATGATGTATTTACTTAAGCTTTCTGTTACTTGGTCCTCTTCTCTTATTATTAATAAATGTCCTGATAAATTGCTCAACACATTTACGCTAAACGTTAGCATTTATAAATTTAGATCAAAGAAGTGCATAAAGTAAAATTATACACGAAAAAATAAAGTAAGTAACTTGTCTTAATATTTTGATATGAAAAGTTGTCTGACTACGTACTTCCTCGTTGTTTTATGATATTGTTTATTTTTAGCACTAACACTACCAACCTTGAAAATATATCTGTAAGTAAAATACAAAAAATATTAAGTCCGGCGTAAAAACGTTGAGCGTTACTGACTGCATATTATTCATGCCTAATCTAGGAATATGACGGCTAACATTACAAATGTATTTTTTAATTCTAACTTTCTGCGTATGTTTGATATTATGTTGATTTACGACACTATTCTTATGAATAAGAGAATTTATACGCGCGTGAATACCGTCAATAATGTATGAACGAATTCCGTATTTTATTATAAAAGCAAACAGTCGGGGGAAATTTGAATTGCTGGTCATACAATATATTATTTTGCTGACTATAATAGCATCCGTTTGATTTATTGATCGAAAATTTTCGCGGGAACAATTAAGGTAGTACCGTAGAATATTCCTTTCAATATATTTTTATGATTTTTGTTTCGTTATTGAATGAATTCAACTTGAAATATTATGTGAGAATTTGTATGGAACTTAGGTGCTAACCTAATATTATATTTGAATATAATACATGAATACGATACAGAGGAAAAATAATTTTGCGATACATTTTTTAGAAATGGATACTTTATCGTGATTCATAAATTATGTTGATAATATTACAGCTGTCATAATACAAAGTTTTTTTTTTTCATTTTATATAGAAACAGTAAAATAATTTAGTCGGGATTTGAGTGTGTTAATTTACACGTTGAACAGGGCATAAAAGGTTAATTTTGTCAGATTTTTTCTACCTTTCCTGTTTATGAGCATTAAATTGAAGATCAACCAAACAATCCGACAAATTGTTCATTGAATTATTTTTCAAAATCGTCTAAACGAAAAAGTCGCTCAACTCAACAGCCCTGATGCTGACATTACTGACTGAATACATCTAGTTGTTGACTAGTTTATATTATATTTTTTATCGTTATGCAATGAATCGTAAATATTCCACAAATATTTTTTCAAGACGAATTCAATAAAGATTAAAAAAAAAACAGGATAATTTTGGTTTTTCGAGTGTGTTCAAATATGGTCATTGAATAAATAACTTTGATGTAAAATTTTAAATAAATAAGATCATAAATTTGATTTATTCAAAATTTGCAACATGCATTATGTAAAGGTATTAAAAAAATATTACGCTCTTAATTTTAATTTTACATAAGAGTTAAAAAAAATTATCAGCTGTGTGAAATTGTCATTATTTCCGTTATAGAATATGTATGACAAATTATAATATACTGGAAGTTGTGATGAAATTGTCATATTTTCCGATATAGAATATGTACGACAAATTATAATATAATATACTGAAAGTTATGATGAAATTGTCATATTTTCCGATATAGGATATGTACGACAAATTGTATTGAAAGTTATGATTTTTGTCTGAAATGCGTCGGAATATTTTCTCTATTTAAAAATGTGAATTAAAAATGAAATCTGAATAAAGACGAAACAATTAAAAGAAAACGTTATAAAGGTAGGTATGTACATGCAATGTGAATAAAAGAATCTTCTGTCTGTCTGAAGAATTTCACAATATCTGTTTCAAAGGAAATAATTTTTGCGTACCTACCAACTTTGACGGAATAATTTTTTTCGCCGCATTATGAATTGTGATTGAAAAGAACGTGAAGATAAAAAGAATTTCATTGCCAACTTTCAAATCTTTCTCTAATCCTTTGTCGAATCAAGTGAGAAACCATTTGAATAAAGTGCCTACTTTATGCGGAGTCAAAAACCCACAAGGAATCCGGTTTAAAATTCATTACTTCTCGTAAAAAAAAGTGACGGAAGATGGCATCGAGATAATGAGAGAATTTTGATTTGAATATAAAATTTTATTTAACTTCAAAGATAGATTATATTATAATTAATTAATACGGCGGTCATACTGATTAAAGCCCTGTTTCATTTCCTAAGCGGCTATTCGTACATCATTTAATATGACCCACCTGATACTTTGTTCGTGAATTCAACAGCCATAAACAATTCGAATACAAATGTAAGCGTTTGCATAAATATACATGTTTGTACATGAATTTCTAACGTGTTCAAGCTTAGAGTAATTCACCGGCTTTACACATAGACACTACTACGAACAATCGAGAGGTTTGTATGCTTTAAAACGAGAAAGACTGTACTAAATGGTCTCGTTTTCAACTGATGATGTTGTGGCAACATTCAACATTTTTAAAGTAGAAATCTTACGATAATATTCTCCAAATAAAACGAAGACAAAATTAAATTTCATATTAACTAATCTATTCATTATAATGTATGATAAAAAGAAATTAATCTTTTTGGCTATCAATTTCTCCGCAATTATTACTTTGTCTAAGATAAGTGAAGAGAGATATTGATTTCATTTTTTTTTTTGCTATCAACAAAACACATGAATCATCTACTTTCAAAACGCCAAAGTAAGAGTTTTTACTCATTACAAATTATATTGAACACAATTTCAAACAACCATCGAATTGAGATTCGTTTTTTTATGTATCAGTATTTTTTAAAAAATGTATATATCAGCACAAAAATCAGAATTTAAAAATAAATGTTTACATAGTAATAAATTTTCAATAGTTTTATTATCGGGAATTCATATAAAATTAATAAATTTATAAGGTTTGTTAATCATTCAGCATTGCCAAACATTTTATTTATTTAACCGATATGATACTTACAAAACGAACTGAATATTTTAATAAAAATATTGACTAAGACGTATATTTATGGACACTAAAAAATATAACGCACTACCAAATATCCGATAACCAAAAATAAAGTCATTAAGTTCGTATTTACAAGAAATCTATAAATCTATTTGATGGAAATTATTTCATTTATGAACACATTAAGTATATATACTACCGTTTCTATTTACATTGTCACTTTTTCTCGAAACTGACTTGTATGAACATGATTATTTTTATTTTATCAATGTGCCTAATTTGAACATCCCTGCAATTTTCTAGCATATAATGTTGAAATAGTACATAAACTTGGGTTATTATTTAAAATATAATGTCCCTCTACCTAGAAGTGACAGTTAACATTTATATTATTATTATTAATTAGGGTACATTTGAATTGAATTATTATTTTTACTCAAATGATAAACAAAAAATCGGAATTCGACACGGATAAACGTGTAGTAGATAAAGCTGTTTTAAACATTGTTTTAAGCAATGCGTCACATACTATCAAAGTTTTATGAGTAACGACGATTATTAACTACATCAATACTCTAGGCACCCTGTAAAAAAACTTCATCTCTGTAAATGAATCCACAAGAAATTTACAATCGTAGAAATAAACCCATAAATAATTCTGCACATTTTATTTGTCATGACCATGACTCACATAATTATCAAGTTATAGCATTAAATTATCAACCCTAAAACATAGGAGTGTGCTTTTATGGCATGCTCACAAATCGTTATCAAAATATATTAATATCCGTATAAAAAAACGTTTATCTCTTTTCCTCGCGTACCATTCGCATACCATTTACGAGGGAGTGCTACCCGTCAGTAGTACATTATTTTTAAAATGTTAATAAAATATACTCACTGTGTCGGCAAATGCCTCCTTCGGCGTCCTGGTAACACCGTTCATATTCCCTTGAATTGAGTTTGACGTTTCTTAGGATAAACAGAAAAAATACAAACAAGTTCACAACTTACAAAAAACTTCGTGGCACAACAAATAAATGATAATTTTTACTTTTATTTGAAATGAATACGGCTATTATGACACTAATTAACTTTTTAAAACACTTATGACGCTTTCCTTAGACTGACACTTTTATATTTATGACAAGTTAATTGCTATAGTTTGACATATCAAACAGCAATAATATAAGTATACAATGCTGTATTCAGTGCATAAACACTTCAATGGATATAATATTGTTCAACAAATAGTTTAAATACATTCAAAACTAAATTCAGAACACTGCAACCAATCACTGTTGTATGAAAAACACATTGTATTTGTAATTCAAATTCGGCACCGAATCCAATAAGACTCTCGCTGGAACTTTTAAATAAAATAAGTTATTTAATTATTAGAATAAAACACCAAAATTCGCAACGAAAGAATGATTATCACATCCCAGGTTCTGACAAATGTATGATTTATTTAAACTTTTCGCGTGATTGCGTTATCATATGTTTTAATATTCGCTCTGTACGTTGTTTCTCTAGTTATTTTTGAGGTTATGTTCTGTGCTATGCACAGACACCACTCGTGAACGTCTACTCTTTGCCAGTAAGCGACTAACCGTACATGGTTTTAAGTTCTGTCGTAACCTTGAATGAACGTTTTAAGCTACGTTTAAAAAATCCGTTGGAAATAAGCTTGCACTTCAAATTTGTAAAATAATTGTACTCGTTCGCAAAATGTTTTGCTTAAGTATATATGTGTACTTTATAAGAATGTTGTCTAAGCAATGGAATGTGCACCGAAGTATTATGTCTACCTTAGTGAATAATTAATAATATTATTATTATGAATCATGTCGTAATAACGTGTTACATTCAACTATCTTTTCTGTTGACATTTAGTTTAGTTTATCGGATTTGTATCGGCTGATGAATTATATTAAGTTTGTAAAATGATGATGAATTATATAATAATCGTAAAAATAGCCAATAGGTATTTCATAAAAAGTACACAAAACTTCATATTTTGATAAAATATTCCAGATTGTGACATTTTATTCATTTTATGTTGATAACCTTTTTCAATTACGTGATAATAGCGAGCAAATGGTTGATACTTTGGAATCTTAATAAGAAAATAAACTATTCAATAGTTAAGACTAATAGAAAAATAAGAAAATAAACATTATTTAGTTAGCTGAGATAAGATTTTTAGTATAATGAATGTTCATTGTCGACCTGTTTGTTGGTCCTGAGAAACTGTTCTGTTTTCGTCTAATCTTCAGGCTGCTAAAAGTTAAAATAATTTATAACGATACCCAAATGCCATGAGAAAAGTTGAAAATGATGTAAAATGTTTTTTTTTTCCAATAACATAATAACATAACATAAACTTTCATTCCAAACAAACGAAAGCATTTACTAAAAGATGATACGGTTCTCTATAATTCTTTAAATATATATAACTATTTGTATGCCGTAAAAATCGATGATAAATACTCCGTCCAAGTCAAATTTTTTGAGGGTAGAAATCGATTGGAACTTATTCCTATTATATGAAAAATTATAAAGATATGATACACCTTTGACAGTACACAAATCTTACCGACTCTATCAAAAAATTCAACATATATTATTCGTAAATATGTTACAGATTGAATATCTGTGTTTTCTTCAGATTCAATGATAAAAAAGATTTTTTTTCTTAATCTTATGAAGAGATTTAATAATCATACTTATGTTTTATCATTATACTTTTGTAACTATGTTTCAAAAAAATATTCATCAGATAATTATACCTCTTTTAAATAATTGAGCTCAAATTAATCTTGAATTCACGTTCTGATTATTTCAAGAAATATTTCAAGATGCAAGGAACCTACATTTGATAATTAAATGAATTTTCTTCACACCAGTGAGTATTAAAAGTTATTTTATTAATACGCGCGTACAATGCCGAACGAAATTTTGAATACCTAATCGCAGTCTCCCGCAGTGTACTGTTGGGCGTACTGTGGCTTGTATCAAACGAAGTCCCCACGAAGAAATGAACGCATCACCAAAGTCATCTGATAACACCTCCGAAATATCTATTCAGGCTTACCTTTTCAATAACGTTATGATGCAGGTACAAGCATATCGCGCCGTATTGTGTTCCATAAAATCAGAATAGATAAAGATGTTCTATTTTTAAAAAAGGGATCCTTATACATGACTTGATTTTGGGTACCTAATAGAATTAGATTATAATATTATTGTGTCCTGGTGTGTGATACGTTTATAGGTTAGCGATAATATTTTAATCGATAAATTCGATTTCGTTAATATACAGTGAAATTTTGTTTCTCATCTAAATGTAATCCATCTGCAAGGTTAAGGCGTTTATTTTTGAATACTCCATACATACTTAATTCACTTTTAAGGTGTTAACTGTCACTTCTTGATGGAAAGGCATGGTATTATAAATAATAAAAACACATTTTTTAGTACTTATTTCCACAATATATTTTTTGATCTGGAACGGTTTCGTGTTATTAGTTGATAATGCTAGCTCATCGCATAGCATGCCTTTCCATCAAGAAATGACAGTTAACACCTTAAAAATGAAAGGCATGATATTTTAAATAATAGAAACATATTTTTAGTACTTATTTTACATCAGGACAGGTTTCGCTCATCGCGAGTATTATCAACTGATGGAAATCTCGCGATGAGCAAAAACCGGTGCTGATTATAAAATATATTGGTAGAAATAAAGTAAAATCATGGGGATTTAATTTTCCGCAGAATATTTAGTACTTTCTGCAGACCGGGTCATCTGTGTTTATATACATTTGATAATCGAATTAACGCCGTTAAACTTTACTGATGAAAAGTCCTCGTAAAACAAACTCTATTAAAATAACTATTCCAAATAATTAATGAGAATTTTTTTATCGAGTAACATAATATTTTTTTAAAGTTAAGTATACTTTTCCTAAGCAGAGAATTATAAAATGAGTTAAAACTACTAAAAATATTAGTGTGGAAACTCTTCTGATTGAAGACTACCTCTGGTACCTATCGCTAGCCCCGGGGGGACATTGCCGCAATGTGTACTTGGGGGCCTAAGCGCAATTCGGAGGCCCAACTTTTCGACTATCAAAACAGCGCCATATAATTTATGCAATAAAAAATATACACGTAAAACTCTCCTCCACTTATATTTTTGTGATATTATGAACGCATTAATTGATAACCATTGCATCAGTTGTTTATTCTAGATAAGCGAATGTAGTGAATTAAAAAAATACATGAATCATTTTTTTTATTTATAAATGTATAATTAAATTTATGTAACTAACATGTAAATTTTTTTTATTCTTGGAGTCTGGCCCAAAAGTTCATCTTTTGATATTATTGGACTCCAATACGATATTGGCGAGAAGTAATTAAAATCGACGACGCAATTGATATAAATTAGGAAATCTAAGGAATTCGATATTGGAAGTGTCAATACTAAATGTTTTATTACACAACTCAATGATAAGCACTTGATTGAAATAAAGTGGAAAATTTCCTAGATAATAAATATATCATATCAAAATAAATATTTTATCAATTAAGGCCGACCTTCTCAAACTGGGGCCGGCAGGTTTTCTGACAAAATTTAACATGTTCTTTTGTTCGTGAATTCAGTTCTCAGATTTAGGGGTAATAGCATGAAAAAGTTTGACAATCACTGTATTCAGACACGATTTCCAAACGTGAGTGCGCAAAAAGTTTGCGTAAATAAAAATTTTGAATTCTCACTCAAACAACTTTTTGTCTTTTTTCCAGAATATATATATATATAATGATCAGGACCGGTTTCGCTCATCGCGAGCGTTAAAAAGAAACTACACAAGCTTAACTTGAACGAGCCATTTGTTTCTAAAAATGGGGCTAGGTCACATGGAGATAATAGATAGTAAACTAAACTGGGGAGTGTTACATCGCTTTTAAAAATGAAGAAAATTGTTTAATAAAATGTTGGATAATCGTGTACAAAAACTGTTTGTAAGTTCATTGTGCTACAAACATACACCCTGTTTTTAGCATGCCGCAGTTGCTTTCCGAAGGAGACTCTACTCATTCTTTTTATTTAATATTTTCAGAATTATGTTGTGATTTTTACGCTAATGGTATATTTAGGCACAAGTACCCGCCATTATGATTCCTTAGTATGAGTGCTTAGTGAAATTCTTCGCTTTCAAGCATATTTTTTTCGCTAGCGACATTTGTAGTCATTTTTTACATATCTGCTTGAAATACATACAATGTGTCTATATATCAATTAAAATGTTCAATAAAATAGAACACTGACACTTTATTATTACAATAGTCGTGCAGTTTAAAATATAGAAATAAAATCCGTTCACATTGTAAAAGAAGCTTAGATTTTAAAATAGTCTTTTTTAACTGTTATCACTCCAGTCTGTATATCATTTCAATTAAATACATTCGGGTACTTAATGTTTGCTTGAATTGATTAAATAAGTTATGTAATAAGTTCCTAAAATAATAAATATTTACAAGGTTTCAGGAGAATGAAATAGAAAAGAAGACCGTTCATATTTTAAATTAGTCGGGTGAATTTCGAAAACATTTTTGTTTTTTTTGTATACTTTATTAGTATATATTATATAGTATTTCGGCTGACGCCATCGTCAGAACTATGTTTAAACGTACATTTTCTTATCTATATATAGCTGTATAGAAAAGGTACGCAATACATCTTCCCTTCTGTTTTAACAACCTAGCTTATATCATGCTAGCAAAAAAAACTAAATTTAAATGTAATATATACTACAAACAGGCGGCACTTTAAATAAGCTTAAATACTGCCCGGAAATGATTTATAGCAGAAATGCACTAGCCTTTCGCGACGGTCTGAGGAGCGGCGAAAGACTTCATTAGAGGCATGTTATAATGGAGTTCTACCAAATAAATGCCAATTCAAACAACTCATCTTTTTTTATTAATGGATCGTTAACAATTTAGTGTCAGGAATATTTATAGCATTGGAGTATCTATTGAAAATTGCATTTAAGATTTATAGTAGTTACGTTACTATGTAAACTATTTTCTGCTTGGTTTTAATGTGGATGATTTAAATTATGTCATGAAATGGCAATGGGAACGACACATGGCTCGCATGTCAGACAATGCCTTAAACGGGGTCATGAAATGGTTTTTAAGTATATCGTGAGATCGCAAGACCAGCCCAACATAAATGATTAACTGACGTTAAAATAAATACAAGCTTGCAGTGTACAATGAAAAATTGCACGATACCTAAAAATTTTAAGCTAGATACAAGGGTATACATCCAGTAGGGTAACGATTTGAAGAAATTTTGAAGTGGTTTTTTTTGCCTTGTATGGTTATTTAGTTTGTTATGCCACTTTTATAATATTACATCAAACAAGCTACTAATCTAAGATATTTTAAATTTATTGAACGTTTTTATAATTGCAAGGAGAATAAAAAAATATTCTTCGTGTTTAACTCAATTACAAAATACTTAGTATATTTGTAGAGGGAGCGATTTGCTTACTTCTAATCCTTCTTTAAGTCTACACATGTGTTCTTAATCTCTTCAAGGATATTATGCTACTTATGATATTTAAACAATAAATAAAAGGTAATTCAGAGGCGTTACTGCATCCAATGTAAATATTACTCAATTAATTTAAACAATTTTACTACCTGCACACTTGAGACTTGTAGATAATCTCGAGCATTCCTGGCAAAATGCTGAAACACGATTGGCGTTGTTAACACAATAACTGCTAAAGTCTCAACAGTTATGACGTCGTGTGATAGTTGATTTTCAAAAGTATAATAACATTAATACTCAATGTATTTTAGTTCTACAATTTTTTTTATAAGATAGAGTTGTGAGCCGAAATAGCTATCGACTATTTCTTGTAAAAAAGTTCGTAGAACTTAAGTACATTGCTATTTTTTTACCGTGTTATAATGAAGTTCTACCAAGTAAATGCCAATTCAATCAAAATAACGTTAACACTGTTTAACCTCTCGTGTACAAACTAATTTTTGTGTAAAACCATAGCCTGATTATCCCCAAAAAAATATTCAACAGCAATATTATTGATTTACTTTTTTAAGTACTGTATGTCGGAATATCCTTTACACAGGTCAGCGGGGTATGGGTTAATCTGTGGAATACACCCTACAGGAAGAATGAAGAGAGAAGCCGTAGTGAGTTTGGTGGGTAAAATTATAAGAAACAAAACTGATTTAGAGGTATTTTTAATACAAAAACTAACGTTGATTTAAGCTTTATTAATATGTAGGTTTTCTCTATATTAATACCAAATATTGTACTATAATTTTGCGTAAAACGACAATGTTAATTAAGGCGTTTATTTAGTGATGATTTCAAATAGTATAGTCGTGATGATTATGATATCGATTACATATAAGGTGATGGTAACGAACAATAATAATCTTATGTATTTAAATCGATATGTCAGCATTCAATTATTGATTAAGTATGTATGACAAGGTGACATGTGGTATTGTATTTCAGTGTCACTTCTAAGTCACTCATCAAAGAAAAATTATTACATACATGTTATATAAATATATTTATTTAATAATAGCATACACATACAACAAGTTCGTTTAAAATTATATATTTAATCGATCAAGTGAATATTATTATTTTATTAAGCTGTGTATTATGTCGTATGTAATAAGCAATTTATATATTTTCATTCGAACGCCTTAAGTCGCCAGGAAAATGGTTTATAAAATTACATCAATATAATACCTAGAAACATTCTATTCCAATTGATGACCTTTCTTCACCTCGTTAAAATTAAATTGAAGGCTTTGAAGCCCAAGTCCTCAATTTAATTTTCATATTGAAAATAAATTTCCACAGATTTACCCGAAAGTCGGTAGAGTCAATCGGAAATATACGCATTTTTTTTGATATGATCAAATCCTTAAATTTGAATCCATCAAAGATAGAGGTAAAGAAAATAAAATAAATTTTATTTATTTAAATAAATATTTTTTATAATAAAATTAAAATATATAATATATTTATGATATAACTATAGTAAAAAAACAAATAGAATACAAGTTTCATAAAATGTGAATTGTTGATACTTTTTATATTCCTACATGTTTTGTCACGTACGACCCAGATTTTGCTTATCGGCAGCTTTAGGGGTTCGATTACACTGATTCAATATAACTGGTTGAGTAAAATTTTCAGTATATTGAAAACATGTAATAGAATGCATGAAGATGTCAAACGAGAAGTTTGAAAAATCCTAATTTAATGTTAAAATTACATCAAACAACTTCAGTCAATGTCACAAATATATTCATTGTATAATATTTAGTGTATCAAAAAATAACTTCTAAGTCTCGAAAAACTTAGGAGTAAGGGTTGACTTTACAAATGACATCTGTTGCCCTTTTGAGCGTTTCATTTTTCAACAAATCAGTGATCCTTTATCAGAATAATTGCAGGCAGCTTGGGAAATCTGGCGTCACTAGAGGCATCTGACGAAGGGCGCGTGGGCGTGCGCCAGTACATGGGGTGATCTCATCAAGAATGCGAAGGGATAGGAACAATGACCGATGCAATCCAATATCCTGTCTCTGCAAGACAGCTTTAGATGAGAGGATTTCGGCCACCAATTTGTCAAAACATTGGTGTCTGCAATCTTATCAATGAAATAATTTATACATGAAAAAAGCCGATTGTCACGAGTGATTTATACCTTTGTTTGCATTTATCTATAGTTAGATGGGTGTTGTTTAAGAAATTAATATACAAAACAATTGTGTGCAATCTATGGACAAAAAATGTATGAATGACTGAGAGTTTTTATCTACCAATTTAAATATGTTATGAACATGCTATATTGCACAATTGTAAGATCTAAGTACAATGAGTAAAAAGTAGAAATTCGCATAGTGAGCATATATTTATCAAAGACATCATTTTTTCGAGGGCTGGGGTGGTTATTTGCCAATTGAGATGCCTAGAAGTTGGTTACATTGAAATTTGATATATTTTTAACTGGTATTCTTGCAATCTACAAATATTGATTTCGTTTCAGTCGATAAAAGTATTTATCAAATAGTAAACATTTTACCGATCTAATCAAAAAAGGTTTTATCTATTTTTACGATATTTTGAATAAAATTTCAATTCATACTGCGTACATCATATCGATGATATAAAAATTAAGAACTCACAATAGAAATTTTAATTGTTTTTACTCTGGTCCACTGAAACGAAATTAAATCATCCAAGCAGAAGAGCTCGATTTATAAAATTATTTGTATTTAAAAGCTTAAAATAATGTTTGTTTATATAAAGTGAGGATGAAAAAAAATTACATATTTACTTAGTTAAGTGTTATATATTATGTTCTATAAGTTTGCTAATATTTCATTCAAAAATACGATGCGTTATTATAAGATTATCGATACATTAAAAATATTATGTTTTGTTTACTTGATATCTTTAAATAAAAACATCAAAAATGCCAAAGGATAGGTTCAAAATTTCGTAAAATTTACGTTAAAAAAATTTGAATGGACTGTTAGGAAAAACGTACATATTAAAGTTAAGACTTATAAAATATCAGCTGTCTAGATTCGAAGTTGCAGATTCGTGGCGTATAACAGACTGAGAGACAAATAATGTTTTACACTGTATATTTTTTTCACTTTTCCTAGTGAGCCTATCCATACTGTATGTATTTTCTTTATCTGTATTTGGTCCATCAGTATCTACTCGTATATATGTAAACACATATCGAAACCTCAGTTCTAAAGTTTATACAATATTTTTTCGGTTTTATTTTTGAGACAATCCTTAGACAACAAAAAAAATGTGTCACTTGCTTGAAAGCTTAATAAATAGAATAGTTCTACTATTTTACTAGTTAATATTTTAAATATTCAATTCCAAAGAATTATATTCACTGGCAATATTTATAAGCTATATTTTGGAACTCGTAGATGTCGGTATTGTATCTACTTTTGTTATACTTAACTCACAGCTGCAATTTTTTTTTATTTGTTTGGCACTGAATTTTCAACGCATAAGTAGAACATGAAAACTAAAAATTAAAAAAAAAGAATTATTTGGCATTTTGAAATTCGATATTGGCAACGAATGTAAGGACAATGGCAGAATCGTTGTCGAGGTCGTATTTTTTTAAAGATTCCAAAGCCCTCATTTAAAAATTTAAAAACAGTAAAAAATAAAGCGTATGGTATAATCAGGAAAATTTAAAAAAAAAACATAATTTTATTCGAATTTTAATATTTAGCATAAATATAATCAGATTCTTTTTATTGCGTTTGCGCTGATCGCTAGGATCTGATTAATGGCGCTGATGAAAAGCGTCGGTGAGTTTTAATTAAATTCGGTGTGTATGACGTACTTAAACGTAAAATGCCTAGGGCAGGCAGCATAGCAAATCTACGTGCCACGTGTCAACAAGATAAACGAGTCCCTTCGTGAAAACTTAATTCTAATGTGGCTAGGTGAATTGTTTAGCTGAGATCTTTCGGGCACGTGGGAAAATGTCAGATAACCTTTGCCCTTTAGGGATGTATTTATTCAAGTTAATCGGGAAATTAATGAAAGTGTTAACAGGTATTATTTCACTTTTATCCGCTACTTGCGAAGTTGCTTTCTTCGTAAATCATTTCCTAAGTATGTTAGACACACACGTAACATACTTATGTATGCTTTTACTGAGGACTTTAACTTATTAACTGATTTTTAAAACTACTGTTTGGCGTGTATATGAAACATGCGAAATGAATCTAAACAAATACATCTTTCAACAAAATGAGAATCGCCAACGAATCACGAATCGGAATAAGTATTAAAACAATTGTTATCAGATCAAAACCACATCGGATCGTGACTTACGAATCAGTTCATGAACGATAATAAATCTTCTTAGTTATATATTACTTTCGAAGCTTGCAAAGTTTAATTATTATTTCGTCCCGTAAACCGACGACTGTAAAACCATTAAAACTGAAAAAATCTTATGATTCGATAACATTCAAAAAGTAACAGTTACGTGTATTATATAATAAATACGCTTTCATATCCATAATCCATAACAAAAAAGTTGATCAGCATGTTGATCAAATAATGCGACTCGAATGAACGAAGCTTTCCGAAGAAACCGTCGATTTAAATTGCTGATAATCGACTTACTTCTGAAGCCTCATTCAAAGTATAAAAGTTTTAATATCTAAAATATTATTTGCTACTTTTGATATACTCCTCTTAAGTTATCTAGTTACTGATTTTCTATGTTGTGTGTTTTTGATGTTGACAACTAAAGATGGTTCCATACTGCTCGAATTAATAAATATAATTACATAGATATCCTTCACAGTTCATAAAATCCAACTAAATTATTATTTTACGCGGGTTAGAAAACGTAAAACGGGCGAACTCTTTGTTGAAAACTATTGGGATTGAAAAAAAAGATATGATTGCAGTCAGCAAAAGATTTTGCGAGACCTTCCAAGAAAGTTTATTCTATTGTAATAAAAAGTATACATCTACTATCTATTGTAATACTATTTTGAAATGACCTATTTTATTTTCTTGGTATAGAATTTGACGATATGAATTTTATTACAAATTGACAATATTTGAAATACGTGTTTACCAAACCAGGAGCAGCATTTTTTTAAATTTTCAGCGTGTTTCTATTCAAGGATGCCGTGGCACAATAACTTTGGTAAGCGCTATTCTAAAAAAATCAGTCATTAATTGATTTAAAATAGTTTTTTTCTTCGTTTTATGTTAAAGATATGGGAAGCTGGTTAGGTAACAAATTCTCTGCGAGTTTTAAGTCAGGAATGAATAGTTGCAGAAAGTGAAGTTTCGGAGAAAACCGCCTAACGCCGGTCCTGAATGATATCCCATATTACCCAGTCTAAAACCGTGTAGTATATATAATTAGGTCTTCAAGTTAAATTGAATTGTCCCATATGCTAAGGTCATACGAATGTGCAACAATACGAGGATGAACCAAAGTGCAGTACAATACCAAAGATCATGAATAATGGTTTGAACGGTTTTGAACGGTTTGACGATCTATTCACACGCAAGGATAGAGGCTATCTTTCGTCGTGCTCTAGATAAGTCACACACTGATTCTGGACATTAAAGACGACCCGTATAATCTGTTGGAGTATAAAATTATCATGTATATAAGACACATAGTCTGGTGACATAATATACAGGCCCAGATCTTAAGGGGCCAAACGTGGCATTTTACCCGGGTCGCATATTTGTTGAGGAATAGCAAAAATCGACATAAAGATAAAATAAATTAAAAATAAACAAATAAAAAATGTATTAAGTCATCAATGTGTTAGAACTCTGGTACTTTAGGTAGTTGCACAACCTTTCTAATTATTTAAAATTATACAATAACTGACAGCCATTTCTGGCGAATATTTTAATTCCTATCATAATTAAAGCTTATCATAATGGTATACAACTCTTTTTCAGCGTGTTGTTTCGATGAATTTATTAAAAATTTAAATTGTTACAACTTTGTACGATTCCACATGTTTTGTCACTAACGACCCGAGTTTCGCCTTTTGGCATCTTCGGGAATTCTATCACACGGATGCAACAGAACTGACTAAATAAATAAATAAGATTTAAATTTAAAAACTAATAAGTTGATAATGCCCGCGATGAGCGAAACCGGTTCTGATCAAAAAAAATATATTGTGGAAATAAGTACTAAAAAATGTGTTTTTACTATTAAAAACAAAAAGCTATGACAATTCAAATTTGATATTGAAATTCCATCAAGTACCTTCAGTCGATATGATAAATTATTAAAAATTGTTTAACTGTTTTTTTTTTTGTATATTTTAATTGAAAAATACACATGTAGGAATGCACGACACTCCGTTATGAAATCCGTTTTACATTTTTTATATATTTTAAATCACATTTTTAAATAATCATATGTAAAGGGTGGCAAAAACAGTTTTTGTTATGGGCAGCAAAATATCTCAATCGGGGGCTGGATAATACACAATATTAATTTTGTGCTCAGTCAGTGTCAGCGAAATCGTAGCATTATTAGTTGATTGTTTCATCCTGACGATAAGGAATGGTGAATGAATAATTTATCATACGTATTGCGCCACAAAGAAGTTACTCAAATTTGGTTCGATAATTTGTCCCATTATTTCTGATGCTGCGGCAAAATTATGCTCTATATAATTGTATCATTGATATGAAAGACGTAATTGTCAGTTTACATAAGGAAATACTTACGAATTACGTATTAATAAAAACAATATCACCGCCGAAACGGTGTACAGTTTGTGTTCCATTTGACAGTAGGGTCCGGAGTTTTTATTTTTGAAGTTCGATTTTCAAACATTGATTTTTATATTTGTGTCCAAAGATCTCTTCCAAATATTGACATTTAGCGAGCCATAGACAACTTGTATTCGTGAGTGACATTCTATTGAAATTCTTCGAATCTTAATGATATACTAATGTGTCACAGACACAAAAAGTGTATTTTTAAAGATAAACATAATTTAATTTTGAATCGTTCAAGCTAATTTGAATTGTACTCTGTCAACTTCTTTATAATGCTCATAACCGGTTTCGTTCTTTGCGAGCGCTGTCGTCTTATCAAATATACATGTAAACGAAATTATTTGTATTAACATGAGTGTAAATAATTACTAGGTATATAAATCACATGGTTTACGTACATCTGTGACATTAACTAACACATAAATATTCATATAATTAATTTAGGATTTCGGCTAAGGGTGCTTGGTGGAATTTAAATGGCATGTATTAATCGCTCAAACAATGTTCGCGAGAGTAAGTAAGAAAAAAATGTTCTGTTGCATCCGTGAGATAAAATGACTGAAGATGCGGTAAAACGAATCCGGGGTCGTGAGTGACAAAACCTGTGGAAGTATACAAATAACAACAATTCAAAATCGTATACTTCATAATTAAATAAATATTCAGTATTAAAAAAGATTCCGACAAATAAATAAATTCTATTGTTTAATAAATATTAAACAACAATAATTAATGTCGATTATTTTACGAAAAACATTATGGCTTAAATGAGAAGCGAAATAAATCCAAAACATTTATTTGCATAAATAAAATGTAGGAATATATTACAACTAAATTGCGCATCACAACATGTTATTTTATATATATTAGATAAAAAGCATTGACATGTAGTAATATATAATTAGAAATCAGACTTTCTTCGGTCAAGAATATCCAAAAATATTTGATCACACAAATTCAATAAAACTATATGAATTTAACATGAAATTAAAAATGTATATTACTTTAAGAAATGTTAATCGATATATGATAAAATATTAGTAAAACGCATACAACAAAAGTCGTAGAGTAAAATATATTAGTTCATTCAATAATTTTGAATTAGGCAAGAATTTGTATCTATAAATTTTTCTCCTTCACAAAGGAATGAATTTTTTCCGATGAGAGTCGTGAGAGAATTTTCAATATGGAGTCATTATTGTTAGCCCGTAAAGCAATCCGAAGAATGTTGAGATCCGGTATAAAAATACACAAAAAATTATACCCTACAGTGGTGAGAGGAATAATAATCATCGATTCACAAAAATAAAATGTATTTTAATGGAAAATAGAAACGTTTTTTTTTTCGTTCACATTCAAAGTATTCATACAAAGTTGATAATAGTTTCTTTCTTAGTGCCATTAATTCATAAAAAAGATGGTCTTTAATAAATAAATGCCATAATAATTTTAAGGTGATCGGTTGTCGTTATGGATCATTAATATATATAAATATGTTTTTGCTGAAATAATATATATTCAAATATATACATATTCAAAATATTTCATTCAATTAAATAAATTAAAATACACGAATATTTTTCGATTTAGTACTGACATCTGTTAAGCAATAGCAACACGTCTGCGAATGAATAGTAAAAAAAGCATTGTAAAAAATAACTTTTATGTATGTTTAATAGATGGCAGTTTAATTAAATTATATTATATCTATTGTGAATTTTGATTCGTATTATAAATACGAAAAATGACTATTATTATAACTATTATTGTACAGTTGTACATATTATATTTGACTAAATTAAAAAATATAAATATCTGATTTAATAGTAAGGTATATTTCGCATACGTATGAAAATTCATATGAATAACGGCTTTCTTAGAATTTTCAATTTCGATACCACATTTATTTCGTTACAATTAATTATTTAACTCTGAATACAGGGTTCATAACGATACCGGAATACCAACCTCAGGGCCACAATTATTACAAAATTATTACAAAAGGGACACAATTATTACAAAAGAATTTGAATCTATTAGTATTTGGCAAAAGGGTTAATATTGTAGGTTTCTATAACCAATAAGTGCCTGGATACCAAATAAAAAAATTAAAATCAGGCTTAAGTTGGAAAGAAACCACTCCATCTCAAGGTCGACAAAAGTAGGAACTATTTGGTACATTCGGAATGAAAAAATTCAATGCATAAATATATAAATCTGATGTGAAAAGTTCTATTTTCCTTAAACGTTTAAAGAATGCTTGTTAGACAATTTTTTTTTAAATAATTTCTTTGTCAACTACCCGAAATCTACTGCTCACTTTCATTTTATAAAGTTTGAAAATTTCAGTAAAAAAGATTTTCAAGAGCGCCAAAAAGTGACATGAATAAATAATTAAAAAAATATATGTAGATTATATGTTTTGATAGCTTTAATCCGCACACTGACCAAGAAGCAAGGGCATAAATTTACAGTTTTTTTTTATTTTTGACATTTCATGGAGACACGAATTACAATATTTTTTTTATAAATTTGAATTTAGAATAATATTGTTATGTTGGCATTTTCGATTGATCTCAAAGAACTCGTTAACAATTCTCGATACAGGGAATCAGCGCAAATTAATACCTATCAATAAAAATTTCGACTGGTATACAAGTTGTTAGCTTTATGACATTCTTATGAAGAGAGACATTTGCAAATGCCAAGGTCATTTTATTAGTTCACCCTTCAACTACAAAATTAAATTAAATGTTTTTTTATTGAAGCAGCTCCTCTGTCTAGAAGACAAGAATTCTGAATTGAGTCCCGTTATGTTTTCGATTGCTCGGAATGATGCGATTTTAATTGATTTATTACTCCCGAATAAAAGATAACGTTTAATAACAGACTCCAATAGATAGATGTCTATATCAATTGCTTTTTTTCCCGTATTGGGCGTTATCACAATAAATTGTAGCTTATATTGACTGCGTTCATACAATTAAATTTCCTAAAAATAGAATAATGTATTCATAAGTCACTTTTAATGTGTTAACTGTCATTTCTTGGTAGAAACTCATTATTTTTACTCAATAAAAACACATTTCAAGCCTGACTATGGACTTTTAATTAAAATCTATTTTATTTCTTCTTTATTTCACTCGATTTAGATATATATATATATATATTGTATGATTAAATGTTAATTATTTTCTCAGTTCTTAAGCCCTGGTTTTTTTATACCTGGCAATTTTTTACTTGAAATATTCTATAAACAGCTTTGATTTTTGCTTTTAGGTGTATTATAAATCATTAATTTCGTTCATACAATTTTCACAAATGAGAGTGCTAATCTAAAAGATTCATGTGGGGCCGTTTATTTGTACATACATTAAATGAGTTTCATTCAAATTTAATTATTATTCTCAAATAAATTTCTAAGTTTAATTACTAATATGTTCTTAAAATACTAACCGAATATGTAATGTCTGAATTTTCATAGCTGAACAAAATTTTGTGATAGTGAGTCTTCTATTTTTGTTTTTGAAGGTTCGAAAAATATATACTTTTTAGGAAAACTAAAGCAAATTTTTTAAAAATTATTTTCTTTAAATATGCAATAATTTTACAATAATTACGTTTGTAAAATTTTTTTGATTGCTAATTTTATATATCTTATTTTATATATAAACCCTGGTTTTTCCTTTCGACATCGTCAGGCATCACCAGTTTCAACCATTCAAATTTTGCATTGAAATGCCATCAAGCTCCTTCAGTCGATATCATATAATTTTCGATACATATATCGTTTTATATATATTTATATATTTGATTCGTATTGTACGTCATAGTAAGACACCCTTCAGTATATCATAAAAATATCTTTCAAAGCTTCCGTCTTTTAAGCTTTTCTCAGATTTCTATGATTTCAAACTTTTATAAAAAAATAAACTATCATGTTTAATAATTTTCAAGAGTAGACGCGCATATATTAAATATAGTAACATGAAACGAGACATCATAAATTGTCGTAATATTTATTTCACTAGAAACCATCGCTTCATTGGAAGCAACAAAAAACGAAGCTCTAAATATGTATACTTTCGTGTCCTTTTCGTTTTTACAGCATCACGTCCCGGCAAGAACAAGCAACATTAATAAGTGATATGTTTGTATCCAAAATGCAAATTTCAGATTATATTTTCACATAGAGAATCTGTATTAATGTTTATGTCCCTAATTTGCATTGACCAGACGCCTCAGCTATTTGCAAATGGTTCTCATTAGATCAAGTGATTTACAGACAGTATAACAATGTCAATCAGAACATGGTTACACCTCCGTCATGACATCAGCCAAACTTTACAACATGTTTTTATAAAAACATTCGTAATGAATTCCGCGTTGTAATTGAATTTGGTTATTTTGACCTGATTGTATTCAAGTATGAATTCATGGTAGTAAACACGTCTAGACAGGTTCTGATAAAATAACTTATATATAGAAAATAGATCCATGATATAATGTTTTTAGTAGGTAACTCATAAGTGGTCAAATTGAACGCTATTTGATGATTGATAAAATTGCTTTACGCTATCGAATTGCTACGCTTTTTATTACAAGAATTATAGTCGCCCTTCTGCATACAAAGCAGATACCCTCTTGCGACTGTATAGATTGCAAGCCGTTAAAATATATTGTATTTTTTTCATACAAAACTCTTCGTTCTGTCATACTCTTTTGTTCATAAGTGAAGAAATTAATCAATGAGTCAACCAAGCAATATGATTCAGAAACAAAAACGGTTATACATAAAATACGAAACGAATTTGACGTATTGAATCTGCTATTATGAACGTTGGAAGAATTTGAAAGCTTAAAGATCGGCCTACAAATAGGATAGCAAGACTAATTGATACTTACCGTAGACAGTCAGAATGGATCTGTATGTTCATATTTAAAAGAATCGTGCATTTAGTTTTTCTTGTATCAATTAATTTCGGGAAAAGGTATTATGTTTAACATGGTGTTAATTTTGTTTTTGTTTACACTGGTAGAGGGTAATCTGAAACTTTATTATTATAGAATTCACATTGGAAACTGATTTACTAGATTATTTTTATCTTAATATCAATATGGCGCCGCAGAGTTAATACAGGATTTATATATAGATATGTATAGTAAATCGTTGGTAAATCACTGTTATCAACGAGGGTTTGTAGGAGAATTGACGATATGATACTAGCACTTCGGATGAGCCTTTAGTGTAGGATTATCAGATGGTAAAGATTGGAGATGAAAAAGATTGGATTTGTAGTCACGTTTTTTTTTAAATACTCCAAGCCTTTGTATTATTATGTTCAAGTATATCGTATTTCCTACGTCGTATTTTATGCCAATAATTCGAAATAACTATCACAATCTTCTCAATGTTGAAATACCTTGAATTTGTGCCATAGTATCTAGAACTAAAAAAATAATTTCAACGAAACAGATTTATGAATGAAAAGAGTAGGAAATCAACGATCAAAAGCCAAAGCTCAAAAATAAATAGCGTAAAAAAAACTTTGTCTATTCTTCATTAGGGTAATTAATTGTAATCGCCATCTTTAATATACAGTAAGTTGTTTTTCTCCAGCATCAACATCATCTCAGTTTATAGAATAATAAGTATTCCCGTCAGTATTCATTACCTTATCTACATGACACATTACGTCAGCACACCACACCACGTGTTAATTATCGTTTGTTCCACGTGTGGACTGGGCGATTCATAGGTTCGAGATAAAAATATCCGTTACTGTGAGCTTTACATTTTTGTATTACCTAGTTAACGTTTCACTGGCCCTTTCTGGCCCAAACTCATTTAAAATTAACCATTGCTAGCATTAAATCATTCGACAGACTGAGTGCGAAACAATTGTTATGATATAATTTACGCTACGACTGAGGGTGGTTAATGGAATTTCAATATCAAACTTGAATTATTGAAAATTTGTACATTTCGATGTTTTTTGTCACTAAGAAATAAGGTTGACAACTTTTCTGAGACAATTCGTGACAAATAATGAAAACTGTACATTATCATTATTAGTTAGCTATAATAAACTTAATAGCATTCATCCGGGATCCGAGACAGTGATTCTAACTCCGGGACTGTTGGCAACCCTACACCAACGCGGTTTCACTTTTCGGCATCTTCAGGCATCATATTCACACGGATGCAATAGAGCTGTATTAAACGGCTTGCATCGGTTATATACAATGGGGATTACACAGTGTAGGGTCTTTATTTTTTCTGTGAAATTTCGTAAATTATTTTTTGTAGTCATGTTTCATTTTTTTTTACTTCATTTGTTATGAAATTCTACCGCGTTAACACCAGTTGAATAGATAAACAGTTTTAATATTAAAAAGACAATGCCATGAACAAATTAGCGGTTCAATAAACAAATGATGACATCTATGAATACAAAAATGGCGACTTTAAATTTTCTGCTATCGGTAACGTATTTATGTAGGTAATTTAGGAGACCTCGGACAAAATATAATTTGTTGCTTAACTGGAATCTCAATATTTTTCTTAAAAAATACAGATAATTTATTGATAATTAGAGTGTCTGTACATAATTCGGTTTTACAATATTATGTATGCATTTTTTTCCATCATGAAACTCGTATAATATAAATATATCCAATCTTGGTTACCTCCAGGTGCGTTGGTTTTATATTCACTCTTGCGCTCATGGGGTTAGGAAGACTGCATGAGGTGAATCCATATTAAAAGCACAAATAAAATTGGTAATTGATAATAGACAATACGCACTATGCACACATGTGCGAGCAAACCTGTAACCCAAGGCGTACAAGCCAGGGACACAAAGTTGTCCATGGTTAATGCAAATACCATTTGTTCATCATTGTAGTCAGCAGTGCTGCTAAACTATAGGAGCGTAGTGAATCGTGGCACCAGTGCTTTGAGAATAGAAGCGTCGGATACTGGCGATGAAGTGATTCGATTCCGTGTTGGCACTTGTTGTGTCACATGTCCTCTCTTGTCTCTGCATCCGGTCGGTGAAATTTAGACGTTCGGGATAAGAGACAGGTATTATAAGAAAGATGCTGGCATACCATGGGAGAAATAAAGGAATCTGTTGATAACGGATGATACTGGAGGTACCGCGTGGCATATGCGCTCCACTCTACTGTCCTTCATATTGACATCAAATATGATCGAATTCTTTATAAATATGAATAGAATATTACAAACATACAATTATAAAACAATCAAGCCGTTCCCCAGTAATAAGTCATATTAAAAATAATCTATAACCGAATAATTAATAATAAATTCAGTCATTTTTTTTTCAGTCGGTAAAAAACATATACAACAGAATATCAATAATGTTTAGTTTTATTTCAATATAAAAATTAGCTCTTTCACGATATTTATAATTTTATACACACAGTCCTTTTTTTACGCGATACATTCGTTTCAGAAAAAAACGCGTAAAAAAATCGCTTAAAAAAATGATTTCATGCAATTGCATTACATTTCTTTACACACCCTAAAACATAAATTCGCATAATATCCGATACACTTGTCAACATTTGGCAATTGTATGTGTATTTAAAAAAATGGAATGCTATACAAAATCAAGTTTGAAAAATACTCATTTTTTTTATTTAAAAAAAATAATGAAACGTACATGCCTAGCATCGTATAATAATGTCCTCTTTACAACAAATTTGGGGAAAAAATTGCGTAAAAACGAGTGAAGCGCGTAAAAAAATGTAGCGCTGCCGTCCAAAAAATTCGCGTAAAAAAGGAACTGGGTGTATTGTATTTACGTCAACTATCAACACATTGCAATCAACCGTCTCAACAGTTGAAACATTAGTAGTCAGAAGATTAAAAAACAATTATGTGATAATACAGGGCTTATCAATTATATCGGTTTTTGTGGGTACAAAATTTGCATATCGCCTGTGTTTGAATTTAATTATAAGCGATTCTTCATAATTCATGTGATTATAGTGATGGCAAACTTTTTGATGTCAGCGTGCCAAAACTTCACAAAAATTTATTCTCTTGTCGGATGTGACGATACATATAATAAATATATACTTACATCATACATAATTTGTTGTTTTTTTTTTTTGTAAATTTGATATCAAACTCCATTTATTTTCTGATTCACTATTTTTCGCTTTAAACAGTTAATCGTACCATCAAAATTTCCATACCCCTTACCCCTAAATTTGCCTATCTTGTTCTACAACTAAACCTTTTGCTCTACGTTGAAATTGGCATTTTTTGGAAAAATATAATGGCTAAAGATTTTCGATTCTGATTGTAATTTTTCATATATTTTCGCTTTCAATTGACAAAAAATAATAATTACCTATCAGCTTTACGTTATTTATGTAGTAAGAAACATTTATAATAAAAATAAAACGTCTTATTTGAAAACGATGTTCTGCGAGAATAATAATCATTTTATTGTTATAATAACAAACAAAACATTTTCCTGTCATATTGTTGAAGAAAAAAAAACTTATGGGTGCAGCGATTTTGTCTAAGCAAAAAACATGCACAATGTTTTCTGACAATTTACAATGACTATTATCGTTTTATAATGAAAAAAGAATATTACGAACGATGCAGTAATCGAATTAATTCCAAATGCACAAAATGTATGCCACGTACGCGATGAAGAAACAATTTACCCAAAAGCCGACGGCTATAGCATAATAACAAGTTTTATTTTTAAAGTGAATATTATTAATAGTATCGTTTTTCTTCAAAATATTAAATATATGTTTAGTGCACTTAGTTAGCTGAAGATAGATAGACTAGTTCAACAATCTTACCGTTTTAATGTACATAAGTTACATACATGAATTTTATAAATTTGTGAGAAAAAGTTTTTGTCTGGCGGACACTCATTCGCTCACAAATAACGACTATTCAACAATTAAGTATTTAAATATTATCACGGTGAAAAATAGCAGTGTATTTTAGTTCTACAAAATTTTATGAGATATAGTTGATGGCTATTTCAGCTCACGTCATCATCAGAACTATGTTTAAAAGGACATTTATTTATCTATATATAGCTGTGTAGAAAAGGTACACAATACATCTTCTATTCTGTTTTAGCGACTTAGCTTACATAGTGCTAGCAAAAAAAGCTTAAATTTAAATTAAACTAAGCTGACGGCACTTTCAGTAAGCTTAAATACTGGCCGGAAATGATTTGTTACTTTGACAATGGTCTGAGGAGCGACGAAGGACTTATATTTGTCTGTTCGTTAAAAATACATTGCTATTTCTTTCACCGTGTTATAATGGAGTTCTACCAAGTAAATGCCAATTCAATCAATATATTCAAATATTTTTAAAGACTGACTGTAGGTGCATTGACTGAAATATGGAATACAAATTACTTGTTTCCATAAATCGCGAACGAGTCAAAAAAGTAAGAGCGGAACATTTTTCACATTGTTTCGCTCCGGTATCGAAGAACTTGTTGCAGATCTGCTCCATACTTTGCTTTGGTGTATGTAAAACTAATACCATCATCATATTGCAAATAAATAAATCACTCAACACGTGTTCGTTGGTCTCTCAGTCTATTGGTATATTTCAGCGGTCGGGAAACTTTTTTAACCGTTACCCCAAAATATGTATGCGTACGTCGATATTACCCCTCATTTTGAAAAGGAGAAAAATCAATGTCAAATTAAATTAAAGATTTTTTTATTGAATTAATTTACACGGAAAATAATGATTCTTTATTACCCGCAAAAATTTCAATTTTACCCCATTTTGGGTAATTTACCCCGATTCACCGACCGCTGGTATATTTGGACAAAATACTTAACGAACACATTCATTGTAGTTGGGTATCACATACAAAAAGCGTTTTGACCGAAAATTGGCATGTAAATGTCAGGGTTGTGAATTCGTTAAAAAAAAGTACGACTCGAAGTTTTATTTTTTTCAGGGTTTTCCTAACATTTCTATTTATGTTCATTAAAATAAAGATCGAACAACCAATCCGGAAAGTTTTTCATTAAAATATTCTTCAAAGTTGTTCAATCGAAAAATTAGTCAGAGTCGCTCATTTTTCACGACTTCGACACCACAAGCACTGGCAAAAATTTCTGATGTATTATATTAATAATCAGTTACAGTGGAACCTCGATCAACCGTTCTCGCATAATACGTTTTCCCGGATGGAACGCTTATTTTTTATAGTCCCGTCAAACTCCCATAAGAACAATGTTAAATAATCCCGCATTGACCGTTTCCCGATTCCCCGATTTCCTCGATAAACCGCCTAAATATTTTGGTCCCGTCACAAATATTTTCCCGATTGACCGTTTTTATTGCATATTTCTCCGTATCTCGGCAAGCAAATTTGACACAGCCGAGTGCAGGTGTTATGTCTGGACAAGTTGGAATCCGCTGTACATGTTAGACGTAACGCATTGGACGCATGTGCTATTTTTTGGGTTGAAATCCACCACACGCGTATTATTGATTATGATGCAAATGTAGAGTTGTTTAAAATTCACGGTAATAATGATTCCTGTACATACAAACTTTTAGTCACAAGTTTATTATCAAGTCTTTGTTCCGATTAAAGTGCCAAATAACAACGAAGCAAACTAACATAAAGGACTTTTTTTTAAATAAATTTTATATACAGTATGTACAAGTAACTAATAAATAAATATTTTTTACTCTTTTACTTGTTTATTATTATTTGAAGCTTTCCCGCATTCACCGTTTCCCGCATTTACCGTTATTTTTTCAGGGTCCCTTGTAAAACGTAAAATCGAGATTTCACTGTATAATATTTAATCAATAACATTAGCCGCTATGTCCCAAGGGTTGGTAAAATTACGATTATCTTAGAATCGCCGTTATACATATTATCTGAATTGAGTACAGTACTGTTAGTACAATAGTGTAATAACATTTGACTGGAATGACTTGAAATTTTTTTTAAGCCTCGTTTCACGATTTTATTAAAATTTAACTAAAAATCATTCAACTGTTTTCTTTACTGCATATTACATAAAAACCTTTAATAAAATAAATTAATACACAATAAAAGTTCTCCAGAGCGGATGTTGAATAATGGCGTAGGCCTGTAATAAAATATGGTACTTACACTACTATAATCAAGAGTAAGGATAATAACTAAATGGGTGCTTGTATAAAAGGTAATATGACCTAAGTGCCAACGAATCGTAAGAACTCGATTGGTTTTGTATTCCGTCATAAAGCTGAACGGTTGGTTGTAAGTTGAAAAACGACACCTGAATATCGAATTATTTCACACTTCAAATCTACACCAATACAATTGAAATGCATGAAGGATTTAGAACATTTGGTTTTTTATTATATAAGCGACTTTTGAATTCCGAGTAGTGTAGTTTTTATTACTTATTGTTTGGAGATCACAGGTTGACAAACTGTCGCTGAGACTGTGAGAATATTAATAACAAATTCAATAGTGGTAATATAATTAATTTATAATATTGTTATTCTTCATGCTGGAAAATATACTACAAATATACCCGCTCCCAATGTGAAGCATATGTTCACCTTATTGAAATATCGTAATACTGCGCCACGCAAAAGATATTCCAATATTGAATATTAAAAATATATTTAGTACTGCATGTGTCAACCAAACTAACGAAGATTATCAGGATACATTTAAACACAAAAATAAGCTATTACATGAAAGCTTTGTGACTGTTAAATCTTTTATATTTTTAAGGTGTTAGTGGAAAGTGGTGGAAAAGTGTTTTATTTAAGTGTTTATATATTTAGTGGAAAAGCATTATATTTAAAAACACATTCTTTTAATACAGGTATCATTTGTTAATGCGTAGAATAAGCTAAATTGATCATAAATATATTGAGGACAAAGAACTAAAATTTTTTTTTGTATTGTTTAAAATACACTACTATCAGTTCTGTCATTACTTCAGGCATTAACAATCAGAAGAAAAACAGCTATATCTACGAGAACTGCTTATCTCTTAATTACTTGACCACTCTCATACGAAGGGAGGAGGCGTACTAGAAATAGTACTAGGAGAGATCTAGCCGTTAGCTAACTCTACGCCCGATTTTTTAGTATCAAATTTAGGTAAATTACAAGAAAACAAAAACACCCATGATTTCGAACAGAATTGATAAGTCGACTTAACAATAACGTTGCGCATGCTGTAGTTCACCTTCATGGAAACTAGCAACGTGACGATCACCACGAAATTATCAGTAAATGTATGATAGAATGAAATTATCACCTGTACTTGACATTAATACCTATGTGATGAGACATTTTTAATCAAACAAATAAATTATAAAAGAATCCAGTTCTCGTATGTTGCCTTCTTTCTGAAGATTTTAATTCCTTAATCGTTTGTCCCTACTTCTAATATGTATTGGTAAATTAAAGCCCACGGTATATCCCGGTGTATTAAACAATCTATTTTTGCTTAATAAGCCTGTTTCTGCAAAAATAAGGTGGTTTGGCAATGTCCCTAAGTAAACACAGAATAACGGCGATAATGATGAAAAAATTACCTAATCCCATCAATGTTACTCTTGGTATTTGTGTTAATTTTTAAAGTAGATTCTGTATAGCATATGTTTGAAAACCGCTGACTTGGATTTTAGATCATTTGTCATTTATATCGCGTATTCTGCAAGGAATTTGATAGATGATAGATTGATAATTGAAAATGTTTGCCTTTTAAAACTACTAAGTTGTAACTGATTGTATCATGATAATAAAACAATTCCTTAAAATAAAAAGAATAAATATATAATGCTTCTGATCAGGACTAGTTTCGCTTATTACGAGCATTGTCAACTTATGATGATAGTTATAAGTTTGATAACGCTAGCAATGCTAATCATTCGGTTATATTATTAGAAAATTATATCTTTCCACCAAGATGTGACGATGAATACTATAAATGTAATAAAAAAATTCATTATGATTGCCAAAAAAGGAGTCCCATCTAACTCATTTGTATGTTGATACATATTTCATTAATATTACGAGAATAATAAATTGTATATTGGTTAACACGCTTATCGCAAAATTAGCTTATTAACGATAATAACAATTGAGTTGCGAAGGAAATTTAAATACGAATAGGATAACTATCAAAGTATCAATGATAGAAATCAAGGGATACATTATGTCATCATCATCAGCCGGGTTCGATCCACTAATGGATGAAGGCCTTCCCCTGTTTTTTTTTTTTATTTTTTTCAGGGGGGGCGGGCTTGGACATAGCAACACCACGCTGCCCAGGCGGTTTGGGTTGGTGTTCGGTTTTCTGTCTGGGTTTTCCTTCCCATAGCCAAGAGAACACGGCACTCGGTGTTCCCGAGCGGTCACCCATCCAAGCACTATCCGCGCCCAATGTTGCTTAACTTCGGTGATCGCACGAGAGCCGGTGCTTAGAACGTGGTACGGTCGTTGGTAATATATTATGTAAAATACGAATTATATTCCTGTTTGAAAATGCCACATATTATTGAAATCATTTCTAAATGATTCTTTTTATTGTAAAAGAAATCATAGAGAATTGATTAATTCGTTCGGAATTCAGAATTGAATTCCCTACACAACTGCAAAAACATAAAGTTATTTTTCAGGTACAAAAAGAGTACTTAACACGTCATAGCAACAATCATTCTAACATGATTGGCGAGCCAGTAGAATATGAATACCTAGTTTACATTTGAACAATAAGCAATTCAGTTTTAAGAGAATACGAAAGCAAATTAAAGTACTAATTAATTCTATAATAATTCTCCTATTGTTTCAAAACGCGACATGCTATTCTTTGTTAACTGAAATAAAAATTGTATGTGGTGTTTGTCATCGAAGATTTTAAATATATAATTAACCCACTGGCTAACGTTTCAATTATTGAGACGGCTGATTACAGTTGTTTTGATCAGGGCTGTGCAGTCAGAGTCGGAGTCGTGAAAAAAGAGCTACTCGGACTAATTTTTCGATTAGACGATTTTTAAGAATATCTCAATGAATATTTTACCGGATCGGTTGGTTGATCATTTATTTAATGCACATAAATAGGAAAGGTAGGAAAAACTTGATAAAAATAATCTTTTTTTAGTCAGAGTTGTGTCGTTGGTCAATATCGGAGTCGGAGTCGTGTTTATTTTAACGACTTCACAGACCTGGTTTTATTAGATGATACTATGAGTGACGACATATAAGATACACTTTTGAGGTGTTAACAGTCACGTCTTGATGGAACAGCGTGATATTTTAAATAATAAAAACACATTTTTTAGTAACACGGTGAAAAAATAGTAATGTATTTTAGTTTTACAATTTTTTTTATAAGGCTCATAGTTGATAGCTATTTCGGCTCACGCCGTCGTTATAACTATTCTATACATAGATAAAAGATTGTAGATCTAAAATACATTGCTATTTCTTCACCGTGTTATAATGGAGTTCTACCAAGTAAATGCCAATTCATTCTTTAGTACTTATCACCGCAGTATATTTTTTGATCATTTGCTAATGCTCGCGATGAGCGAAACCGGTCCTACTCAAAAATATATATTGGAAATAAGTACTTAAAAGTGCTTTTATTATTTAAAACATATAAGAGTGTTATCATCAATGTCTAAATGTTCGATAAGAAGCCATTTTTTGGCTAAAATATAGCCCAATTTTCGTTATAATATTTACCATAAGTTTGTAGAACGCCAACATTTTTTTGGAACAATTTTTTTTGGTAAAAAAATACCACGGTGAAAAAATAGCAATGTATTTTAGTTCTACAGAATTTTATAGAACCAAAATACATTGCTATTTTTTCACCGTGTTATAATGGAGTTCTACCAAGTGAATGCCAATTCAATCAATAAAAAAATACCATTGAATAATGCTCTATGTTTTGGCGGGACGTTGTTTCAATTATTTAAGACAATTAAGCAATTCATATTTTTGCACAAGAATCGTGTATTTCTCCGTTAGGTATCAACTTCTGTAAAGAATAATTGAGTAACCGATTTTATTTTGGATGATAGTATTATTTATAATGGTTTAATACGCATTATTTTTTTCTTATTCTGATAGAACTTTGATTCTTCGTTATGAATTTTCGAAAGATACCAGCATGATATTCTTTGAGCTTTATGTTGAAAGTCTTTCGTAATCTTATCATTTATTAACTGCTATAAGATCCAATCATATTCTTCCGCCTTAAAATAAGCAATGCGAAAGCGTTTGATATTGTGGTAAGCACCAATAAAGCTTCCCAGCGCAACTGATCAAATATTTATTACGGATCTCAAGTGGACGTGAAGAACACAACAGACACATCACAACGGTGAAGAGAATCTCATTCAATTAATTATTATCTTCTGTAAAATGAACTGGATTGATAAGCAGGAAGTGAACCCGGCTTAAGGTAGTTTTTTGCATTTCCTGGTTTATATCTTACCAAGTTACCAAGTTGAATGATACTAATAGAAAATAATACATTATAAATCTAACTGTTATTATTAAATTAACGGTCATAAAACAACATTTTTTGATAACACGGTGAAAAAATAGCAATGTATTTTAGCTCAAAAAAAAATGATATTTCAGCTAGAATACACAGAATAGTTCCGATGAATGGTGAGCTGAAATAGCTATAAACTAATGTATATATCTCATAAATTTATTGATTGAATTAGCATTCACTTGGTAGAACTCCATTATAACCTGACGATGGCGTGAGCCGAAATAGCTAATAATATAATATCAACTATATTTGTTAAAAATAATTTTGTAGAACTAAAATACATTTCTATTTAAATTTGAACTGTTACAACTTTGTACGATTCCACATGTTTTGTCACTAACGACCCGGGTTTCGCCTATCGACATCTTTAGGCATTCTATCACACGGATGCAACAGAAGTGACAGATCAGTCCTCAGAACTCAGATCTGTTGCATTAGTGTGATAGAATGTCTGAAGATACCGAAAGGCGAAACCCTGGACGTTAGTAAAAAAACATGTGGAATCGTACAAAGTTGTTAAAATTCAAATTTGATATTGAAATTCCATCAAGTACCTTTAGTCGATATCATAAAAATATACATTGATATTTGTTCACGTGTTATAACAGAGTTCTACCTATAAGTAAATGCAATTCAATTAAAAAATAAAAATTGATTTTTATGTTTAATTCGTCTTCCCAAGAAATATTGTTTATTTCCAAACTGATCTTTCCAAAAGGTGTTATAGACATTAAATGGATATATTTTATGTTCAGCGTTTCAGATTACTTGTAAATTTTTGCGTAAAATATTTGAAAAATTGTCGAAAGATTAGTTGAATATTGAAAATGTAAGCAGTCCCCACGATTTTTATGTTGCCATCACATAGTAGATAATCGTAAATTTTCATAAATGCCAACGCGTTTACGCGGTGTGTGTGGTCGCTATATATTTTAATTCCCTGATTTTTTTTCAATGATTTCAATAATCTGCCGTAAATACTAATGAAATAAAATAAAGGTATACGTCAAAATGTAAATTTTTTTCACATTATGTATAATGTTACATAATTTGAAGTACAATAAAATGGCACAAAAAATAAACTTATAATTCAAAGTAGGTACCTTTAACAAATTTACTCTAATTTGATTACCGATAAAATTATATACACGTATGTTAAGGTATAAGCTTAAAATCTCTTTATTTAATAAAAACAAAATAAAAAAATGCTTTCTATTTAAAATAAACATATTTTAAAGGCAGTAAAATAGTATGTTTACTAATTACAAAATGAGAATTCATTTTAACCTTTTCACAGCCGCAAATAAATCACGCCGCAGTGCTTACTAGGCCGAATATTTTTGGTCAAAATAAATGTCTCTAAAGAAAATTCTTTTTTGCTTGGCTAGAATCAAAATATAAATTACCTACCAAATTTTATATCCTGCATCGATTTTTTAAGTTTATTCTTGGAGTTAACCAGTTTTAAATTATATTATCAATATAAGATTATACGGCACAAGAATATGCTACGATTTTTACGAGATATCTCGTCTGTTACAACCATTGGGTTAAGAAGAGATTAAATTGCCTTCTGAAATAAGTAAACATTTGGAATCATTTTCGCATTTCAGCAATCATAAAGAAATAAAAATGTGAGATATAATGTTTTAACTCTTCTCATGTGAAATAATTTAACGAATGTGCTGAAATTTTCCATTTGCGATAATGGGAACAATAAATTGTGTACTGCCTTGAAATATGTTAAATCTTCGCACACATAGTTAATCGCCAAATGCATGACTTGATTAAAATTAAGTATTTTTTTGTGCGGAAGCGTAACCGGGACAGCATTTTAATTGTCTAATAAAAATTGTCTCATAAAATCTATGGTTCAATTCTGAAATCTGTAATGCGAATAATGTGGAGTCAAGTGGTAGAACGAGCCGACGCTTCGCCTTTTTAATTGTGTCCATTAATCAATCCGGCATACCGCAACCGATTATATCTACCACATTCACTTTACATACTACACATAACATCATCTTATAACTATTTCTATCTACTTTAAGAAAGTTCTAGCAATAAAAAAACCCTTGATATAAAAAATACACAAAAAAATATAAGAAATTTTTCATTATAAAAACATTCTTGAAAGAGTAACTTTGGTATTACAATTCAGTCTGATTTGTCCAGATAAATTCCAAACATTTGATTGACGTGTACATTATTGAACTAATAATTAAAAGGTTTCGAATTCTTCTGAAACTCAGCAGAGAATAGGTTAACTAGATGTTTAGTCATCAATTTCCTTTTGTGTTTGAATTTAGTTATAAATTCAAACTCAGAATATGAAAATAGAAGGTAAGTGGCACGTAAGGGTTTATTTGTCTCTCCATTGGTATATAAGTGGAGAAAGCTGTTGAATTCTTACATTTTAGCTTAAGTAGTTGTTGGTTTTGATTATAACTTTTATAAAAAAAATATTTGGAAGATTTGCTTTGTATAAGTAACCTCCTGGTTGTATAACAAAAGAATGAAAACAATTCATGACATCATATATGATTATTTATATCACTGAACTGACCACGTTTACTTGTAATTAACATATGAAATCATTAATGATTCTGCTCCATATGCAATAATCCTTTACGATTCGCGGAATTCGACCAGATCGTAGAAGCTCAATATCAAATTTTTCATTTCAAGGAATTGATTGAATTGGCATTTCTTGGCATAGTTCTGACGAGAGCGTAAACCGAAATAGCTATCAACTATACACCATTTGATTTTTGTAGAACTAAAATACATTGCTATTTTTCACCGTGTCATTTCAATAAATTCATATTTATAAATATATAAATTGTTCAATTGAACTTATAAAAAAAATCCAGTATTACACCAAATAAAATTCAATATATTTATAGAATTGAGTTTCTTTCCCAAATACTTTTATTGTATTCATAGCAAACCCGTCTAACGCGTTTGGTTAACGCGATAGCAGACAATTAAATTGCTTTAGTTTTGTTATTTGAATTTATAGATGTATTCGCGTCACTTAAATATTCAACTAATTAAACACAATTTTTAGGACATTTTCACAAGAACCACTAATAATATCATTAGAATAAATTATACAAATGGCTATTTCACGTCTTATTCTTAATGGACTTATAATTTGGTTTTATTTTTTATTTCAAATTAGCACTAAGAGGCCATTTATATTTTATTCATTAATTATTTTACTTCATTCAAACTTATATTGTCTATTTATTAACTGTAAATTACTTAATTATTTATTAATCCTTTGATTTTGTATACCTGGTAATTAGTCACACAAAAAATATACACATTTGTATCGTATCAGTTGATTTCCTTGCGATGAATCAAATCTGTACCAATCTTATTTATATAAAATAGTAAAAGAAGTACCTATTAAACATAGTGTTTTATTATTTAAATATAATACAACGCCTTTCCAACAAGAACCAAAGTTATTTAACGCTTCAAAATTTATTTCTTTAGTATGTACTAATTAATAATCAGTTAGCGATAGATGCTCATTATTTGAAACTGTATTTTTTTATATAATATGTAAAATATTTTATATATAACGTTTTTTAATAAGAAAAAATCTGAAACGTATTTACAAATTGGTTAAAAATGTAATATATTTTCACCTAGAGTCGCTGATAGCACCGATCTACAAAATTATTACATAATTAGAGTTGCAAAGATCAAAGAGATTCAAGCAAAATTAATGAACCGTCTTCAGTGTTGATAGAGAGAGTATGGAAATACTTTTCTAAGAAATTATGTTTTTATTAAAAGGAAATATTTTAGGAGTTACCAGCTTATTTAATATTAATAATAAATACGTGAAATATATATTTGAGAGGAAATGTGTTAATATATTCATAGGTTTATACTACAAACATACTGTTTATTAAATAAAATATTGCCTGTGTATACTTCGTTGAAATTCAATTTCAAATTTAAAAAAAATGAAAATTTGTACATTTCCACCAGTTTTGATACTATTTATTCATACCGTTTTAACTAGGGCTGTGAATACTTAAAAAAAACACGATTTCGACTAAAAAATAGTTTATTTTTGCCAATTAAATCAGTGCTCTGCAACCGGTATGCCGCGGTACATCAATGTGACACCAGGCGATACCTGATGTGTCGCAGTGCATTTTTCCAACTGAAGAAAAATCATATTTTTTTTATAAATATTGACTTGTGGTGTGCCGTGGAAGACAAAAGGTTATGGAGCACTGTATTAAATAATAGATCAACTAACCAATACAGCAAATTATATAATACATTGAGATATTCTTCAAAATCGTCTAATCGAAATCGCTTGTTTTTCACTACTCCGACTCGGGCATTGATCAAAAACAGGACACCGACTCTACAGCCCTGGGTTTAATGTGTCTATTCAATACAACTGTTATAAAACTGGGCCGTTTAGAAAAATCTCTTGTCATGCTCAATTTTCCAATCACCGAAATGTTGAGAAGTCATCATTATAAATTACTGAAATTAATATGTAAATTTTGTCACTTTATTTCTGTGTCGTCCAAAATACATTGCGTTGGGTTAGACCAGTGGTCGGCAAAGTGCGGCTCCAGAGCCTCATGTGGCTCTTTGGCTTCTCAAGTGCGGCTCTGGCACAAATGTCCACGGAAGGCGCAATAATATTTTCATTTAAAAAAAAACTTGGTAAGAAAAAAATTACATCTTATCTTGATAACTTAAAATTCTTCTATAAATCGAGAACATATATAATTTTTTGTTAAAGTTAAAAGATAGATAGGTAATTAAAATTTTATATTGTTGTAAAAATTCGTAACGAGCATCGAGTTTAATTTTATTAGTTTTTGTAAACGTATACACAAACCATGTACCATATACCGGCAATAATTCCTCTTTTGATTAACGCCATTTAAAACAATAATTTTAAATATGAAGAAAGCATTTCTCAGCAGGTTTCTAGAATTAAAAAACGGCAGAGCAACTTAAGCATTTGTCAAAATCCTATTAATGCTACGATAACCGAGTTGAAATTTTCTCCTTTTGAAATTGACATTGATAACTTTGAAATACAATTGCTAATTAATTAATTGCTATTAAAAAATATTTATTAAGTATGAAATTTAGTTTTATTTTACAAAAAGAACTTAAGTATAAAAGTTTACTATACAAGCAGATTTGGCTGCCAATTTTTTTTTTAATTGTTATAATGTTCATATTTGGCTCTTTGGCTAATAAGTTTGCCGACCACTGGGTTAGACGATTACATGATAAATGTCATCGTTATATTATCTAGAGTTCATACTCGAGTTGCTCTTTATTTACTGTATTTAAAATATTTTTAACGTCATGGAATATACGAATATAAGCTGTGTACTGTTAAATGTTTTATCTGAGCTAATTATTTCAATCCTGACTACTGAGATAGGTTCAGGAATTTAAGTTCACAATTTTATTTATATTGGGTGTTAAGTTACAGCAACATTAATTTATCAGGCTTCTGTTATGACTTGCGTCTGCTAAAGCGGTTTTATTATATGAATATTGTTGTTCTGATAGCACAGTACCTATCGATTTTCCTACAATATGATGGAAGAACTTGCTAAGTATAAATGGAAAAAGACGATTGTTCGGACAATGTAAAACAAATTGAAAAGTGAAATATTATGCTATTCTTTGCAGCAATAATGATTATGCTGTTAATAAGGATATCATTTCTACTAATCTTGATACATAGTTGTGCTTCATGTTTATAATAACAAACAAACATATAGATTTTAACTGTCGCTTCAGGGTGAAAAGGCATTGTATTGAAATATTAAAAACACAATTTTTATTACAATAGCCAACCCTCCTATAACGTAATCTCATTCAGCGAATTTTCCTGTAGCGAATTAGGCAGTTTTTTTCTTACAGTGGTCTGTCGATAGCAAATTTTCAAGGTCAAATTAGAATTGTAGTACATATTTTATATCACACACACACACATATATATATGACGAAGAAAAGAGTAAAAGCTCTAGACACGCGCACTAGTTAACTATCTAAATATAGACCAAAGCAATAATTATATTATATAATAATATAAAAATTGAAAATATCTTTAATTAAATTACAATACAGTTGAAAAAACATAACATCAGATTTTGTACGAGTGCCTAACCTGATATAAGGAACTCTTATACAGCGTGTTTCCAATCTCTACACCATTATAGGATTGGCTATGTTTCTATAATTTAATATTTTTTATGATCATTACTGATTTCGCTTATAGCGAGTATTATAAAAATCTTTCTGGAATAATTTAATCTAATAGACGGATAAATTTATCATCATTTTTGTAGAGCGTTTCCGTTTAATACTGTTCGTCCCATTGAGTAATTATTACTTTTAGAATGTCTGATATGTAGTTGCCCGAAGCTTTAGAAAGATTTAAGATGACTTAAGCACGGTGGTCGCTTGCGGCATATATATTTGATTAATAAAAGTCGTCATATACAAGAAATTAGACAGTAGGCTTATTATTCAATAATATCACGACATAATTTAAATAATTGGCAATTACAAGCTACAAAAATATTCATATAATAAGTTTACTGCTTTTGCAACGTCAAAATATTTAAACATTTAATGTTGGTAATTAATAAAATAAACAAAAAACAATATAGTAATCCCCTGAACTCCATTTTTTCCACATGGAATATGACGACATCCTAACCGATACAGTTGAACATTGTTAATGCTCTTACCATTGACATCCCCATTGGCAGGCTGGTTGTTCGCTTTGGAAAACAAACAATTCATGTCCACGATTTCTCAATAAATTATCTGGAACATATAATTTCATATAATCTTTGCGATTATAATGCCTAGTAGATAATTTTAATAAGACAGTAAAACCCCGCTTTCACGTTTTTGAAATGATCGTTTTAAACGTAATTACAGGAAATCAAGAAAAATTAGAGATTTATATTAAGAAACAAATGATTTTTTTTAATTAAGATAAACACGCAAATCGGTTTGGTACATATTTTTGTGCTAGTTTACAGCGCTTTTAATGTTATAAATTGATAAGAACGTTTTGTCTTGTATGATTTCAATGCTTGTGATGTAGTTTTTAAGTCCTTCAATATGCCTCAAAACATTTTTTTTTTGTTAAAATGGCTAGTTATGTTTCGTTACTAAAATAAAAGGGGATTGTAAAAAATGAAAGCAAAAAGAGAGAAAACCGTAAATTCAGGAGACGTACACAAGGGGTTTCACTTATGTCGTATGATGATCTTCTGTGGAAATCTAAGGGAAAATTAATGCATTGGTCTTAGCATGTAATCAAATCACGGATATACATTATAATGTGGAGAAAATGAGTAATGAATATTCATGTTCTAAGTGCTTTATTAAGTCTATCGTTAAAAAAATTAAGCTAATTCAAAACATCGCTGGAAGGCCACTATGAAATAATAAAAACACGTCAAATCTAAAAACACCATGAATGTTTTATGTCAATATGTCAAGGTCAATTTGTATTTTTAATGACTACACATATTTATAATATGAATACAGAGTTTCCGGGAAAGCGTGTGTTAATTTACTATGTAATTTAAAATACTTGGCAAAAGCTCCGCTCGAAAAAAGCGTCAAATAAAAATAAATATACGATGAGAGATAATTTTAAAAATAAAATTGCACCGCGTGTGTTGAACTTTTTTAAGCGTTAAAGATTAACGTGTATATATTATACATATATATCTCTAGCGATCATTACTTAAATTTTTTATATGCGCAATTATATAATCGCTTTTATCACATTAGTTCAAATGTGTGATATATGTTAAGATGTGAAATTTCAACTTATTTTACAATACATAAATAAAAAAATCCGTAAAAAAGAATACGGTATTTTATTAAGATATGTACAACAATTACAACACAAATTTATAAGATGTATAGTTGATAGTTACTTCGGCTCACGCCTTTATAAGAATTATTGTTCTTATTTCTTATCTTTATCTCATAGATTATGTAGACCTAAAATACATTACTATTTTTTCACAGTGTTATAATGGAGTTTTACCAAGTACCTGCCAATTCAATCAATACAATAATTATCATAGAAAAATAAGAATCAGATATTTTATGCGAAAACAAATATTGACGGAAATAACCACTGAGAACAGGTGTGCGTCCCTCGTGATCATCGACATTGGTTACATGAACGTATTTACACTGACGATCTTCAAATTTTCATTAAATTACGAGATTTTCTTTTAAATTGAAAACGGCACTTATCTAGTTATCTAGATGAAAATATTTATATATTAATATCACAAAAAAGATTATTTCCAATTCAAGGCTTGCCACGTGTTGGTGGAAAGGCATGATATTTTAAATAATAAAAACGCATTAATTAGTAATGTTTCTACAATATATTTTATGACAAGAATCAATTTCGTTTATATATTGTAGAAATAGTACTAAAAAGGGAAGGAATAATCGATCTTCTATCGAGAATTTGAACCCGAGCGAACTATACCACATTAAATGTGCACTTAAAAATTACTACATTGTATAATACTTACAAAAAAAAAATGTTCGCAAAGCTTACAGTATAACGTGTCGAGCTTTTATTCGCATCAGAAACTGTATGGTATTTCCGTGTATGAAAATACAGAAAATAAGTTAACAGAGGTGCTACTTTTATTATAGTATTAATTTCATTACAATATGTTTCGTTACAAAAAATATTGAAATGCGATATTGTAATAATTTCTATCGCTTATCGCATAAAGCATCACAGAAATAGAGCATACCACTGTGTTCTGATAGATTTCGATCAAATAACATTTGTCATTTATGAATATGTTTTGCTTGGGTACGGCGTGTAAAACATCTTCATGGAATCTTTAAATTGGCCCAAATTAACATACTTCTCTTCATGAATCAAAGCGTATCATACAGCTATTTTGATAGCTCAACCGCAGTGTGTGGTCTTTGAGGAATTGATGCACTGCCAATTGCAACCGAAATAATCGATTGGAACTTGTATAATATTTCATAGGTCATAATTCATATTCACATACAGTCATCGTTTTATCAGCTGCTGTAGCCATGTCAAAACAGCATCGTCGCAAAATTCACAGCTTTACGAGTCAAATAAGGTACTTTGATAAATACGATACTATTTAAAACTACCGAAATACTAGGGCAACGAATGCATCATTGTTGACCATTTTAAGTAAGAATTTTTCTTCAAATTAACAGACGTTATAAATAAATTTTTTCAATGGTTTTATTCCATTAAAAAAAATATATTCCTCCTCTCGTTGAACAACTGAATGAAAGTCACACGATGAAAAAATATCAGCGTATTTTAGTTCTACAAAATTATAATATATACAGTTGATAGCTATTTCGGCTTACGCCTTCATCAACTATGTTTAAATGTGCATTTATCTATCTAAATATGGCTGTAAAGGAAAGGTAAACAATCCACCTTCTCTTATGTTTTAACACCCTAGCTTCATATTGTGCTAATAAAGTCTAAAATGTGGCACTTTGATTTCATACATTTTGCGTAAGTGCAAGTTAATCTGGTTTTTTTGTAGAAAAACTTCTGTTCCCCTATCGTCTAGGTTGCTATTCACTCCATCTTTAGAGCGGATATATTTATAATAATCATTTATTTTCTTTGACTGCATAACCCCTGGAATTCATCGCAATTACAAAAATGTAGCATTTAGATACTAAAATGAATATCTGAACAACATTTTAAAAGTTGCGAGTAGAAACATAGAGAAGGATATTTGGTGACAAATGATTTATTTTTTAGAATCTTCTAAGCTAAAGAAAATAGGCAAATATTACAAATCCATTAAATTATTTTATTGATAAATTTCTAAAGAAAAAAAATAACTTACATAATATAATGGTGAAGCAAATCTGTTTAAATAAAATTATAAATAATAATTATGGATACATTTCTCATAAGTTTAATATAAACTGTTTAATTCCTTCCTGACAGTTCAAGTTCAGATCGTTTAAATAACGTGAGCTTAAAAAAGCTCCACAAAAATATTAAAACATTTAGCGCTGATTTATTGGCCATGAAAAAAATAATTCCGTTCCATTACCTCGCTGTTTATTTTCGGAAGCAAAATAGAAATGGAATCTGCAATATTTACGTTATGTAACAGCCGTAGCGGCATTATTTCATAACTCGAATAAACATTATATTCCAGGATGAATTTATTCCGTGTTAACTAGATCTAGAGAATGTGCTCGGATTTTGTTGCAGTTATTTTTTTATCAGATGCTAAACAAGTTTGTTTACTTAATGAGTTTTCAAAGAAACGTTGCAGCAACAATTTGATGCACATGGTGTCTGACAGAAGCCGTTTTTTAAAGAATAATATTTACTAGTATTGGTTTTAAGTTGTTTTATGAGGAATGAAAAAGATATAATCGTTGTCTTCGATTTAAAAAATCGAAGCAGTAAATAGTATGTCAAAACTATAATAGATTAGATAGACAGTAATTTTATAGAAAGAAAACAGAGCACTATGACCCGGTCTTTGACCAACAATACGGCAGCGGCTAAATTGTTTTTTCACTTTGGCGGTTTTTTTTCTCTATCTTTCCTATTTATGTGCGTTACATTGGAGATCAAGAAATCAATCCAGCCAATTGTTCATTAAGATATTCTTCAAAATCTCTTAATCGAAAAAGTAATTGGAGTCGTTCATTTTTCACGACTCCGAGTTCGACTGCACAGCCCTGGTTTATAAAATGTTTTAATAATAAAACACACTTTTCAGTGCAATTGTATACTATCCAAATCAGGACCGGTTTCACTCATACGAATATTATCTACTGATACAAACTAAAACAAGGACATTTGTACAAAATTTCTAGTAAATAATTAATTATCAAAAAAAAAAAAAAACGAATGGTTCTGGAACTAAGAAAATAATTTACAATTAATCATACGAATTATATTTAAACGAAGTAAAATAGTTAAACACTTAATTACTAAAAAAATGTTAAAGACCTCTAATTTCCAATTAAAAAAATAACTAAATTCAAATTCCGTTATTAGTAAAGAAATAATTATAAAACGCTAACTGGAAATTTTTTAATGTTTATGTGTAGTGCAACAGTTGATAATCTTCGCAATGAGCGATACCATTTGGCTTGATTTGAATGATTGTGATTTTATCATTTAAATATAATGCCTTTCCATCCAGTAGTGACAGTTGACACCTTAAAAGCTCTTTAAATGTATTGAATCGCTATCGAAAATTTGTGACGGATTTTGTGGCTAATATTTAAAAATAACGCTTTATTTTGAGTATAATGATAGGCGTGTTACTATGGCAATGTTTAAAAAATAATTGGGACAAAATTTTTGCAGTATGCAACTGTTCGATGATTTCAGTTCATTTCGAAGACAGGGATCGATTCAGTTTTATCAGTTAATGACATTTCTCTGGAATGTAAACTCATCTCCTTGCTTGTTGAACCGTGGCAAATGAAATTGATATGATGTAAAAAAAATACGCTTGCAAAGAATGATGCCATATTTTGACACAGACGGGCATTCGTCACGGTTTTATTCACAAACAATCATGTCGGATGAATTCGCCTACATGGCGTCTCCGCCCAAGGCTAAACCGCCTATAAAACTAGGCAATAAACGCCAAACCTTGCCTCGCCCGCATGAATGAAATGGACCTTGCATTGCGTTCAAGGTTATTGAATTTTAGGAATTATCGTTATTCAATGTGACTTATTTTGAAATTTAAACGTCCATAAAATTATCTTAAACGTAACAATCTTTACATTCTGAGTGATCTTTAGGCAATGTTACTTTACGACCTACAATGATGGTCACTTTAAAATTTGATATATGAATTGAATAAAAAAGTCCATATAAACAATGGTTACGTCTTCCTCGAGAGATTCAAAAACCGTTTTATGCTGAATAGTACAATTGTAAAAGAATTTCAATACAAATTTACTTTGTCGGAATCAAGGTTGTCAGATTTGCAAAATCACGATAAAGCCGTTCTTTTTTCGAACGATCAAAAAATAGGTTTGACTAATCAAAGAACATAATCAAAAAAAATATGATATTTGTTAAAACGAATCATATATCAATATCTACATTTGTATATGGCATGATGTGTGTATATATAATGAAGATATATATAACTTATCGTGTTGCTCAAATAAAACGTTTCGGTTTTTTGCGCTGCAGTGCCAGTGAACGCGAGAAACTTCCGACGATACTAGCACACACGAAGTTTCATTTCTTCAGTCTGTGGATAGTTTATAGAATAATACATGGCTGTGAAGTAAAAGTCGTGTAAATCGAATGACTTGGACTACTTTTTTTGATTAGAAGATTTCGAAAAATATCTCCATGGACAATTTGCTGGATTGGTTGATTGACCTTTAATTTAATGCACATAAATAGAAAAGATAAGAATGGCCTGAAAAAAATAAACTTGTGTTGTTGGTCGATGTCTAAGTCGTTTGTTTTTTTCGAGACTCCACAACCCTGGTTTAATCATAATAGGTAGTAAGTCATGCTTTCTACAAAAATTATACGTGTATTTTTAATTGTATACATGCATTTTCTGATCACACAAATTTTGGAGACCCTTAGAGGTAATACGGGACTCGGGATTCAATTAATAAACTCGGGACAGTCCCACTCTATTGGAACATCTGGCTACCCTATTTTGGATTCAACAAAAACTTGCATACACATTGCTTATTATTCCCATTGTTTTTATCACGCTACAAAATTGTTTGTTTTAATAAACAATTATAAAAACATATGACTTATGCGATATTTATTTTTTGAAGAAGGTACTCTTAAACTAAATTAAAAATGAAAGTTAGAAAAGATTCGAACGAATAATAAACTTCTCCTCAATATACGGCTTTCGTGACGTCAAAGACTTTTGACTACTATATATGAGTTCCTTGTATTTTTTAGTCGTTGATTCCAGTCGTATGTGAAGTGCTTACGCCCTTTTCTAAGTCATAACCAAAATAATGAAGTAATAACTATCTAATATAATAACATTAATAAGAAAAATGACGAGACATTTTTCTGCAAGTCAGTGAGAACATTCGGATGTTTAATGAAGATCATTAAAAAATATCGTCAAATAGTACATATAGTATAAGCTGTTATCCTTTTTTGCTTTCCTATTCCGATAGACGGCCACGCCATCGCTTTTCAATTGCTGTTGTTGAAGATAATTAATTATTGATGAGATTTACCATCTGAGCGTTTGTTGTCGTGAATACCTTTGTTCAAAAAAGCTGTTTTTTGTCTACGTATTTAGAACGTTTGGCTCCCAGCACTAAAATAATAAAAAAAAAACGTGTGGCTTAATTTGTTCTATCGCAAAAGTGGCCGCCTTTTGTTTGATCTTTCAAAGCGGCTTAGTCTGACATTCTTCAGGATTCAATACGATCTTAAAACTGACTACGGAATTTAGTTTCGGAGGTATATTCGCATAACACCGCCACAAGTATCTAATTATAGCAACAGTATTTTTATAATCGCAGTATTGCTTGTAGTTCTAATATACTTTCATTATTTCTCAAGTAAAATTAATTTCCATAAAGATTTCGGAATGGTATCATTAATTTCCTTTCACGATTTGAAAAAATTGGCATTAAGAACACTATATAATCTATAGGCTATTGGTATATTCAAAACCCAAAAATGTCCGCGTCGGGAATATATCACGGCTTCTGATAATGAGTATGGGTGTTTTGATATCAGTCATTTTTATGTAAGACTCAAAACTTTGTTATGCTAAAGTTACGGTAATCATAAATTTGATCTTAAAAATGTTTTTAGATAATAAAACCATTGATTGCGGGAGAAGTTATGCACTTGGGATGCATTCTTTTGGCAATATTTTTCATTTAGTAAAACTGTGTCAAATTTATGTAAGATGTTTAAATTACGCATGTAAAATTCTCTACTTCTTTTAATCACTATTAATTTCGATTGCCTTCTGATCCTTCTTAAATAATCAATTGTTGTGATTTCCATATAAAATAATTTGTATATTACATAAAATAAAATGTTTTTCCATATATATTATTTTTGAGACCCTTGTGCTAATGATATAATCCGCCACTGGTCTCGATATTCAGCTATCCGCATAATTAAATTGTTTGCTATGAGACTGATAGATTATAAAACCTTTCATAGAATATATTCATGATTTTATTCAACATTATACAGAAAAGAGCGCGAAATGATTAATTTGTTCACATTTTAAATTTGTATTGTCACTACATATATTTATATGTTCATAGAATATCACAGAATGGCAAAAACACTACGCTTCTTTGGAAGTATAAAATTGTAAAATTTTAACGCTTTTCGCTACTATAATAACTTGTAGGAAAAATTATTTATCGCCGGACAAGAAAAGCAATAGCAAGCTTTTTTTGCTCAGGTACTTACACACATAAACCCATATGTTTTTTGAATAAAATCTATACTAGAGCTCATTTAAAAATGCATTTCATTTTTTTATGTTGGTTGGTACAAACTTGCAGAAAAACATAATGGGCCACTGGCCGCAGCTTGACTATGACTGGACAAGTGTGTACAAGCTTGAAACAAACATTGTAGCACTTAATAGTATATGGGTTACAGTATGTCAATATTTTGCGAGGTTGAATGAGATGGGTTCTGAAACTAATAGGTCAAAGTTGTAAGAGTCATATATAAATTAGCATTTTATGTCTGTTGGGGATTCTTTTCAATAATACTGGCAACATCGCTGAAAACCAAAATAATCATCAGTTATTCATTACACAACATAAATATTTCTAGAGCAATCTCTAATGTAAGTGAAGGCAATAATAAATGTGCACGACTAAGAAATATCTTATCGATGAATTATTGATCATTTTAACTAAATGACCTTTTTTCATGTATTTTAATTATGTTAAGTGCTGGATCTTAGTGAAAAGGCGTGATATTTTAAACAATAGAAACACATTTATTAATACTATTTCCAGGACCGGTTTCGTTCATCGCGAACTTTGGTATCAGTTGTTTCTTGTGACCAACATAAAATACAAAATTCTATAGTTTCTTATGTATATGAGTTTACCGAATTAGTAATTCTTAACATTATTTAAGTAAAAATCTTGCTGCTAGACATTATTTGTCGTATTAATAAAGATATATAAAAGATACACGCGAGTGCATTTGAGTACTAGAATACCCAAAATTTCCTAGCTGCATAAAGTTTAATCAATTCAAATTTGATTTTGAAATTCCATCATGATTTTAAGTTTAGTAAGTAGGCGTATTTCTTGTTTGAGAATAGGATGGTGTTTTGCTTTTACATTGCACGAATAACCTTCGCTAGGGCACTCGCCGTGTTCATACAGATTTTATCTCCAACGTTATTTAAAACAAAACATGTCCATAATAAACATTGTATGATTGTATGAGTCAATTATGTCACTTGTTTCATAAGGAATTGGTGGGAACTTGATGAATCGTTTTACATACGACTTGCCAATATGTTATGCTAAATAATTGCACACGAGGTAAGTGCGAGAAAAATGTCCCATTTTCGTCCGTCTGTTAGACAGCTCAAGTTCAAACGAGTTGTTAAATTTTAGAACTTGCAGTACTTGCAAGAAATAACTTAATTTTTTATTCGAAATCTATGAAATAACTATTCCAGTTGTAAATTTAAATACCTTTGCTCATATACAATATATATATGTTTGGCATAATTTTTGTGACCGACTTTGTTGAATGTTTATTTTATTTTGATCATTGTTTTTAATACTCGACGGGGATTTGATAGAATAAACTAATTTTGAAAATTGTGTATTTTACTGAATTATTAAATTATTAAATGAAACATTGCATTTAAAAATATAATTTGAACAGTGAATGCATGTGAAGTTACCTTCATTGTTTTTTTTTTGCAAGATATTTTTATGAAATGTATCATCGTAGTGTAGCAAGAGAGGTCAAATCAGGAATAGGAAATCTTTTCATGGTGTGTGTCTCTTCATATTTGTTTATAGTTAAGTATGCATTTTTTCAAGTTCAATTGGATTAAGTTACAATTGCAAACTAAATATTTTGCAAACGAATGAAATAAAATCCAATATTAAACTTAATTTATGATATCGACTGAAAGTGTTTAATGGAATTTCAATATTAAATTTGAATTGTTAAAATTTTGTACGTTTCCACATTTTTTGTCACTAACGACCCGGTTTTCGCCTTTCGGCATCTTCAGGCATTCTATCGCACGGATGCAACAGAACTGACCAAAAGGCGAAGGCGAAAGGTAATAAAGCGATCGAGTACCTAGAAGTTTGTAAGTTCGCCACCCCATTCAGTAAGAATGTTGAAAAATGGACGGATCGTAAATAATAATTGATAATTTTAGTTATAATTGTCAAAAAGCTAAATAATTAAAGGCAATTTTACATAATGCTTAATATGAGCGGAGGAATATGACAATTTTTAAGAATAAATACATTCTAATCGTTGGAAAGGCTAACTACTTTTATAGAAAAAGTTAATGAATATTATTGTATTTGCAGTCGAAACCGTAACTGCGATATTATTTTTTTGTTTGATAAAATTTTGTTTGCTGGCTGAATTTTATCATGTCTAGAAATTGTCATGATTGTGTTGTTCGCAAACAAATGAATCTATAAGACATAATCTGTTAAGTGAACGAGTCACGAACGAATCAAGAATAGAAAGAACAGCTCAATGAGACACTGTCATTAGTAATTGAATGAATCTAAAAAAACCTAATTTAAATTGATCAAGTCATCGATTCATGAGTCATCTTTTACAAGAACAATTGCAAATAACGTTATTTGATTTATTTGTACTGCTGTATTTTCGTTGGTGTAGTAAAATGGTTATTCTTTTTTTCTTCGACTCCAAATGGACGATGTGAATGAATATGAAGTCACTAACTATATTTGGTAAAATGATAGGCGGCAAACAAAAAAGTAAGTTTTCATTGACTTAATAATGCGGCTGAAATGAACAAATCTATCCAAACGCTTTGTCGTAATCAATTGACTGAAAATTTGCGAATCACCACAAATCGACACGTTTCCACGCCTATGTAACTGGATGTCTAAATTCCTTGCACATAAATGATCCTCTTTAAAACCATAATTATTCCCTTATATTCACTTAAATATAATTCTTATGACATTACGACCGTTTTGAATACAAGAATATAAGAATTTCTTCTAGTGAGCAAAAAACCTATACGACTCTTCTTTTACATGTTCCATAGATCTTGAATCTCTTCTGCGTTGCAATGAGTTTAAATATAATATTAATTTTTTTAAGCTCGCTTAAAATGAAAAATCTATAACATTGTCTTTTAAAAACAATGTTAAATCGCATTAAAATAAATCACAGCGTATTATAAGACATTAAAATAATTTTCGTTATTCTGAGGATCAGATCTAACCCAAAACTGTAAGGTAAATTATAGCACTAATTTGAATTGTTACAACTTTATACAATCCCACATGTTTTGTCACTAACGACCCGGGTTTCGCCTTTCGGGATCTTCAGGCATTATATCACACGGATGTAGTTACGGTGTAGTAGTAGTAGTAGGATGTAGTACAATACAAATTTGATATTGAAATTCCATCAAGTCAATATCATAAATTAATCAAATTACTATTCACTCTTACTTCAAGAGATGTATCGCAGATTAGAATATTGTAATGTTCTCGTAATTAGAGCATCGAAGTTCGCTGGGAAACAAATTGAATACCGGAAATATTGAAATGGTTCACGACGGAAGTGTCAGCAGCTATGTTTAATGATCGAATAATGTATACAAGTTTACAATTTAATCCGCATAATAGCAAACATAAAGAGTTCTCAGAATAACTGTCATAATTCGCGAAACAGCTCTCCGCACAAGACTTGTTTGTTGGCGTCTTTCGTCTCATTAACTCTAAAGCGTGCATACATTTCAAGGAAGTGCACATGATCAAATATACTTAAATTAACACACTTCAAAAGTTTATTGACCTATTTATGTCTGAGGTCACTGATATGCTTAGCTTTCTTATTCTTAATATTTTAAATAATTAATCACAAGATACGATAAATATAAATAATAAAAAATAATTAATAAAAAATATGACTTCAAAATCTTTTCAGTTATTCGCTTAATAATATGTAAACCATTCACGTGTCTTACGTTATAATAGTTTTAATTATTATAGTTTTAATTTTTCAAAGTTTAAATGATAGTTAACTTAAATAATGCTTGTTTTATTTCTACAATATTATATAAGAGTAGTAGCAAGCTACTGTGTATTTAGAAGCTAAATTTTGCTGTCTTTATTTGGAAATATTTGAATAAACCATTTTTTATCTTTGATAGCAAAACAAGCACTGCTTTTTCAAAAGCTTTCGATTATACCCTTTCTCCCTTCTCCGGATTATTTTCTGGTACTTAAATGCAAATGTAATGTAATATTTTAATGTTACGTGTTAATGATATATTAAACACTTTTTTTAAATCAAGCATCAGTCTATTTAATTGAGTTTCAGCGAACAGCCCTAACATGTTTCAGTATGACGTATTTTTTATTTTTATTTTGTATACGATTTTTACCACTGGTATAGAGAAACCCAGGGCACGGACAGTCAGAGGAGTCGTGGTGTTTTCGTTGGAGTCAGAGACGTATTTTTGGTCAATGTTGGAACCGAAATCGTGGAAAACGAGCGACTGCGGATCCTTTTTCGATATAACAATTTTGAAGAATATCTCAATGAACACTTTGCCGAATGGGTTGGTTGATTTTTAATTGTATGCACATAAATAGGAAATGTAGGATAAACTTGACGAAACTTTTTTTTTCTTCGATATATTTTTTGTAAGTCGAGAGTTTTTTAACGACTCCTCAGCCCTGGAATAAACACAAGAAAGCAGCGATAATTCAAATTTTTTCTACTATATCAAATACAAATGTATATATTAAGGTCTCATACACTTTTTTAAACTATTACAACTAAACTTTCCTTGTATTTCGCAGTACCATTACTATTTTCGGAAACGAAAATTACGCTTTTAGCTAGATATGCAATAAATCTCAGACAAATCGTTAATCATTGAAAGAAAAAATAATATTTCAGCACTTCCTGACACATATTATGTGATAAATTGCATTATTTATCTGTCTGTATTAATTTTTGTATTTATTTATTCAAAGCATACCAAGCATAGATTCAAATGATGTCGTTTGAACGCAGTATGCACAAAATGGGATCGATTGCATCAGGAATATAAACAAGGGTAAATCAAAATAGATCTTCAAGTTGAGACATTTGAATAGCATTGTTCGGCGACAACAATTGGCAGTGCATAATTTTTTTGATATTTCATATTAATTAAGATTAGCTCAAGAAGTATTATGAAAAGTTTATCCATATTTGACTATTGACTTTAAAAGCTCCCATACCATAAAATCAAATCTTACATTTAATATATAAGAAGGATGCTGAGACTTAATTTCATGATGACGGTGATTACATGTCTGTGGGCTAAGTTTTTATCATGTAGAATATAAAATTTGAATTGTTACAATTTAGTGCGATTCCACATGTTTTGTCATTAACGACCCGGGTTTCGCCTTTCGGCATCTTCAGGTATTCTGTCACACGGATGCAACAGAACTGACCGTTCGTCGACTGACGTCGGCGAAACTTGGGTCGTTAGTGACAAAACATGTGGAATCGAAGAAAATTGTAACAAATTTCATCAAGCACCTTCAGTCAGTTTTATTTAAAAATTTTAGACACTGGATTCTATTAACAAAAACGAACAGCGAGCGCGTCCCTGACTCAAGTTTCGTTGTTGTTTAAACTAAAACCGACCGCTACTTCTTGCATTATGCGATCATAATTATATTTACAATACAAGAAAATTAACATATGTTCACATATTATTTATCTTCTTAATCAAAAAATATATTTTAAAATACCCGTCCTGTAAAGAAAAAACTCTAGAATAGAAATAGCTAACGTTTGGCCCGATTTTAAGGTCTGTTTCATTGTTTATTTATTTAACTCCGGAATTAAAGAATTGCGTATACTATGAATATATTATATTCGAACTATAGTATCTACTTGAGCGTTTTTGTAACCATCAAAGAGCGTGTTGTTTATACAACGCCGTCATCTGCCAAAGCCATCTTTCATTTAAGTTTGTCTATTAGGTACTTAGAGTTCAACATAATGTAATCAAACATAAAACAAACAAAATATCCAGAACACATGATATTTTTACTGAATATTTTAAATTTATATTGACAGATTTATTCGAAGACAAAAATCAACGTTTTGTTTAATTAATACTCTAAAATTAAATGTAAGAAGCAAGGCTGTGGACTCGTTAAAAAAACATAATTTCGACATTGTCTAACAAGATGACTCCGACTAAAAAAAGTTAATTTTTGTCAGGGTTTTTCCTTCCTTTTCTATTTATGTTCATTAAATTAAAGATAAACTAACCAATTCGGCAAATTTTTCATTGAGTTGTTCTTCAAAATCATCTAATCTAGACATTGACCATAAACATTCAGACTCCAATTCCGACCAAAACATTGCGACTCCGCAATTTCGGTGTGGTGTTTTTTTAACGACTCTACAGACCTAGATTTTATAATGTTCTAGTGGTGGAAATCAGATATATTTATGATTTGGTTTCATTTTCTGCAACAATATATATATATCAGATAATAATGCTCGCAGTGAGCGAAACCGGTCCTGATCAAAAAATATATTGTGGAAAATGTAAAAAATGTGTTTTCGTTATTAAAAAAATATAATACATTGGTTAACTGTATAGTGTTTAGAGAGACGAGGTCATACATCTCGTCATCATGGCAAAGCGTGTCACAAAAAGTAAAATCGAAAAATCGATTCGTTTTTACTTCAACTCCGATTCCACAACCCTGGTAAGAATCACTAATATATTTTTTAAAAACATGGTAAGGTGAGTTAAGAAGAATTACATTGGGCGAAAACGGCTGAAATATGAAATTTATGTAGTAGCTAGACCACTTTTTCATCAGTCTATGATTCGACACGGTCCTCAAGCATTTTCACCACGTTACGGTCATCAGTTAAACGGAAAATTACTTAAAAATGCAAATATTTTTAACAGTAGCTGATGTCATTACTTGTGCTTTGCTTTAATGCGATCCAACACAATATCTTACAATATATCTCCATATACAGATATACCTTCGTATGCGCATCACGTAAATGGCGAAACAAAACAACGGTCGAAAGATGTCGATCATGAAATGGGATTACCGTGAGGTTCAACGTCCGAAAATACTTTTTATTCACTTCTCAAAACGTTTGAAAAATGTTTTATTCATCTTTGGGCAGGGAACGCTCATAAAACTGAACGGTGAAATATTTTCCCAAGGAAACAATTTGATTGAGTGGTGTGCTTTTGGTGTGTTAGATTTAGAGTTCTGTAGTGCCCACATATCTATTGTTTCTATCCTCCATCATATATCCAGAGGAGAGCGGGGACAAAATCATCATTTTGAATTTAATAATTTTCTGCGTGACAATTGAAACATATCGTGTACAATCATCTGATACCAGCATTTGATATAAAACCATTAGTTCTATTCTTTCCAAACAGAAGCTTCCACATCCATTCGTGAGTTTTAGGTGCCTCAACCCTTTCTCTGCTGAGTCGCATGAAAGATATTCTGAGTACTTAAAAAACCCCAAGAATACAGGTCAAATTAAACTACATATATTTTAAAAGAAAATGCTCGCATACAAATTTTATCAAATACCGTATTGACAGTCAGTGAGTTAAAACGAGAAAAAGTTAAGCGAAACAATTAAATACGAACTAATCATGTTTATAATACATACATAAGAATACTAATACAACGTATGGCATTTAATACAAATTTCATTCTTGAGTTTATAGACCAAATTTTTAAAAGGAAGTCGTATCAGTTGTTTTATTCAATGTAAGCTATTAACTATGTATTGGATTCTTTTTTGATACGCTCGTCTTATATTCAAATACTATGAAATGCAGATTCAAATAGACACAAAGTACTGCGAGTCATGAAAACACTCGCTGTTCGTGTTCAAATCAAGAGCAATATTTAGTAACATAATTCTCACACAACTTTACAACATTGTATGTCCCAGCATAATATTTTCGTCTTAAAAAAATATATACCGAAAAACTAAAAGCTTTCATATCCACATTTTTATTCGAATAAAAATTAGGAGACTTAGTTAATTTGAGGAAAACTATTTATTACTTTTTACATCAAAGCAATTAAATGTCCCACATTATGAGAGTTACTATCACCATATTCTATTTATCTTTAAAAACTTGTATTGTTTATATATACTCATTGAATTATTTTTATCGAATGGGGCTTGAATGAAAGGTTCAATTGCCCCATTGTTTCAATTTTCCCCGGTCTTCTGTATAATGCGCGTGCACGCAATGTTTTATTGATTCACTTTACCCACAAATATAAAATAATCAGAATAATGCAAAGGGCATTATTTTTATTTCATCGTTCATTTTATTGACGATTGCCGTTTTTTGTTTATTTGTTTTCTTTGCGTGGATTCATAATAAAGGAAATAATTTCGTTCCTTTATAAAGGGCAATATGAATTAATACAATGCCCAATAAAATGAACACCCGCCCTTTCCCCTTTGTTATAATACCTGATAAATCATAACGGTGGGATTCAAATATCTTCTTCATCTTGTACCCACGCTATCAATATAACAAATTCTTTCTGGTCAAGAATTTAACAATGCCTGAATCAGTGGCGTAGCTAATTATTTGGGCCCCTCATGCAAACGTCACGCATTTAAATGATTTTAAAAAATATTTGATGGAATAATTTTAATTGCTTTTTAGTGTATATAACAAAAAGACAACAAAGCATACTAGGTATTATAATTATTTATCAACTCATAATTTGTTTTTATTTATCATTTTTAGATTTATAAAATTACTGATAGGTTTTTGAGAGCATCATTAACTGATGTGATGAACGAAACCTATAATATTCTTAAAAAAATTAAAAGCCGCGACGAGCATTTAAGCGACGATATGTTCTATAATTAATGCCATAATATATTCTTTCAAATGGGAAAAAATCTGTGGATATCTCACACAATTTTTTTAAATTGTATATTTAATTGTATCAAATTTCGAGCGTCACTATTGAAAGACCGTTTAGAACTAAACTTTGTGTTTTTAATATTAAAAAACAATATGTAGGCATTAAAATCTAAAGCCTCTCGTGACAAATATTAGATTCACTACTTAAATATAATATCTCAAATAACTAATTCCCGTCTTTTTTTCAGTTTAAAACGACTAACTACAAACCAGGGACTCACAACCGTATCGTGGTCGCGGCCGCGTTCAGATTGAATAAATAAATAAAAGGCTAAACTCGGATTCAAAAAAAATACTTAGATTTGAGTAATATGTGATAATTTTTTTTAATTAACGTGGTAAATCTTTACATTATACATTTACTTGCATCTGTTGCAAAATATACTTTTTGTATTCAATTGATTTTTCTGGCCCTTGATTTTGATCGTTAAATATAAAGTATATTGATTGACGTAGCACGAGCGTAGGGATAAACTTGGACATTTACTCGCCTAAAATTGCTTAAATGACGAAGTCGTAGGTCCTTGTTGAAGATACTTTTGTCACATTAAATGGTTACGCTTAATAGGCAATCAACATCCAACACCCGTTACACCATCACATTTAATACTTTATATCATTGTTCGTAGGTCAGAAAATAAACTGAGCCCTACGTAACTGCCACCATTAATCTTTAATTTGACCTTCGATGGTCATCTATAAGTGGTTAAGTTGCCATAATAAATTTGATGAATAACCCGAAGAGAGGTTTTTTATCGTAAACAAATAAATTATGTTCATAAAACTGTTCCGAATACAAAATTTGGCAAACAATTTTCAAATTTAGAACACGAATAAAATTTACGGCGATAAATTTCATAATTTGCCTGTGTAAACATTGCCATGTTGAATAACCTAGTGTTCTATTTTTAAAAAAAAAATTTTTTTGTTTTGTCAAGATAATCAATTTGACATTCACGATCTGTAAGACATAAAAATATTAGACACGTACACAATTTGAATTGTTAAAAAATTATCAAGATTCAATAAATTTTAGCATTGACTAGTCAAATCATGTGAAGGATAATGCATAAATTATATTTTTTTGACCATATGTAAAAAAATACAAGTAGGTTATCTGTTGTGAAGATGAAAAGAAGGTGACCATTGGTTACTGAAAAATTTGATCGAATGACTTGATAAGACATTCAAACGCGGGTGTATATAACACGCTAAAGGCTCCTGAATACAAATTAATTAGATGCCACTCAAGTGTTATATTTACCATATGAGTAAGTCAATATAAGGAAGAGATTATATTATTAGTTTGTTACTTTAAAATACTGTAATTCAACGATATTGTTTATTTAAATGTGAATTAGTTGTAAGTATATTCGTGTTAAGTCGTTTATTTCTGGGTTTAGAAAAAAATCTGATTTCCCCGGTGATTTAATTTTCTTGATTGAATTGGCATTCACTTAGTAGAACTCCATTATAACACGGGGAAAAAATAGCAATGTATTTTAGTTCTACAAAATTATTTAAAAAAAAATATAGTTGATAGCTATTTCGGCTCACGCCATCGTCAGAACTATGCTTAAACTAACATTTGCTTATATATATATATATATATATAGTTGTGTAGAAAAGGTACACAATACATCTTCCTCCTGTTTTAACGCCCTAGCTTGTTTCGTTTTCGCAATAAAACTAACAATTGTAAATGAAACTAAAAAGACGGCTATATCAATAAGTTTACATATGGCACGGAAATGGTCCATTACAGAAACAAAGATACATCAGTCAGAGGAGTCAATAATGGTGACTTACATATATTATTTTTTTCGTTAAGAATCCTTTGTGATAGTTGATATCTATTGATCTCCAGCTGTTCCAAAGCCGTCATCCTGCGACCCTTACTACAAAGATGCAAACACTCAACCATATTTTAAAAAATAATTTTGTAAAACAAAAATCCATTGCTAATTTTTTCACCGTATTAAATTGTCTCGTTATTTAGGTCTAGATTAAAATCTGCTTTGTATAAGTGCATAATTTTATTTCCTGACCATGTAAGAAACATACAGCTTTATATAGCTTTTATGGAGTTCCTCATTCTGCAATGATTCTATAAATGATATTAAAAAAAAAACAATTCAAGCAAGAAATATTTTTTTTAATCAATGCCAGTTTATTTCTTCCTTTCTATTTATAAAATGTAGTTTCCGGGATGCGTTTCTCATAAAATTATAGCATGTTTAATTTATATATTATTTTAATTAGATAGCACAGTGAAAAAATATTCGGAAAGGTTATTCAACTCAAAAGCAAAGAGCCTGCGAATATTTTTTATTGTTTCAGAATAAAGTCATTATTGGACATTGACCCATAGAACTAATTAACTGCAAAAACTACCAATTAATTAAAACACGTATAAAAGATTAAAGAAATTTACAACCCACCCAAGATGATCTATATTTTACGAAACGTCTTTTATAAACCAGATTCCAAATTAGATTTAATATTTAACTATACGAGTTATCATTAATTTTAATTTGATAATGAACCACAAGAGCCACCCGAGTATTTGCTCACTCGACTTATAATCGATATAAATCGTCATTTTATTATGATTAAATGAATATTTTCATCAGAAAACATCCAATAATAATAAAATGGAATCAACGGCCGGAGGTGAAGCGGTTTTATTGCAGGTATTGATGGCGCATTATGTCGTTTAGGTATTGCAGATTACATACAATCACGCGGCATGACGTTATCTTTAATAAATTGTATTGGTCGCTCGCCTTGAAAGAAATGCCTTAAGAGAAATGATATTATGCACGTCGCCGGGTACCGCAATGAAGAACGTTGATTTAATTCATATGCATTATCTCAAATAACTGTATGAAACTAATGCGCATCAATCATTCGAATTTAAAATACACTACGAAATCGTCGTCATAAATAAGCTTGCTCAAACATTGATTATTTTTCAATCTGTACTGGCTAATGGCTGGTTTTGTCAATGATATCGAATTAAAATAATGTTTAAACAAATTGCTGTGTACTGTTTGAAATAGGAAACAGCGCATTTTTTAAATATTTAATCAATGTATACTCTAACGTGTATTGCATAATTAACAAATACGAGAAAGTTATGATACGTTTATTCATTATAATATTGCGGAGATATTATAAAATTAACATAATCATCGAATTGCTTGATGACGACACTATGATTTTAATGATCTGACGCGTACATTAGTCTATGGAAATGACCTATAAATCGAATATTACTTCAAGGAAGAAAAAAGCTTTTCTTGTACCAGTATATTTAAACGATACCACAGATTTGATGTGAACACATAGACTAATAAACACATAATCCATTGTCACTTGTTCTTCATAGAAAGATGGTAATTATAACATGCTCGAGTATACAACATTTTTTTATGAAAATATTGCGAACAGCTTTCACATATGATACTTCATCGAATAAAGTTTCGAATACACAATTGTGATGTAATTGTTTCTTTATAACGTTGTATCATTTAAGGATATACATAATACTTTTGATTATTACAGATAACGAGACGTTTTCTTTTAAGAAAAAAACATTCCACTAACATTAATAATAATCCATTTATACGGGTCACATTGTCTACTCGAAAGCTTAGGTTTATTACACGCACGGTGAAAAAATAGCAATGTGTTCTACATTTTTTTTATAAGATATAGTTGATAGCCATTTCGGCTCACGCCATCGTCAGAACTATATTTAAACGTACATTTGCTAATCTATATATAGCTGTGTAGAAAAGGTACACAATGCATCTTCTCGTCTGTTTTAACAACCTAGCTTATATCGTGCTAGCAAAAAAAAATATTTAAATTAAACTAAGCTATACAGGCGGCACTTTCAATAAGCTTAAGTACTAGCAGGAGATGATTTATTACAGAAATGCATAAGCCCTTCGCAATGGTCTGAGGAGCGGCGAAAGACTCTTATAAAAAAATTATAGAACTAAAATACAATGCTATTTTTTCACCGTGTTATAATGAAGTTCTACCAAGTTAATGCCAATTCAATCAATAAACCTGCGTTTGTTACAGTGTAATTCGATAATTTTAAGAGTTAAGTTCTCTCTCTCAAAAATAATATGTGATTTGTAAGTTGTATACGTATGGCGAAACAAATCTCTCCAGTCTTAATAATTCTGAATAGAAGTAACGTCTCACATATATATTCCACAGTGTCTATGAAGCAACTCCAGAATTATCTCGACCCTTGGAAAATCCCTGAAGGCAATGGGCGGACACCATCATCAAGAGGGATGCAGAGGCTGGGTGTCAACAATCGTAGCGAAATAGCTTCCTTCAGGGGAATCTGAGAGACGGCTGCTAAGTCTGTCGTGAAACTATGACTGCAGAAACCGAGACTACGATATATAAATACTACATAAAAGGGGACTAAACACCCATACAAAATTTTAGTGTATGTTCTTTCGATTGTATTCTGTAAATTACTCGAAATCAATAAATCAAACATACTTCCAATTTTTATATTAAATTTTGAATGACCATGAACTTTTCTTTGATCTTGACAGAAAGCTATTGATAATATTTTTAATGCAAGTATGTAAAAAATGTATGGTCAGAAAAATATTATATTAATACATAATATTGCCACATACGCTATAGGAAACTTCGCAATCAGGGGGCTTACTGTATCATTATATTTTTCCACAGCAACCTACAATTTTCTTTTTTTGTCGCAATCTAATACATTACAAATGTTTTTATAGATTATTGCAACGACTATACCACGTTGAAAGCACTGGCTCTCGTACGATCACCGAAGTTAAGCAGCATTGGACGCGGATAGTGCTTGGATGGGTGACCACTCGGGAACATCGCGTGCCGTGTTCTCTTGGCTATGGGAAGGAAAACCCCCCTGAAAAAAAAAAAAAGCAGGGGGAAGCCTTCATCCAGCAGTCGATCGACCCCGGCTGATGATGATATAATTTATTTATCAGGTGTGTCTGTTTTACATACTGTTCAACTATAGATATCGGCTTATTATTAATTCTCTTTAGCTTATTGATTTGAAAATAATTGTTTTTAGATTAGAATAAATTTATGAGAGTTTTTCCTTGCTTAAAGCTCACATGGCAATAAAGTGATTTTAAATTTGAATTGTTACATTTACCCCAATAGATTGTACTTTGTTATTGTATTTTCTGATAAAGTGATTATTTAGGATTGTACAATTCTAAAGACACTAGGCTTATAAAAAATAAACCGTAAATAATATGTAAATCGCACTATTCTAATAAACTTGAAAGCTTAAAGATTTTTGGATCCAATTACGTTACATTATCTATTACAATAACTAAAATAACCATTTTTGAATTGTTACAACTTTGTACGATTCCACATGTTTTGTCACTAACGATCCGAGTTTCGCCTTTCGGCATCTTCAGGCATTCTACCACACAAATGCAACAGAACTGAGAACTTGTCAGAACCTTCAGTCGATACCATAAAAAAAAGTAATTTTACATGTGAGATTCAACATTTCTCATAAACAACAAATATTCATAATTATGAATACATGTAGTTAGAGTTGGTAAAATTGAATATTAATATTGTTTAATGAATTAAAATGTCATTATTGATAAAGATTAATTAAAACAAATTATACCAGTTGATGATTACAACTATCTTATTATAGAATGACTACTCAATGCAGAATGCAATTCTTTCCATTCATAATGAAGCAGATATATTTTGTAAAAGGTGAGTCGAGAGATATTCCGGAACAAATAACTCAATTCAGTTGATTTGAATGCATTCCGCAATTATTATAATTTAATTGTGGCCTGTATTTTTTTACAGTCGATAAAATATCAAACTCATTAATATTTATAATTCAGTGAATGGATAAAGAATGCTTACTTTTATTTGCCAAGGCCTTCCATAATTAAAATGTTCAGTTTGCGATAAAAATTACATCATTAATGAATATTAAAAGTTGTGATTTTTCAAAAAAAATGTTGAATTTATTATTTAGTTATTATTTTGATGCATAAATAATTTTTCTAGGACTACCGAAAATGCATCAAGCTTTCCTTAAAAGGAATCGCATCTGTATTTGCTTCTTTTAAACTGTATCCACATCTTTTTATTTCACCGATAGTTGAAATACTATTCTAATAATGCAAATATAACATTACATAAGCAGTCGGGGAACGTTTTTAACCGTTACCCCAAAATATTTTAGCGTATGTAGATATTACCCCTCATTTTGAAAAGGAGACATTCAATAAGGAAATTTTTCCAATTGAACATTTTCAGTTGAATTTGTTTACGGTCTGTAAAAATACTAACATGTCTATAAAATATACAATTGGAAAAATTTCCTTATTACCCCCAAAAATTTCATTTTTACCCCATTTGGGGTAATTTACCCCGGTTCCCCGACTGCCGCATTATATGGATGGTATTTAATAATATATGGTGATAACATAACAATCAATTGTAAGCAAGGATGTAGTTGCAACTCATGAATGTGGCGATGCTGCAGAAGGAATAAATTAAAAGATGTTACAGAAGAGCACTCTATTCGTCGAGGAACAGAAATCCTTGGAAGATATATTAATAAATACTTTAAGTGGGCCAGACAAGAGAGCCAAAAAATGTCGCTAGAAACTAACTGAAGCGGCAAGAATATTGCTTTATCAGACTGGCAGAGAATGAACTTTTTAACTGCCGGGAGGTTTTCATATAGCAGTACTAGGCAGGTTGGGAATTTCTTGAAAAAATAAAACCTGACGACGAAGCTTTTTTTATTAAATCGATAAAAAGTAAATAATATTTCACAATTTGTATCATCTTAGTATTTAATTATAGGCCCAAAAGATGTAACCATGCGTACAAAAAATTAATGATTTAAAATACTCGACACAGTATATTGAAAATTTAAGCGTGACGCGTAAACACGTCAAATGTCAATACGCACGTAGGCAGATTTATGGCGCCCGATTAACATAAAAATATGTCAGATCTTTAGAATCTGAGGAAATAATCATAATTATTGATCATCTTAAAAAAAATAGTGTAACAAAATTTGGTTTTGGGTTATATTTTATAGCGATTTCAACGGCGTCTCATGAAATCTCAACGTTTAAAAACACCTTATTGTCATAATAACATCAGAATATTTTACAGTTATTTTAAATTTATTGAAATGTGAGATGAAACTCATTTAAAGATAAGCATCGTTTAATTAAAATAACACCGTCTAGAAGACGATCACATCTTAATTTTATCATTGGAATCGAAAGTAATTAACCGCTTTCACGGTTACTTGACGATGTCGTTTAAATTGCAACATCTTATCAATAATGCTGATCAGAAATTAAAGTCAACAGTTGCAATGTTATTGAATTATTCCCCGTATATAATAATTACGTTTATAATTATATTATTTAAAAAATTAGATAATGTGAACCACTATTAAATTAAATATTTAAGCATGATATCTTGAAATATAAACTACATATTTTAATTTTCTAGTCGTTCCCGCCTTTTTGCCCAGAGGTTTTTGAATACTCGCGTTATATACGGATGCATGGAAATTTTTTCGAAACCTCGATTGAACATTTCAATTGATTAATGGATTTTTAATTGAATTCATGAATATCGACACTGAACCCTTTTCTAGTGTATGTATCGTAGGGTTGTGAAAGCAATTATTTAACTACGAATTCTTTCCCCTTTACTTAAATATCTAACATCTCTCCGAAAGAAGAAGTCGACCTACTCAATTAAAATCGATTCAATTTTAACAGTTTCTGTACTAATTGTACAAATACCGTGGCAATACTCTATTGCAGTACGTATGTAAAAAGCGCGCGTTTGGGGCATCGAAATTTAAGTGTGTCTTGTCTAACTTTGTTAAACTTGTCTGACTGTTTTAAAAATGAACATATTATGTCATACTAGACGAGCGTTTGAATTCTAACAGATGTTTTACGATTGCGAATAATGGCACAAGACGAATTCTTAAAATAATTGTATATTGAGCTTCACGAATATGTGCTTTGTCGGATAATAGGAGTGGGGCAGTGTGGTAGCTTGAAATTTGGGACCCTCATGAAAACATCACGCAATAGTCCCTCCCCTTTATATGATTTAAAAAAAAAATAATGAAATAATTGTAACTGCTTATTTATACATCTTAAAAGAAAACAACAAAAGTTCTGCTTTTTTGTAAATTAATTTAGCAGTAAATTAGTTTCCTGAAATTATTGACTCCCTTTTTCATTATTCCGTTTATTGAATCCGGCATCAAGTATCACACTGTTGCGTTAGCGGTTTTGCAGAGATGATGGAACTGACTAGGTCACATGCTATAGATATTTCCGGAGAGTCTCAACCCTGTCAGTCTATTCTTCAGACCAGTAGGATTCTGGCGTCCTGGAAGACAGTTTGTTTCTATATACAGGATATACTCGGCAGAACTGAGGGTTTCAGTCATGTCATGGTAAAAAGTAAATCATCTAGCATGGGACAGGTAATCAATCAAGTCAAATGCTCTACATAGGGAATTCCTATGGTCGGAAAGAGTGTCTAGTGTCTAAATCAGGGATTCCCAACCCCGTGCCCGCGGAACAAATCGTGTGTGCCCGCCACTATTTGAACATACCAGATTTTCTTATAAACACTAATTAAAAATATAAATTATTTTTATATATTTGTTAGTTTTAATTTTTTTGTGTAACTAGGTTTATTATATAGTGATAATAAACGAAGAGATCTTTTTTTATTTATTAATCACGTGTAATTATAAATACCCGTATAAAAAAATGGGTGGTGCCCGCTAACCTACCGATATTTTATAATGCGCTCTAGAGTATAAAAAGGTTGGGAATCCCTGGTCTAAATCAACACCCAAATTATCATTTATTGTTTTCATATTTTCATCTCTAATTCTGTATTTATTAATAGCATTTCATAAAATCTTTCTAATCGATTTAGTTTATATCAATCATATTGCCAAAATCCACTTTTTTTAAATATTTTATTAAAGGATATCTTACAGATTGTATCATAATCAATATGTAGAACTTTATCGTAGAAATACATAAATATACATGCACTTAATGTAAGAGCGGATATTATTGAATAACTATCAACCACTTAATTTTATCCCTAACTAAACAATGATAACAAATAACATACAGTTATATTATTTAGAGATTACTGCAGCTGAAGCGATCGTTAAAGTTCTACAGTAACATAAATTAATGGGTCATTATTTAGTGAACATTTATTTCATTTAAATTGAAAAAAATGGGTCATTATTGTCGAATTCAATAAAAATAAATAAAAGCCATCAGAGGTCGACAAAGCTTGCCACCCTTACAAAATGAAATACAATTGAAAGTTATTTTATTTAGTCGAAGTTGACAGAAATGGATAAACGCATTTCTTTTTATATATATTTTTTAATTTGAAATAACGCCAGGTTTTTTTGAACAAAAATTCTACTCAAAGCAATGGATTAAACGGAAAAAGTATAATATAAAAAAAAAACAGATTACTTATTTATCAAAGAACCGAAGAGTTGTGACCCTCAAGATTTCACCATTCGTGGATGACGATATCCACCACCTCCACTAACAACCAACGCATGATATCTCACCTCAACATTACACCCAGTCCTTTTTTTACGCCAATTCGATTATACGCGATTTTTTTGAACGGCACCGCTAAATTTCTTTACGCGCTTCACTCGTTTTTACGTAATTTTTTCCCCAAATTTGTTTTAAAGAGACATTTATATATGATGCTAGGCATGTACGTTTCATTATTTTTTTAAATAAAAAAAATAATTGTATTTTTAAAACCAAATTTTGCAAAGCATTCCATTTTTTAAGTACATATACAATTGCCAAATGTTAACAAGTGTATCTGATATTATGCGAATTTATGTTTTAGGGTGTGTAAAGAAATATAATGATATTGCGTGAAATCATTTTTTTACCCGATTTTTTTTACGCGACTTTTTCTGGAACCAATGTATCGCGTAAAAAAAGGACTGGGTGTACCTCCACAGTGATGAAGACATTTAGACCAGGGTTTCTTAATTAAGCATATATTTTTGATTGTATGTACATTATAACTTATTAATAATAATTTCTTTTATTATTCACCGTGTAATATATGCAGTTTTTATTTAAAACGAAATCCCCCAATCTAGGTTGGAATGTATCATAGCTGATTTCTGCGAGACTTACCCGCACGAGCGCACCTCTTTTCTTCATATGGAATATTACAAAATTTAATATTTCATATGAAGAAAAAAATACAGATTTAACACACGCTGGACACACCTTGTGAACCCTTGGAACAGATAATAACTTCAAAGACAGAGTAAATATCTTATCAAAGACTGCACATCTAGTATAAGGTTTGAATTTAATTTCCTTGGATTAAGTTAGCAAAGTGGGTAAGTGACATAACCTAAAAGATACATGTAGCATTTCGTTTCAATCACACTCTTTTTAATGTCGTCTGATGGAAAATAGTTCCCCATATATATTTCAAAACTAGTTTTGGTGATGACGTGATTCTGAAGTAATAAATTTCAAATATATTCCACACTACTAGTGGATTAATATTTTTCAACAACAATTGCTCTGTCGAAAATTTCTTATTTAAATAGAATACATAAACTCATCGCTGAGATATGAACAAAAAAAAATGGCGATAAATGTAAAACTTCTTCACAATGATAACAATACGTCTCAGCATGAAATAAAATTCCTGTTATTATAATATAAGCAACAACCCGTAGCTATAATTTAATGTAAACGCTATATAATTTAGCCGCAGCGTAGTTAAACGTTCTGCAGAACTATAATTTGTTTTTTTTTATTTATAAAATTATTCATTTCATGATCATTTTTACGTTAACCTTGGCACCGTAGCTGAAATCTTAACAGCAATAATATGTTCAACAATCTTTACAAGCTGCAGATATTTCGGCATGTACAAAGTTCGTTACCCGATTGATTATTATTCATGTGAACCCATTTAGTAACATTTATATCAGCTCGAAATATTAATGAATTCATAAATGTTTTACAATTAAAAAAAATATAACTGCCGTTATATCTTATTGCCGAATATCCAGATAAGTTTGAATTTTAAAGAACACGAGAGAAGTTCAAGGAGAATTAAACAATCATTTTTGTAAGAGATACCAAGGTTAATTATTCGATAATGAAGAAGTCGAAATTTTTGTATTAGCCAGTATTGCATATCAATCGGGAGTCGAGTATGATTCGCTAAAAATACACAATTTTATAACAATTAGTATGCATAATATTTACAATCGTATTTTCCATGAGTATTAGAAGATTAAACACATTGGCTGAATTCAACATCTTTCCCCTAATGAGGCGCATAAAGTAAATACTATTCCATTCTTGAATATTAAAAAAATTATGGTGATTATAAGAGCATTATGAGTAGATTTTTATCAAAAAATTAGCTTGCATACCTATAATATTTTTGAAAGTTTTTTTTATTATCAACTATCAATACAGTTAAATCTAATCTAAAGAATAAAACGTTTCTTCTCAAATATCATACATGTATTTGAATATGTGAGGAATACTTCAAACTTTTTTTAAATTTTCGTCTGTAATATTATGCAAGCCTATTTTCTATTTTCTTACTTACGTCGAAATAATATTAGTGGCAACTAGCGACTATTTTAATTTCAAATAAAAATTGGAAAATTGTTGTAAAAATCTGATGTGTAAATAAAATAATATATTTATTACCTGCCTGAGATGACATAATGATTGAATTAAAAAATATAAATTTTATCTTACATAAAAATAATTATCAAATTATAAATATTACGAAATATATTGACCCCTGTTACTTAATTAATCATTTTTCATTGATTATTTAATTAATCGTACTTCTTGGGAATTAAATTATCGGCACTCCACGGTATAATTAAATGTATAAAAATAATATAGATGAAAAAAAATATTAAATATATTATAACACTATGGCCACAGTATTATTACTATTGAATAATTTATTAAATGAGTATTTTACATGTTTATTTATTTGTTTAAGAAGTTATTACACGAACTTATGTTAATTTATAGTAAATAATTGATCAATAATGAATTTAAAAAAAAAATATTTTTGAATATCAATGTTTATTTTTGACACATAGTGAAAATGATACACTTTCTTTTATGCGTTAATTTGAATGGCAGGTTGAATTAAATGTAATAGGTTATTTTTAAATTAGTATAGAATAAATATATGTTGAAATGTTGTGACATATTGATTGAATTTGCATCTACTTGTTACAACCCCATTGCAACACGGTAAAAAAATAGAATCCTTACACATTCATCAGAAGGTTCTGATGAAAGGGTAAACCGAAATAGCTGTCAACTATGTATCTTATACGTTTTGTAGAACTAAAATACATTGCTATTTTTTTATCCGAGATATTTTAACATATTTATATTCATTCATGATATCGACTGAAGGTGCTTGATGGAATTTCAATATCAAATTTGAATTGTTACGACTTTTTACCATTCAAAATGTATTTCACTAACGACCCGGGTTTCGCTTTTCGGCATCTTCAGGCATTCCATCACACGGATGCAACAGAACTGATGTAAAATAAACAGTTAGCACCGTGTATATACCAAAGTTATTAATTAGCGGAAAACACAGCAGTTAAAACAAATTCAATAATATTAATATAATAATAATGAACATTATTTAAATTATTAGATTGCCTGAAGATGCCGAAAGGCTAAACCCGGGTCGTTAGCGACAAAAAATGTGGAATCGTACAAAGTTGTAATAATTCAAATTTGATATTTTTTGAGAAGTTGTGGGAATGACTTGTGTGTCATTTTTTAATGTAGAATCAGTCTGCTAAAGGGAATGCCAATGTTAAAAGCATTAACAATATTCAACGGTGATGCTTCGACATATTTCACGTGGATGAGAGTGAGTTCAGAGGAATACTAAATATTTTTAATGTGTTAAAGTAGATTTTGCAAGAGCTTGCTCGGTCAACTTCTTATCCTTGTTATCGTATATACAAAGTTACGTTTTATAAATGATTTCTACGCTGCGAACTGAATAAACGAACAAATAAATTGTTTGATAACACCGTAATAGCGTGAATTAAAATTATAGTTTGCCCACCGATGTCTATTTTCATATTTTGTTCTCAATAACATCGGAATGAGCATAAAATAAGGATCACCGTTGACGTCGCAGTCTTCCGAAAGTAAAACTATCCAAGACGTCTGTCCTGATACCATAGAAATCCTGGACGATCAAGTTGTTAATATTGTTGGAGTATTATGACTGGCACTGTGATCTATAACATTACATCACTATAAAAATATTAGGATAAAACATCAATTTACTTATAAGAAGGTTATTCAATTAAATGCCCCAACAATTGAACGATTGTGACTCAGGCCTTTCGAAAACAACTAATTCAATTGCAGTCATCAACATCTTTGATTCACTTTTTACTGCCTCATAAAAAAATGACTCAGTGACTTATGTTATTTAAATCATTGGCACACCCCGTGTGTCTTTTTTGATATTTTTAATCGTGATTAATCATTTATTTGACGGCTTTCTAGCTAGCGTGTAACGTTTCTTTCTACAACCCACCCACCTATCTTCAGCGCGGTTCTGACACGCTGATGCGAATATTTCAGAATCTGCTGTCTGTGATATCGTTTTTATACCAGACACATGTCCATTTCGCATTATATTTACGTACGGGTCGGCTTTAATGAAAAATATTTCTTATATTACGATATTCCGAGTGTTTTCAATTATTGAGACGTGCTGATGCGGGAGTTGGCATTATTTTTACTGAACAACAATCCCAAGGCTGGCTTACTTTCCGAATCTATTACACATGCAGTGTTTATCGGAAGATAATTTAATTTATTAGGTTATCCTTTGTAAATCAAAGCGAAACCATCAAAGAGAAAGATAAATTGAAAAAGCTTTTATCATTGCAGTTAAGCTGTTAGCAAACGCAATAAATAAATCGTGTACTTGTAATTTTTTTCAGGTGAGGGGTGATATCTTATACAATAAAATCTATAATAAATACGAAAGCTAAGAAAGTTCAAACAAACAAAACACAAAATATATCACTTCAAACATTGTCATATTACATTTGTTTTTCTGGATTGAAAAATGTATTATATATCAAACATTGTCCTTTACACATTTACGAACAAGTGAGAATAAAACGAAGTGTCATACCGTTGCCATAGATTTCATCTTTAACGTAAAAATATGCTATAATTTCAGATAAATGAAGAATTTTACTCGTACGTTATTATGGATTCATTTTGAGCAACGTATAACATATAAATAATTCGATTTAAAAAGGAAATTTCTGCGGAAAAGCTGTCAAAAAGAAGTTATTATAGCATGCAAATATAGTCGTCTTAACATTTTCTTTCCTACATTATATGACTTTCTAAAATATTAAAAAAATATAATCTTGACGATCAGTAGAGCGAGACATGTACATATCATCATCAATAATAGTCAATTTTGATAATCGACAATGACACACAAATGGTTAGAAAAGAAAGCTTAAAAGCTTTTTTGGTGGAATCTATTGTCGAAAAGCTTTCAATTAAAATAAAAAACCAATACGAAAGAATAACTTGGTGTAAAGTATAATATAAAAATGATAGAAATAAATCGCCACGACAGACAATTTAAGCACTTTAATTTCATCGGTGTTTTATTGTCTAATAGATTTTAAAGTGTGTTAAATGCCCGGTCGTAAAGTTTTATGCGAGTCGATGATAGACATCATTTTCTAATGCTCACTCGTAAAAACAGAATCAGAAAATATCACGTAAGTTGTATTGTGTATTTATTTATACTATGTATGTACGTACAGATAAAATTACAGTTTTTATAAGTATTTTTAAACTGAAAAACAATAACTCGAAGAGCACAGTAGTTTCTTCTTCCACTGAGATTATGAATTTATATTATGTCATCGTGATTAAAGTAAGATCGTTTTTCTGTACCAGTGGTTGGCAAACTCATCAGCTATCTGAGCCAAATATCAAACTATGTAAAAATAAGGCCATAACTGTTGCATCCGTGTGATAATTTATAAAATTATCAAGTTGTTTTTAAAAACCAGTAGCAGACCAGTAAACGGTTGGGTACGGCGAAAATACTTTCAGCTGACGTGATTAAAGCCAAAGAGTCTACTAATCGAGTTCAGCAATTGAATATATTTTCTGCATAGTGATTAAAATGACGAAAGAATATTTTCAATTGTTTATATGACGAGCAAAATGATTCAATTTTATTTTTTCAAATTGGAATGAGATCAAAATTATCATAGTAAAACCATTTAAGACCCATCGCAAAAACCGACATAATATTTTAATATCGAGAGTCTGCAATGTGTTCAGTTTTTTACCGTATTGCTGTTTGATGTTTTGCCAAACTCTTTGAAGAGGAATCAAAACATAATCCCAGGCTAATCGTGCCAATTTTACTTGCCGTATTTAAATTAATAAAATATTTGCAATCTCAACCGGAAAATCGCTTTTTTTATTTACGGGTGTTTATACGAAAAAAACTTTACAGCTCTTACGGCATAATCTTTTTTTCTCAAATGATTTCTGCATCTAATCTAAAGCAAACTTGAGATTACAGGATGTTTAGAAAGATTATGTCCATCGATTAAATTATGCCACAGTATTCATTCTACGCGGTCTAGTTCTAACCTTTCTTTGGTATACATACTATTCATTGCTTTGATTAATTCACCAAAACACACAAATAATTATTTTTGAAAGTATAGTGTACATTTTAAAGTAACTCGATTAGGAACTTTTGAAAGTACTCACAAATAAATGCGGCGTCTCAACACGAAAACGTTTCTTTACCTTGGTCTAATGTTTGAATATGAAATATGTACTAAAATATAACAAAACAAAATATCGTAATTTTATAGAACAGGCCATTATAATAATTCCTATAGATCAAAGTTCTTTTTAAAAAAATCCTTTCTTAAAATCATATCCGCTCCTTGACATGAGTAACATGTATGTGACCACCATGCGGTGCTCCAAAGATTATTGCTCATCTCCTCGAATCATCCCAGGTAATCCCGGCGTCCCATTGCTCTTCCGTGTTCATAGTATTGAAGATCATCAGCGACCTTTTAGAGCGGCGGAATCTATGCGAACGTTAAAAGAGACAGGAAGTGTTCAAGCTTTTCAAGCTTTCACAACCCATATCCAAGTGAGGTCCAGGTTATTTTATGATGCAATTATATACTAGTTTACTATTATAGACTAGTTAACTAGCTACTTTCTCAAGTCAGAGATTTCAAAGGATAATATACGGTTACCCTGCGTGCTAAATGATTCACGACCATAAAGCAGTCCTGTCATGTTTAATACGTTAACTTTTGAACAGTTAAAATAAATTCATTTAATGACTCTTTTTTTGTTCTTATATTATGATGTTCATCTTCGTGATTAATTTTGAAAGTATTGTAAAGTCACAGATCACAGTTTTTGAGTAGCTTATCGGTACAAAAATATTTGTAGACCGTCTAAAAAATACGGCAGAAAAACCACACGAACATAAAAGAAAAAGATATAGGCAGTCGGATGAAACTATTCGATATCAATGAATGTTTTGTTGAGGCTTATTTTAATATTAGAATATTTTAATTATACGAAATGATTTCTTATAGAGTTTATTGATATTTAAATGCGCTATTATTTGTAAGAAAATATTTTATTCAAATCATTCATATGTGATCACTACCTTGCTTAATGCAAATCATTTTTAAACTTAATTCGCATTGATAAAATAATAAATATTGAAATTTAACTTTCAGATCAAAGAAAACAATCCAATTGAAAACCGGTTCTTTAATCATTCTTCATACTATTATATTCGATAACAATTGAATTTTTAGAGAAAAGGAATAATCCAGTCTTATGAATGAATTGAATATGAATTCTTAACATCTGGAAATGATAATATATTTTTTTTCTTCAATTAGCTGTATTAAAGTTTTGCCAAACTCTTTCGCAGTCAATAAAGATCGGAAGATTTGCTGTGGTTATATATATAATATTATACAATTAATTTATAAAAAAATCTTTATAAAAAATTATGAATATAAAATGAGATTGAATAAAAAATATTATGCATTGTAGAAAGTTAAAGTTTCTCGTTATATAACCAGGGACAAAAATCACTAAAAGTATATTTACGCATTCAATGCAGAAGAGCTCGGAAGAATGTCGCAAAGAAATAATTCCGGTTGTTCACAAATTCATAAGGGATTGCATCACAGCAATATATAATAAAATAATGCATTAGGTTTCAGCACACGGGAAGTTTTCAAAACACTCTCTTTAAGAAACACTGGACTGGATGTTATCTTAAAAAAATCATTTGCTCTTGACCTTGCTAGAAATTTGAAATGATTACCTTGAGGCCGACTACTTTAGAGAAATTGTTGTTCATGACATTTTGCATTTATTTGCTGACTTAATATGAGTTCTGGTTTTTTCTGTTATTCAAAAACAATTTTGAAAAATGACAAGGAAGCATTTTTTTAGTAGTTATATACATTGAATTTTAAATTTAAAACTAATTAATTTATTATTTTAATAGAGGTTAAACAAGGTAGAAAGTAGCATTGAATTGAAGAATTTACATCAAAATGATTCACAAAGATTGTTAGATATTGTGTATAATTATTTTACCAATATATTATTTGCAATGAATGAATCAAGGAATAAGACATTGATGACAGTATAAGCACACCTTACAAAAAAAATCCTTATAATATGATCATTTTATTACTGTTCGCATAAGTTATTAAGTCGTTATAGTAATATTCATAATTCTTAGAAACATGATATTCACGCATTTTGTAATATACATTTATTAATATATTTCTGTGAATAAATATCTGTCATTGAGTGTCAATGATCACACTCTGATCATAAATTTCAGATCCGCACTAAGGTCAATAAAAAAATATAAATTTCATCAATGACACGATAAAGTTATGAAAAAACTTTATATTTGATACCGTACAAATTTCATGTATAACATGCCCACTGTATCTTTTTAATTGGAAACAGAACCTGTTTGCTTTTTTTTGTATATTATAAAACTGATCGTTTTTTTCTGATTGATATGTTGTGATTCGTTCTTCTATGACATAAATATTTTTTATGGACTTTTTCGACAACATTTTTATTAATAATTATAGATCGTTGGTAGGACTTATGTTTAGTGTCGTAAAAAACTAATGCAACGGTCAATATAAATGGTTGACTTGATTTGAAGTATCCATACTTATCCTTTTTTTACGCGGGCTTAATAGATTTGTTCATTACGTTTACAGTCCTCGACGTAATAAAGTATACTAAAACAAATATAAAAAAAATAATCTCAAAACATAAATATATACAAACTGGACAACAGAAGATTGATAAAAAAATATTTATATATACATTTGAAATATGTTACATATATTTTTATCGGCCGGCTCGGGTTTAAACTGAAGCACCCGTCTGATCGTGCACTAAAGTATGCACAAAATACTGTTTACATTGCAAGCACATACAAATATCATAAAAAGATTTTTTGAATGTTATTTGATAATCATGCACTCGCCTAGGCCAACCGTTGTAAGAAAACACGTAACGACTTAGTTATTTTAAAGTTATAAATACCCAATAAACCCATAAAGGCCACTCGTCAGACTCTGTTTTAAAGTTCCCGAAATTTACATTTATTCGTTATTTGCGTACAGTTTATACAATCCTGTTTTATTATAGCATTATTATTGCCCGATTTTACGTCTCAATTTTCCATAATTTACTTTTAAAATATTTAAAATTCAAATCATTCGATGAACATATTTGAGTAAATGCGTGTCGATTTTAAATGTTTGAAATGAATATAAGGAAGCTGAAATACGTCGGAATTAAATGCTAATTCACTACAATTAAAATCGTGCAGATCGAAACATTCGTATCAGTTAATAAGATTGAAAAAGCTGTAAACCAGCAGAAAAATATGTACCAAACCGATTTTTTGCGGCATTTTATATCAGTCCCTCCAAAAACGTAAAAATAGAGTTTCACAGTATATTTAACAAATATTTAGACCGGTATATAGAATGCCTGTCATAATGATGTACGTTATATAGAATTTCTGTGCGGTGTGAAAATATAATACTTCCAAAAAATATAAACTTGATATGTATTTTTATTATTTTCAACTGACAGTCTACCTGATACTTTATGGACCCGGAAATTCAAATGATTTTAAATTTAGATTGTTGATTCATGTGTTTTGAATAGAATCATTCATAACAGAGGATTTCGTAAATATACGCACAGTTAATTCTGTGCTATGCTTCTATGTCGGTCAAGCTCAAGCCGGCTTGTAAAAAATTGGCAAAAGAATTTTCGGAACACGGTGTCAATTAAATGACATTGGCATGGCACCCACCAAATTTGAAATTGACATGAAATTAATGAACTGTAAGTATGTGAGTAAGATAGTCAATATGATGATACTTCATTGATTTAGGAAACTATTTTGACACCAATATACAATATTTCCCGTGTATTCATTTACATTTTATGTTATTGTCTGCTATTTATCGTCAATACACAGTCAGATTAGAATAATAAGCGTACCTAATTCAACGTCAACGTTTTTTAACGTGTGGCACGTTAAAAAACGTTAAACGTTAAAAAAAAGCGGCTGATATTACTCAGTTTCGATTGCATTTTTGCCTCCCGAAGTAGAAAATATCTACTGTTAATGAAGCTTTCTCTCTGATACATTTTGACAGGAATACGTAGTAACCTACCTAGTCACTGAGCCGCTCTTTTTTGGATATGATATGATGAAAAAAAACTACAATAGAAGTTTGCTATGTGCGCTCTCAAAGCTTCATTTTTGGGGTTAGGGGATAGCTACAATAGCAGTTTGCATTTAGTGCTCTTTACTCCTTATATTTATGATAAAGAGATGAATATAATACAATAGCAGTTGGCTAATTGCGATCATTACGCCCTATTTTCGGGGGTTAGAAAGTAATATGATAAAATAGTATTTTTCTATTAGCGCTCTTTATTTACATATTTAGGGATAGGATACCACTACAATAGCAGTTTGTTATTTACGCTATTTGCGCCACTTTTTTGAGGTTGAAATATATTAGAACATTTATGATTAAAAAAACAATGTATAAAAGCGTTGAATCTGGGATTTGAATTAGTAACTTCGTATCTAAATAGGACCAACGGCCAAAAGCGCTCGGCCACAAATTATTTATTTACTTTTAAAGTGTTAACTGTCAATTCATAGTGGAAAGGCATGGTATTTTAAATAATAATAAAAACATTTTTTAAGCCATTTCAAAGAACTATATTAAAAAAGCATTTAAGGCACAAAAGCTGTTACTTTATTGGTTAAGAAAAAAGTTGGCTTACTTGCGGTTTTGAGCGACTGAACTGAAGAGTGAAATGTATTGTTTGTATACCGTTATAAGCTTCAATAAAATATCTTGAAAAGCTCAAAGAATAAGAAGTACCTCGGGCCTACCGCGTAGGAATCTTACAAGAAAACAAACACGATGGTTGAACGTGATCAAAGGAAAATGATTATACTTAAAGTAGCATAATAATTTATATTTAGGTCTTAAAATTGTCTAAATATTATATTTCAGTGCATTTGATCAGGATATGTGCAAAAAATAATACAATTGAAGCTTTCATTACAGCGGTAGAAAGTGTTGATACCATGATAGACAAAGATAAATTCACATATTTTAACTCCATATTAACCTCTTCAGACCTAATGTATCTTAAAATCTTCAATAATCCTTAATCTTATCCTTATTTTTTAAAAGCCAATGTGGATTTGTTTTTCGGTGTCTTTTTCATTTACAATGTACATCGTACCAATTCGTTGAGTTTTGTCAGTGTTGTTATACAGTGTGCAAAATTTTTGACGCATGCAAATTTTCATGGATGTCGCACAATGTCCACTGCGCTCTAGGTATGTCATATATTATCAAAAATTCAAGTTAATAACTTTATTGAATATAATTGTACTACACTATAAAAGTATGTATATCATAATTTTACATTAAACAACATGATGTATTTTCAAAAAAGAGTGTAATAAGAAAACAAAAAATCATGCTTTTTAAAAAAGTGTCATTTATGAGAAGACTGAACGAAAAATTGTTGGAAAATAAAAAGGCAGGACTGAAATGGTTTAAGTATTATATTATGTTTCCTCGAACTTCTCAATCAAAATATAATATAATACGTACGATCATCTTAATTTAAAAATAGCTCAACTACCATTTAAATTAAATAGAACACGATATTTAATACGCTGTGCACATTATTGACATGCGTTTAAAATTAGAACAACGTTACGATACGACTAGTCTATGAAATTGCACCAAAGTCTCGCAATTAGTCTATTTCCCACACGTCAGTTGATTTTATTCCCTCGCCGCCCACCATTCGACACACATTTGCTTTTAAAAGCTTCAAACTTTGACGTTTCAAATATACAACCGTATAAAATAATACATTAAAATAGGATTTTCCAACGGACAAGGTGTAATGTCAGCCGATATAATTAAAACTTCATCGATTTCAATGATGTAAACAACAAATCGATACACTGCTTTTTATGAGATGTAAAAATTTTGTGACCGTTGATAAAGAATCGTGTAAGTAGCTGGTTGCTTTAAAAATGCGTTACTGCTTTGAATTCTTGACACACTGGATCTTAAAAAATCGTGCGAGTTACAGGTAGGTTGGTATACATTGTCATTTCACGACCTCACGACCGCTTCGACGAAAAATACGTTTTAATGAGAAATGTTTTTCTCTATAGAATGGTCGTTTGAAAACTTTTTGCCAATTTTAATTTTGTTATATCACCAATTTCTAGTAAAGTTACTATTTGGATATAAATAGTAGATATATTTTTTTATTTTTCCTCGGTGGAGTGCCGACCGCTATAACAGTGCGCCTAGAAATGCGGCGGATGTTGAAACTAAATTTTAAACCCTTGGATTAAGCGAATGAACAGACCTCAAAATTGACAAGTAAGAAGCCACGGTATTTTTTAACGTTGAAACCTATTGCAGATAAATATTTTTATGTAAAATGTATTTATGGAATTAAAAATTTAAGAACTATATGTTCCAACTTTTGTGTTAGACCGGAAACGCACAGAGCGCTACATTTCCACGCATAAGTAACGTGGTAAATCATAACATTCCACTATCTCATTGATTTCTACGGATATCCCTTTCCCTATAGCACTACACTGCAGATCAAATTTATCTTTCAAGGGTACAGCATATTGTACCTTAAAATTACGTTACACGAAAAAGAAACCTCAAGTGCGTTCAAACGATCAGCAGAAGTGTCGGAGGAACAAAATTATCTAATACATGGCTGCGAGTTATCGTGTAATTTTCGTCAAAAGATGATCATATTAATATGATCAAGTAATCTAATCAAAATCACTGATAATAATAATTGTTCGTCCGAATTCATAGACCGACCAAACAGTATCGTGTTTATCTCCGCTGAGAATTTAGCAGCATATGCACCAACATACATCGAAGATTACTTAACACTAGTCGAAAAATAGGTAAGTTATTAAGCTCAAATTAACAAGTAAAAAGCATTTATCTGTGCTTCACAAAAACAGAAATTAATAATAAACATGTAAAAATAAATATTCATGCAAACGGTGCCAATGTCATTAGAATATTAATGCATGTGGGCAATAGAGGCATACAGATTATGTATTTACTAGAAGTTGCTTGTAATTTCTAAATAATATATATGTATTCAAAAGATTGTGTTCAATTGTCTGCTATTTATTTATGCTTCGAACTATTTTTAAGTATTGGAATAGATCTTATTCCTAAAACACTATAAAAAAATCCTCACGATTTATTTCAATCACTTATTCTTTTTTTGAATATTCAAAAAGACACCTTTCGCTTCGGTTTAAATTTGGAACTGTTTTCGAAATATTCGAATCGGCATCTTTTCTTTGCGAAACAAACATTTTTTTGTCGGCGATTTATTTCGATTCCAAATTCCCTTTTTAAATATTGCACTTTGTATCATTTCGAAAAGATGACGTAAAATTTTGCATTGGTTTATTTTTTGAAATTCCAAACACTATTTTGAATATTGGAATAAATAATTAATATTTTTAAAAGATGAAACAAGATTTCATTGGATATGATATTTGATTGATCTGTGGGAAAATATTCCTTTATTTATTTACAGATATATCAAAAGGAAGTCAATCAAAAAAATAAACTTACGATACGAAAACGATAACCCCTTGCCTCACGCCTCATCCAACTGTATCATTTAAACTTCTTATAATTTAATTCTAAAAATAAAATGAATCAGAATATTGTTTACATTTTTTTAATGATCGGTGATAACATAACCTTTCGTAGTTTATTTTTGTTGCGTACTCACCTCAGATAATTTATACATAACTAATTTGAAATATTCTTGGATCTTATATAATTTACAGTATCATATTAGGTTTAAAAGTGTGACCCGTTCTTTGAAAATATCCCCGATCTTTTTTCAATTTGATTTGAGCTTGCCAGGTTTTTTGTGTACATTATGTCTTAGTGTACAATTAAATTATTTAAAAAAAGTTTTTTGATTACAAAAGTGTGTTAGTTGTTTCATGAAAACATTAATACACCCAGTCCTTTTTTTACGCGAATTCTATTATACACGATTTTTTTACGCGCTTCACTCGTTTTTATGCGATTTGTCCCCAAATTTGCTTTAAAGAAGAAATTTATATATGATACTAGACATGTACGTTTCATTCTTTTTTTAGATAAAAAAAATATGTGTATTTTTAAAACTTAATTTTGTAAAGCATTCCACTTTTTTAAATACAAATCAAAAAATCGCAAACGATTACATTTCGCAACCGAGAGTGACAGTAGCGAATAATTCATATAAGTGAAAAAAAAAAATTATAGTCTCATTATATTTTTATAAGCAATAAAGACATGAAAATATTTTTTTGCACGAATTTTAAGGAGAAAATTTTGGTTTTTCATACGTTTCTGGTACTTTTTCACGCGATATTTTAATTTTTGGAACCAATTTATCAAATTATATGAAAGTTGTGATTTTTTTACGCGATTTTTTTTACGCGCCGTTTTCTGGAACCAATGTATCGCGTAAAAAAAGGACTGGGTGTAGTAAGCCATTGGGAAATGGCAGTCACCACTCTTTCACCCTTCTAATTATACTAATGATGATGAAAATTTCCAGGAAAAATTAAGTGCTAATATAATATTATAATAGTTCAGTTAAATAATGCGTCGCCGTTTTAAATTATAACTGAATTTGCATCAGTCGAAAAATAAGATATCTGCCATTGAAGGTATATGTGCTAAATTACAAAAAACGCTAAATATTGTTGTAGATTTTTTTCGATACTAAAAATAGTCTCGTTAAAAACGTTTCTTCAACGATACGTGCTTGTTATTTATTCAAAAAATTATCATAAATTTGGCATACGCATACAAGTCGTATTTTTACAAAAAAATTTTTTCAAATGTCAACTTTATAATATTTCACATAGTAATTGTGAAGCGTGAACATTCCAGGGCTGTACCATAGATATATCGAATAATGAGATTAGGGGTGGCAAGCAAAATAATTAGATGAATGATTTTTTAAGTATGTACCTATGTATATTTGTCGTATTGTTTGCTTACAATTACAACCAGGTATAACGAATCATGTTGTTTTTATTACTATCAATTCCTTAAAATTATTTAAAATATACCGGTTGAATCTCGCTATTTGGCGAATATTCAATAGATATTATGAGATCGTCGAGTTATGTCTAATAATTTTGTTTTTGGGCGTTGTGTTTTATTACTATTTATAAAATTTTATATTATTCATATCAGGGCCAGTTTTGCTCGCCCAGGTATTATCAACTGATACAATACAAATCAAAGCAAGAATACTTAAAAGGATACTTAAGAATATCTAAAAAATGAGCTAGTAATCTCCAGCTAAGCAAAACAAATAGTCCATGAACATAAATAATTTACATATTATAATAAAAATTATATCTATACGAAGTAAAGTTGTTAACAAATAAAAGTTTAAGGACCTCTTAAAATTAAATAAGTGCTGATTTGTAATAAAAGTTAAAACCAAATTAAGTCTATTATAATATTAGTCGAGAAATAAGTATGAAAAACTCAAACAAGAATTCCGAATAAGACAATTTTACAATCAATCGATATACACTTAAATATCTTAGGGAACATAATTCATTGAATAATATTTAAATTTTAAAAGGAAAATTATAATATATATCATTTTTAATCTTATTAAAAATCAATTCATATCAAAAAATACAATTTTATTGTAAAAAGTAGTCTATTGCAACTGTTATAAATAAAAAAAAAACATCTCATAACAATCGCCGCTATGAATTAATTGCGTAACATTTGCTTTATTTAAATTAAAAACATGTTTTGATTGGAATGGAATTTCAAAAAACAGCTCGCCATTGTTTAATTCGCATTTCAAATTAAGAATGGTATTATAAATATCTTGTTAAACCTCAATGTACCATAACGTTCATATATTATACCTGCGGCCAAATGTACATACAGCTGCTGCACTGGGCAAAGGTATTATTATTTGCGTAACTGATTCGTAAAACAACACTTTTGTTGTTGATAATATATAATCTGTGCGTGAAAATTATTTTTTTTAATAATAGTTTTACACGCGTTGTGTTTGTTTCAGGTTTCAGAATTACTACGCCAGGGATTCACCTATGTACACAATAAAATGCGTATGGATAGTGTACTGTGAGTGTGTGTAACTATGGACGAGATACTACATCCGAAGCTGTTGTGGTGTTTGTGTGCAAGTAACCGATTACGCGCCAGGGAACGACAATGCTATATCAGCGGTCCTGAATGAATATTACCAACACAATATTTAAATATTTTTTTAAGTGTATCAGTTTAACTTTCAATAATAAAAGAAACCTGAATCCAGAAAATTTTACGACAAACTTTTAACTCTTAATTATTTTCGTTTTTTTCCAAATATTATATCAAAATTATAATATTGGATGGAAAAAATATGAGCAGGCATTAAACGGTTGGTGTGATACAAATTTAAAAAAAAATCATATAAACAATCTAAATTAATTTTAGCTTATCATGAAAACTAGCTATAATAAGATATTATTAAAGATGTGTTTTGAGTTCCACGATTTAATGATGAACCACAATTGAATTGATTTATCTATGATTTGACAATAAATGCGCATTATAAAATTGTCTATCGGTCCCGGGAGTAGATAAACCCGCTAGCTTGACAATTTAACACTTTAAAACGAGAAGCAAATTGCCTTAGACTTTCAAAAACTAGAGGTTGGGTACCTGACTTGAAATCAGCTGTCCTTACAAAGTGTCTTTAAATAGTACTAAAATACTTACTACTGGATACTCAATAGAAATCTTTTTCTGAATCGTCCATAACATCGTTTATAATACTTTATTTCTATACAAAATTTTAAATATATTGATTATTATTTCACAAACTCTAAATAGCTAATAATTTACAATCAACATTAATAAATAAATAATTTGTATCATTATTTTTTTATATGATCGTTTTAAAAAACATGCACAATGAATTAACAATAATATCTTCTTGACGCCCCCTGATTTAGATCTCGTTCATTTGGGATACCTTCCTGTCGCTCGCGCTCAGTCTTGCGACGATCTGGCTTGTGGTACGGTGCAGTGCGCAGCCTTCATTCAATTTCACATCCACCAAATACAATTGGCAAATTATTTCAAACATCGATATCGCGCGGTAATTTTGTTCACATGTCCTTTCTTATTGTTGACCTTGCGGACAACTTTAGATGCGGGCACTTGAACAGAACGCGTTAATTCTTTTTTCAAGATTTTCAAGATTTTTATCGAAAAGAAAATGTTTTCAAATTTAGAATAGAACAGCGCTAGTTATAAAAATCACCGAATTTAATTTTGACATATGTTTTGGCGGGATATAAAATTAATGGTTATGTGACATAAATTATTTATTGCTCGAATACGAATGCATTTATTGTTTATTTTTTTACAGTGTTTTATATATAAAAATAAACTGTTTTGGCTCTAATAGTGACTTTTAACCGGTGTTGTGGTTTGCGGGACATTTATTCCAGTCTGAAGATCGAAAGACGTATACTTGTTTTGGACAAAAAGGACGATCGAGTTTTAAACCGTAAGTTTTTGACGTCAGTTCGATTTAAACTTTTTCAATTGTTTTGTAAGCATGACTGACGCTTATCACGTTTCGCCAGCGAAAGAATTTCGTTTATGAAATTATTGGTTTGATAATTGCCTACATTCACTGCACACACACCTATATCATTAAAGTTTTTCACTATAGATTTAGTGTTTATTGTTATTCATATGTCATGAACGTGATTTATAAACATTGACAGCTATACTTAAGTATTCAAATAACTGTCATTATTATAAAAAATACAATTATATATATTATTTAATGTTCATCGTCTTAAAATTTAATATTAAAATACTTGAGTAATCGTACTCATATATTATCATACAAGAATTAAACAATTAAAAAACGACTTGCACATTTCCATTCATTTTTTACCATTGCTATCACTGTTTAACTAATGTATGCAATAACCAGTATTAATCGTTAAAACAGGCTGGGGAACTATAAAACAACTTTATATAATATATTGGTACGCCATGGCAAATATAAATTTAGCGGAACTGGTCCCGGTATTTTTTAAATGTGTCGTTATATTTTTATTGAAAAATCTTTAATCTAAAGAGAATATTTTGATGCGAAAAGAAATGAAAAAGAATTAATCGATTTTTGCGTGTGATGAAATATTTCTGACACTTTGATAGCAGGTAGATGTTTTTTGCATAATTGATAAATGAGTTCTACAAAAAATAGTCATCTAAAACGTAATTAAAGAAATAATAAATACGCGTTTAAGACACGCTCTAATTTTCTTAATTTATATATACATCACTCTTTGGTAACGCTGAAAGAATTCGATGAAAGCATTCTCTTATTTTTCATTTTTTCGTTAAATTTCACATCAAAGAGTTTACTTATTGCAGAAAATTCTGACCGTTCGAAATTTAGTTTATTAGTATGCGAGTCAAGGTACGGTAAGGTGTACCCATATACTATACTTGTCTATGGGTGTACCTATTTAGCTACTCAATAGTAGTTTTTTTAAATAAAAAAATGGCAACTTTTTGAATTGTTGTATGTACAATAAACATCGATATTACGTTATAAAAGTATTATAATGTCAACTATTTTGGCATAACGCCATTGTTGGTACTGTATAATTTTAAAATTAGATCTTCTATATTACATACGATAAAAACTTCAAAATATTGTTCTTACTGTATTGCTTGACATAAAATTTTAATCGTTTAATTTATTCGTTTTTTGTTCTAAATTTGAAAAAAAATATCACTGAACAACGTGATACAGTTTTTACGAACGTTCACTTACGTTGAAAAGTTATTTTTGTCTATTAAAAAAAAAATCGTTCTAGTTTGTGGTAAAATATGTTTTTTTTTCTTCAATATATCAATATATGCTTTAAAATTGTAATATTTCCGAGTGATTTACATTACCTACGTGAATTGTAGCTTACTCAAGTCGGACCTAAAGTGTTTTTTAAAATATTGTTTCTGTATTGAATTGACACCGATCCTTCACTACGATTATGAAATATTCTTTCGCGCGCATGCAGATTTATTGAATATGCAAAATTAAATATTTAATATCTCTACACTTGTTATGTAATAAGTTGTTAATGGAGATAATTTTATTTGCATGCGGTTTTAGTTTTGTTAAATTAATTACCTATTCGAATAAATCCGGTTCTTTTTTTATTTTGAGAATTATCACGCTAAAATTTGTCTTATCACTAAACGAGCCATAAAAAATGCCTGTGTTTATTGTTTATTGGAACACTGGCGCCAACGGATAACGTATTAAATATATGTAACGTTCGCAGGTGCAGTAAGCATAATAAACTATATATATGTTTGAAATAATTAAAAAAAGAATAATGTATTTTTGTGTGTATGTCTCTTAACTCATTTGCGCCGGCGTGAATGTACCTAAAGTAAGGATAAATTGTAAATTGATAAAATTGCAAAGTTGTACAAAAATCATCATAATTCTTTATCTATTTGAAAAAAAATGTTTAACATTGGTAATATTACTTTCGTGATAAAAAAAATATTTAATATTTTTTTATTATTACTTCGAGTTTTATCGTCATATGTTTTATAATTACTGTTTATTATCAAAACAATCACTTTAAGATATATTATATTCTCTAAGGTATTTACTTATCGCAGACACTGCAGCTTGAGTGTTCGATTGTATTCCTTACCACTTGTTTTAATGTGCAAGCAAGCAATCAGTGTTAGGGCATAAGCCAAAAAATATCACATTGTCTAAAGGTTTTTGGTTTTATAATTGCCGGGAATCAGCCAAAAATAAATAATTGTATCATTATTAGATGTAATGCGAGCAAAAAGTGCCTGCAAATAAAAATGAAACATCCATAGAGCTGTTAACGATTGATGTCAGGTATATCGAATGACGTGATCCGCGTTCCGGGTGTCAACGTGTTAATATATAGGCAGTTAAAAATTCCAATATATATTTTAAAAAAAGGTGACAATCTACTTAATGCTAGTTTTTTTAAATTGAATACATATAAACGTTCAACAAAACAGGGGAATGGTGTTTATTTAGTCAAACCATTAATGTATATTTTTATTACTAGGGAGTTACAAGATAATTTTAAATGTACCCGTGTCTTATAATATAACGATTAGAAATATTTAGTCTAACAAACTGCAAAACTTTCATTATGGAACAATATTTAGTAAATATGCTTCACGAACGTTACACTTTCTTCCCGAAAATAAACCAATTGCCGCTAAAATTCAACTATGTAGGGAATTTAATCACTAATAGGAATTGTCAAATTTTATTCACAGAATACAATTTTAGTAACAGTGTGAAATAGTTATCACAATGTTATAGATGAACTTCTCTGAACAACTCGTAAATCAAATTTGACATTTGGCAGAGAATTTTTTAAATTATCATTTAGTATTTCGCGTAATTATTAATATATCCTTGACTTCTTCGGTTGATTTATTGCTAACTTCCTATTTTAATCATTTCTTTTTTTATATTTAATATCACAGTGATCAAACAAATTTATGCACAGTTCCGTTAAAGTCATTAAAATATGATTAAACCATTAAAACCGGACAACTTGTATCATAATATAATTTTTAAAACAAAAACGACGAGTGCTTATCCTAAGATTGAAATTCGCATGGTGTATTCAAACATATTGAGAAGAATGAAATTAGAAAACTTTATACGTGTATTGTGTCATAAAAAATAACCCCAGATAAGCTTCACACACATTTGGGTGGCAACAAATCTTTTCTCAACATTCACTGTAAACACATTTTTTCTGTACCTTTAATTTTTTTTTACAATACGGCCCGAAGAACAATCTATGCTCTCAAAAGTAACGCCACTGCATATTGGAATATTTTAATTCAAAGCTGCCAAAAATAGGGTACTCCCGACCTCCACTTATTCAAAATGTTAGGATAGATCGTTCAAAAATATCATCCAATGTTGATTGTAAAAGTTTAACTTTGTTCATCCAACAGATAAAAATGTATTGGTAAGTTGTTACTTTAAAATATATGGGCATTAACAATATTTAACTTGTGCTTACGTTCTATAAGTATAGTGTTTAAATATACTCTGATTCGTCCTGGAAATTTCCATGTCTATTTGACACAAGCACTGTTGAATTAATATTTGTAGTAGTCAGTATTCAAATATTGCTCAGGGTGGCCCAACAATGAAAGGGGTTACTCACATTAAAAGACATTCAAACGACCCTATGAACTGGTGATATAATAGAATGACGTTTGTTCTGCAATTCTAATTTTAACTGGTTGGTAAAATCTGATAAACATTTGGAAACTTTCATGCAATTTTCAAAATCTCTAATACAGTGGTTGGCAACCTGCGGCTCTTACACAAAATAAGAAGATGCAAAGCCGTTTTTCTCAGTCATTTTCACGATTTCAGTTTGCAGATCAAGTTTTATTCAATGTTACTATAGTTTAACAAAGACTTGGATTTTAGAGTTAAAAGGAACAAACTCTGAACGTACGTTATTCAGATTGCAATTGTATTTAGCAAAAGCCAGCCTAGGGGTACCCTAATCAATTTAATAACTGTGCCTACCCGTTAATATACATATTTTAAGTTTTAAAAAATTGGCTCTCAAAAGAAATTTCAATCGTTGTATATTTATTATTTGACTCAGTTGACAAATGAGTTTGCCAGCCACTGCCCTAGTGTCTTAACTTTGGACAGCCCTGTCGTTTACAAAATTCAGAACTAGGTAAAAAGCCGATGGCGTTTATAAATAATACAGAAGACATGTGGAATATTTATTATTATTTCAAACAAACTTCTTGTCGTTTTCCAATATGCTGAGTAGAACATCGTTTTACACGAAGTTTTATTGTAAAGTTTGTCACACGAGTATTTTGCAAGCGTCGCTTTATGGTCGCGTGTGACAATTGATGTGCTTTATGTTCCGAGACCGTTTTATCAGAGCCAAAGACCGACTTGTCAGTTCAATCGCGCCGGTGGATTACTTCAACAGCTTTTCCTAAAAATTATCGTGACACCAACATTTGCAATTAGAGTCGTAATACGAGATTACTTAGAATCGTAATCGAATTATTTGGTTCTATTGAGTGGGTGTCTATCATAGTTTATTTGATTAAATAAAACTTGTGACTTTATATTCAAAACTATTCGCAAACCGCGAGCGAACGTAATCCGGAATGAAGTTCAGTGGGTATTCGGTTAGCGAACACAATCTGTCTCCTCTACCATTTTTATGATAAACTAGAAAGACAGTTTTAGTTATCGTTTAGATCGTTATCCGAATATGTGTTCGTGCTCCCACAGAACACAAAAATCTTTCGATGTTCGATTTGTTCGCAGTCTGAACTGTTAACAAATCGAACAACGTTAACCGATATCCCACTTTAATTCTTCATGTTCAAGAAAGAGTAAAAAACTTTTATACTTTATGCACTATATCATAGTCATTAAGACACAATTTTAGAGTTATAATGAAATACTTCTCATAATATTTTTTTTTTTCACTTAATGTGTTAACTGTCACTTCTTCATGGAAAGGTATAATATTTTAAATAATAAAAACATATTTTTATTACTTATTTCCACAATATATTTTACGATCAGGAACGGTTTTGCTCATCGCGAGCATTTATTTGATTTTGAACTTGATCAGTTAATAATGCTCAGGATGACCGAAACCGGTAGATAATATATACTCATATCTGGCCAGCTGTCAGTCAATAAAATAAAATTAATATGATAAATTGAGGTTTGATTACACTTTTTTTTCTATTTCGAATTCTTGTCTGATGTAATTGCTATTCAAATCCGATGTATTGTCTTTTATGTATATTTAATTAAACATATCAATAATAATTGATCTGCATATTATTGGTAAATATTATATATTCTACTCGCAAATTCTTCGTGGTGTCACATTTGGCGTAAGAGAAGGTTCTTTATAATATTACCTAAAGCCCGTGTAAGGTCTACCGGTTTCTGGATAAATGGTATTTAGTTATATGGTAAATGTTAAACAACTTTTGTGCAAGATCAGCTACTCAGTATAAATCTAGTGCAAGCCCAAAGAGACCGAAGATAAGTGTTTCGTTACTAACACAGTATGATAACAACGGAGGGAAAACGCACGTGACGTAATTACATCCAGTGATAAAAACATAAAATACGCTAATATTTGAAGTATTGTATAGTATACTTCGCTTATTCAGGCAAATATCGTCGCGTCTTGCTAATGTTTGTCATACATAACATATTTATAACATGTTATATGCTTGTCGAATTATTGCCCGAAACAACGCCAAGTATGGCCATTTAGGTTGTTAGAATTTTTGTAAATGGTCATAATCATTACAAAAATTAATAACTGACAATCTTTCTCAACGTTATTCCAAATTTGGCTAAGTCTTACATGCTCCTGTGTATCATGCACGAAAAACGACACTAAAAAAAGAAACCTAAAAGATGTTTCAATATATTATATATTATTCCAGTGCTCCGACACCTTTTCTCATGTACATACTGCACACTTAGTAAGTACTCATCAGATTATCATACCACACTAGCAAAAGTTTGTTAATATCATAGATAAAATATGTTATAATTTATTTAATATTTGATTAATAATCTCGAATTTTACCACATCGAAATGATATAACGTTTCCGACTTTGTTTTTTGAAATATCTATACCGACTATAATGTAAGATATTTATTAAAGAAGAAAAATGAAATATTAAAAAAAAATCATTAAAACTGTTACTGAAAAATAGCGAATTAAAAACTTAAAATTGTTTAAAGTTAAATATCTATAGTTTATGTAGAACTAAATGATTTTATATATTAATCCTTTTCTATTGAAATTGTTACCATAAATAATTTACCAACATAATCAATATTTAGGAAAAAAAAAATTTTATCATATTACGTACAATTAAACTTTTGTTATGCCATTATTTAAAAAGGAATATTAAAATTGTTTAGACTGATTCTACTATATCAGTATGACCAACGTGAAATTTATTTATCTATATATCCAATATACTTTGTCTACAATTAATGTAGAGTATTTTCTTGACGTTATATATTTATGATCTGGAGTTTCTTAATAAAATATATGAAAATAATTACTATCATAATAACGGTTTTTTTTTTTAAATTGTTTTTTAAACGGATATGATTTAAACAAAGAAATTCGTTGACGTGTGTTTGAAATAATTTTTATAAATTCTGGATCATCAAAATTTTCTCGTTGACGACCGCCGCTGAAAAGCATTAAATCAATTTCAAATTCAATCAATTTTAGCATGAACTGCTTTGACTTTTGTAGTAACATTATATGTATTATAATCCCTATAAAAAACTGCCACTTATATTGTATTATACATTTATTAATAACCTGATTTTTTTAACTAGGTAATCGATACATTATATGTAATGCGACACGTTCTGGTCAAAACGTATTTTTGAATCAAAATCACATGACATATATCAGAAAAATAATTACTGCCCAGGCTCATTTACTGTAGTTAAAATTTTTAATGAAATTAAAAAATTAAACTTGTTTTTAATAACTTTTATGTTTTTTAATCTCTACGAAATTTCTTTTATTGAGAATAAGTTTGGCGGTAAATAATTAACTGAACGAAAGTGCGCCGTGCATCACGAGATTCACATAGTTAATAGTAATTATAATGTATGCACTCGATATATGGTAGTTAAGGTAAATGACTACCCATACTTAAAGCGCACAACCGTGTCATTAAATATCGAAGGCCCTAAAGAGGTTGATTGAATCTGATACTAAATATACAATTATCAATTTAAACGGGTAACACTAGTCGTACAAATTTACATAATAAAACACGTGAGTAAAAAATTTTCGTTTGCCCTACAGATTGAGTTGCCATCGCCTAGATTTACACTCACGCGCGATATGGTGATGTGTATGCTTTGAAACGTTAAACTCGATGGGACGGAAGAATGTAACAAGCACGGTTTCTCGTTTTGGAGTAGTCCCAACAATCGCGTGTGAAAGCGCGGATTATGAAGCCGGCTATTTTCTCACTTGAATATCCGGTAAAAGAAGACAATTATTTATTTAGAAATAGATAAATCACTGTTATAGAAATGGATACGGGATATTTTTAAGTGCAGTGTCCATACTAGTCCATGCATCATTAAACATCGTAATTTCAACTAACAATCAATACAAACCATGTACGGTTTTTGAATAATAATTGGCCTCAAAGTAAATTAATTATGTGCATGTTATATATGAGACAAGACAACTAAAAGAACATCGTTCTAATGGTGACACTTCTAAACAGAGGAACTCTAAGTCTTCGTTGCTTAAGAGATAAGAAATTCTCTTGACTTTCTCAGATTGGCTCAACTTTCTTCACAGGTGACGTTTTGGTCCGAATAACATAATTCACGATGGCAATAAACAACGAGAAAAATAATCTATACTATACAAAACATTCATTACACTTGCTCAGTAGGTGAATCATCAGCGGAAACCTATTTTCTTACGAATGTTGCAATTAAGCTTGCACACTTTATAAGACATATTTTGAATATTTGACAAAATCTCTAGTCAGGAATATAATTCATGGCGAGATAGTTTTGGCATTTAAATTGACTAATGCACAATTCTGATTACAATGATTAATGTTATATAACAGCGATCACAGTATTAAATAAAAGCAATATTTTATTATTTGTATTGATAACTTAATGTCCGAAAACAATTAGTATGAGAAGTTAAAAGCTCTCCTTTGTAGTGTGTATAACAAATTAACAATGGGCGGCATGGAAAATGAGTCAAAACATATTTATTATTAACCCTTTGCACTCGAATGCCGCCATAGGGGCGGCATTGTAAGTTTATCGTATTACTCGAATGCCGCCACAGTGGCGGCATGTTTATAAAGTCATTTTTTGTATACTTTTAGCATTTTTTATATGTCGATTTCAACTAGATCATTAGGGAGTCATTTTCTGATAAAAAAAAACATAGCCAAACATAGTCGGCTTGCGTAATATCAATAAGTGTTGTCATCGAAATGCATGGTGGATCCCGAGTGCGTACTTCAACTGTTCCTACAGAAGACCGTCTTTCAGATAAATTACATAGATTACGTTCAGGGACTAAGAAGGGCTGTGCAGTATGTTCAAATATTAAAATTTCTGGCGGGAGATCGGAAACACGGCTGTTTTGCGAGACCTGCGTAAATAAGCCAGGATTACATGTGAGCGATTGCTTTGTGAAATACCATAAAATGAAGAATAACAAATAAAATAATACGTACATTATATCCATTATATATCTATTTTACAGAAAAAATAAAATAAAAATATATTTTTTTAATATTATATATATATTTTTATTACTTTGATTCATGTAGCGAATACGATTTTCGCAAAAAAAACGCGTCGAGTTGCTGGTAGGCACATACGAAAAAGTGCTCGAGTGCAAAACGTTAAAATCTAAATAGGACGATTTTTCTTCGTTCATTGTCCTAATAACCGTTCGGTCTTTATCAGTTATATCTTATCAGAATTTGCTATGTAATTATCTTTTTATTAATAAAATTTATGAATAAAATGAACTAGTCATAAAACCAACGATTAAAATATGATACTATTATATAATACAGGTAAAACCGCAATATTTGATGACTTTTTTATTGTTAACTAAGAGAAAATAGAATTATTTAAATTTAATAAGATGTTTCTTACTAACTATTTTTATTCATAAGTACTTTCAGTTGTAAGTAATGCTATTTATTTGTATCAGACGTGGGCAAACGCGGCTCGCAAAATCTAATAAAAACATATTCTAAAACACATTGTCAATCAAGAAATTTATAAAATTGTTTCAACTAAATGAAAAAACATAATAAATTCCTAATGACTTATCGTTTTGATGTGTTGTAAGATGCTCCGCAACCAGGGTTATGGAGTTAGAGTCGGAGCTATGAAAAACGAGCGACTCTGACTATTTTTTCGATTAAACGATTTTGGAGAATATTTCGATGGACAATTTGCCAGATTGATCGGTTGATCTTTTATTCAATGCACATAAACAGGAAAAGAAAGAAAATACCTGACAAAAATAAACTTCTTAGTCGGAGTTGTTGGTCAATTTCGGAGTCGAAGACGAAATCGTGTTTGACTTCACAGCTTTAATAAAAAAAATATTGAGATGATACGCTGTGGACTTTAATGCTGTAAATTTGAATAAAGCAAATTTGATATTATGTACAATATTGAATGCATAAAAATAATGTTCATTCGTGGTCTTATTAGAGAGATTACATATTCGTTTACTTTAATAAAAAAACCTTCACAAACAAAATTTATTTTGTACAAATTACACTACTAAAATTTGTCGCTACATTACTAAAAAATCAATTTTATGTTATTTATCACTGAAAATAGGCGATAATATATTATAATTTCCTGTGTATTTTAAGTAACAACGTTAATCGAAATAATCTAAAAGTCGAAAACATCGTCAACATTTTCGAGAATGTCAAAGCAATTTATTATTTTGTCACCTATTTAACAGCCTGTAAAATCGATAGTCAACCTAACCTGACCTTTTCACGCTACAATTTTAAGTCGTAAATCATATTGGACAGTCTTTAAATCTAGACAAAATTTTCTCATACGATTGTTTAATAAAACGAATGAAGATGTCGATCTTTATATTTATTTCTGATTTTTTTTTGTACGTATATATTACAAAATTATGTTTATTCCTATTTACATTAAATTAAATAAAAATAAGCGCTTCTTTTTATTACATATTATCTATCAGTTTTGTTTCAATTTTTGTATATAAGAAATATTGTGTCTTATAATACCCAAAGATATTTTTAATATAGAATGTTTTTAATGGGGGCACTACAGTCGTGCTTCCAAAACTGGGATTCCCAACATGTTTTTGTTGAATGAGAGGGATGTGGACTAAAAAGCGTGCGAAGCACTAGTTTGTAGATAAGATGTTACCCTCAATTATTAGTCTAAATTAAGAAAATAGGAAACTATCAAAATTGGCAATGTGAACAAAATAATAGTTCTTTATTTTCTATGTCAATTTAACAGAATTTTAAACTGAAAAAAATGGTCGACTCTTCTACTAACTTTCTGTCGTCAATACTCACTCATATATCAAAATAAGTGATCTTCTGTGTGATTACTGTGTTCTAAAGAGGTTTACTGACTGCTTCTTTCGCAGCGCTAGAGGAATTGGAAATTTAATTAATATTGTGATAACAAAAATTGTGTTATTAACTGGAGGTATTTTTTATTGGTGATTAAGTTATTCAAATATCCATCATTATGCTATTTAATAGTTATAAAATATGCAATGGGAACGCATAATTCGAGTATAATAAAAATATTAATTAATCACTTCAACTGTAATGAAATATGCAAAAAGTAATAAAGAGTCTTTCAATATAGTCGCTCAAAATTTGTTTATAGCAGCCATATTGTTAAAGTGACATATGTTAAATATAGTGTGAATTGTGTAGTTAAAGTACGGCTAACCACCTTGGAAGATTATAGTGTTGGACAACGTGCGAAAATTATCAAATGCGGATGAACATTTTGCACTAGTGATTTGAGGGCATAGAACAGGCCATCCAGTTCATGTGATTTAACTCCTCTTGACTTTTTTCTTCCGGACTATATTAAATGCAAGTCTTTGCAAATTAACCTCAAGCAATTTTAAATTTAACATAATAAACGCTATTTAACATTTAAGTCAGCCAGATTTATACGACAGAGACATTGAAAATAAGACCTCCCGAATACGTGCCACCACGGAAGCCGCAGTGGACATTTCAACAAAATTATATTCCGCACTTAATGCCATAAAAAAGTGCTTTGAAACCGGTGTACCGCAGCCCATTTTTCTATCAGAAAAATCACAGGAGAGCAGAAATAAATATTTCTTCGTTGAGCTAATATGACACATGCGCATAGATATTATACACACAATCAACAATAATATATAGTGTGAATTTCTTAGAAGAAAGTATAAATAAAGTATATAATACAGAAATAATAATTCATTTTGAAAATAATTCATGAACAAGACTCAATGGCGAATCAATAGCAATGTTATAAATATTGGCTTGTGGTGTGCCGTAAAATTTAAGAAGAAACGTTGGTGTGCCATTGAAGACAAAAGGTTGCGGAGCATTTCCATATAATGTATTTACTAATAAAAAAAAGAATGACGGGATATCGTACTTAAAACTTGTTTCATTTACTTTTATACAAATTTCGAGCGTCCTCATTGAAAGACTATATTTATATATACTTATTAATAGAATTAATAAACATGAGTGATCAGAGGTCACAGCTTTCTGAAGATACAGATCTAAAGAACGATTATGAGATATCTACGACGAAAGGTATTTAGAGGAGAAATTTAATGTATTGAAAGTTGACGAGAAAAAAACTAAATTGAAATATCGCGTGCCGTAGCAAATGATCAACACAATGTGTGAAACTCCATTCTAGCACTCAATGCAATTAAAAATTAACTCGATAATTATAAACTAAATTGTATAATAAGATTCACTTTAGTGGAGACAGAATGTGTTAATATATTATTTAAATGAAGATGACATGTAAATTTTTTCGACTAACATCTCAAGAACATCATTCATTTGTTTTTTTACTAAGTCAAATACTTCGTTATACCATTCTTTAGTACGCTTTGTAGCAGGTAATGTTTTCATACAATATCTTTTCAATAGATGGAATATATTTAAATATAAAGTTAGTACTTTGTCTTGACTGAAAATGGATCCTTTTCATCTCAGAAGCCCACTTTCAAAAACTTTTATTAGAAATATGAACATTTTTTTGTTAATGCATGAAAACAATGTTATTAAAATTTCCGTTTTAATTTAAAAAAACCGCAAATTCCCAAACATTATTTCTATTCGGGAAATTTATTTTGATTATAAAATCGAAATAAAACCCTGTTAAACCATTGGTTTTATAATAGAATTTATAACTTTTGTGTAATTAAATCATTCATTTAATATCATAAATTCGTGGCTTAAAACTATGAGCAAAAAACAATACAATAATGTCAGTATTCCGTTCTTCTATAGTTATTTTATTCGAAATATTTTATTTTTTTTATTTTTTGATTAATTTAAAATTATAATAAATATTTTAATTCTATGTCTTACCATATTTTTTATTTCTATCAATATATATAATAGACTTGATAATCAATGGTATTATCAATTATTTTTTTTTAAAGAATTTGTCTATTATGCAGTGGGAAATAATTAGATAAATGAACCAAAAAATGTTATGACGTTTATGTTATTCAAGTGAAATGACGTGAAGACGATCTTTAATTTACTGCGTGATATTTTCGTTATCTTTATTAAGCTACCGGATCATATATTCTCAAGAGTAAAGAATAAATGAAATGTACGTGAAAATAGGCACATTTTTAAGACTTAAGATTTAGCGAGAGAGAAATTTGATGTTTTTGGAATCGCCAGTGTTGTTCTCGTTAATAACAGATAAATAAATAAATGCCTTACCAACATAAAGCAACAAATCATATTGTAAAAAATAAGCTAAAGCAATAAACGATCATGTCATACATTGCTGTATGCTACAACACATTTTTTACATGTATAATATGTATTTATGCCTAACATATTTTCGTTTTTATACATATCCAAAAATATTCCTTCGAAATTAGCATTGTAATATATGACCTATCGTTTTAAACCATCCATTTTGACTATAAATGGTTTACGATTTGATTTATAGCTCCGATGTTACAACAAATAATATTATTTATTTTACCACGTGAAAATCGAGATTGCGAAATCTCAAAAATTAGGAATTAAAGAAGTACTCCGCTGTAAGTCTTCCAAATATCCAAAAGAAAATACTGATGTTATTACACTTAAACAAAATTTAACTAGGTATTTTCTTGTATATCTAATATCATTGGAATAAATCATCTGACAAATGAAACACTGAAGCTACTGACATCAAATTTGCACTTTTTTCATAATATATAAAGTATTTTTTGAATTAAATATTAATGATAATAAGAACTCATGATAAGCATACCCAATATTTTATGTCTACATATTCATCTCAACAAGTTTTTCATTCTCAACAATAGTTAGAGATTAATCAATTATACCAAAATAACATAATAATTGATTTGTTTTAAAAGTGTGACATTTAACCTTGTAGTCGAGAGGTCAGCAACCTTTGTCGTTCGCCTCTTCGTTTGCTATGTCAAAGTTTCAAATACCTGGAATAACACTATAATAAATTAATTTTTCAACCGATTCATTGATTTCTGTTTAAATACATTGACGACTGTGATTTTGTAATATGTTTTTTATATTATGAATAATTATTATTTTTGGTATCGCAAACAATAGGTTAACCGATCTCCGTTTAATTTATACATATATTATCTAATATATACGCGAAAGATGTCAAAATGAGCAAGAAACATTTAAAACCAATAAACTCAAAAAGCTGTTCATATTAATTTATTATAGAAACTAGTTGACAATGAAACAAATGCAATGTTTAATTCCTTGTTCAGCGGGTTTGTTAAAATATTTCGGACATAAGAAAATATCTAGAAATAAAATCATGCTTTTTAACGACTGTCGTAAAAATATTAATATTCGGCAATAAAATGGGAAAATATTTTTTTCGAATTAAAGCGAACGTTTGGAAACATGATCGAAGAAAATTATAAACACAATAAAATTATATCGTTCATTAAATCGGGAATGGTTAAACGTTTATTGATTTTTCCACGTAATATAATCTTTCATTCGCTAAAAAAAATAATGTTTCACCAGAATTGTGTGTATTTTTCTATATAGCTAAATACAAATTAAAATGTGCACTGGATCATGATAATTCTGACTGACTTATGAACAAATTATAATATTAGAAAAAATAAACGTTTACGTACAAAAATTGCCTGAGAAAATTTGTTCATTGAAGCTGGAATATTGTTAGTTAAATACAGCGGGTGATCGGTATATGATCGGTGATTTACTCAAAAAAAAACGCCTTCGAACCTAGTAATTATGATATAATATATAGTGAGTAACTGGCATGCATTGCAATGCCACTCAAACAAAGAGAACCACTAATGCTGTACTACTTAGAATTGTTTCGATAAATGAATTAAGTTAATGAATAATTGATGGTCTGCAAAATGTCATTAAAAATTCATAGCATCTAATTGTGACAGTTTTACAAAGGTAGTAGCTAGGTACCTATTTATATTACCAATAATTCATTATTGGATTCAAAGTAATCTAATTGGATGAGTACTTTTTCAAAAACGTTTTCGTTTAGAGAAATGTTTATTCCAAAATCAAATTTAGTTTTTGAACAATTGACAGCATGCAAAGTTCCTTAGGTGTATCTCATAGATGACAGTTTCGTAAAAGTTTTTATAATTATTAATAAACTTTTCAGATGTGTTATCTTATTTTTGTAGTAATCTAGTAACCTACATGCATACAAACAAAAATTCGAAACACTTTTTCAAATAATTTAGCAATGAAATAGGAGTAACCAAATATTTGAGTAATCATTTTCCCTGTAATAAACAATGTTTACTGTTTCTATTGAGGTTATTCTTTTTTTGAAAATTCATAAAATATTTCGTATTCAGAAGATAAAACTTTAGAACACTCTCATAGACAATAGAAAGATATCGCAGTAATTTATGTTCAGTTAGTATGTATTATTTTATGCTATTCTTGTATAGCGGCGAACCACATTTACGCATAAAATGAGATTTTTTATGACTAATAAAAAATACTGCAGCTATATAAATAATACAGCTATCATAAAAAATCCTCAATATAATATTAGCTGATTTAACTATTGTAGTTTTTTGACACTAAAAACTTTGAAAGCCCGTGGAATAAGTTGAATCAAGTATCATTCAAGAATTTTCGTAGTATCATTGACAATATTTCTTCATAGTTGAAAATTAAGTCTTTGGCGAGAATATCATAGATACATATCACTGAACACAAATTAAATTATTTTGAAACGGTGTTAGTGTTTTCTATTCAATTTAGCTACTCAGTTGAATGTTAATGAAATTGTATCCGAGATGTGCAATTAGATTACTTCTGTATTATGTATATACGTGAATTATTTTGAAATGCATGACCTTTTTACATGTGATTATAATGTTTTACAAACTGCTCAGAATAGAATAATATTTTCAATGTACACAAAGACTATGTCTATCTCAGCGTTTCTCAAAATGAAAACTATCGTTTAAAAATAGATGATTAAATACGCATGTGTATAATAATACATTATATAACATCAATTTAAAAATTTGTAAAGCTGGGAACCGTTATAACAATTATAAAAGATTGAATTATTTTGATAATTTACGCTCACTGAAAAGCTTCATAAAGACATTGTGAAAGTAGCAATATTTTTTAAATAAATATATTTATAAAAAAATATGAGTATATTTATCATTGAAATCTTCAAATGGGAACATTTTGCCATCCCTGATATATTCATGTAAAAACAATTGAAAATATTTTTCAAAACAAAAAAAACTTACCTACCGCACATGTTTCTGAGGTATTAATTAGAATCCCACATATAGAATAGTTTTCTCTAGCGTATATAGCAGTCCCAGTAAAGCGTCCGCCCTATATTTATCTAAGGTATAGTCAGAACTTCCATAAATATATCATATAATTAAAACATATTATTAATTTATTCAAAAAAATAATTCTTAGATGTCGTTCATCTCCTGACTCGGTTAAAAAATTTTAAAAATAGTAATAATGCTAAAAATGCTTGATTTGCTGATTTCGAGAAATTCGCACAATATAATTGTAAAATAACCTAACCTAAATTTTTTATGCATATTTAGTCCTATATAACCATAGTATTCTAATAGTGCACTACCAATTTTAATCCCAGGGGAGGTCGATTGTATTATTATTGGAATGTTCCAGGTATGACCGTTTACAATTTACAGTATACTAAATTTCTTTCATATTCTTGATTCAGCAAATTTGCGTCAGCAAATCTTTTTAATTTCCCAGATTGCGGTTCTCGGATCAATAAACTTAGAGAAACTCAAAGTTAAATATGCACATAGTTTGTGAGCTGAGTAAGTATTTTTTATCATCTAACATGCGACCGACATTGCGTAACAGAGTTCTCGCATCTTCAACAAACGAAAGAGCTATGCTTAACAGTTAAATAATCACTGATAAGTACTGATAACAATGGTACCTTGTCTTCTTGTACATACGAAATTATCATAAAAATTCTTTAGATTCTCGAGCACCACTAATTTGAACTGATTGCCGAACCAGCGTTGGAAAAGTCCTCATAACTGAATCACTGTAAGTTGACACGAAGCATGTATAACTTGTTAAATCATTCGACAATAAATCAAAATTTTTAAAAGTGATTTTTTATTTTTTTATAACACCCATTTACACTTAAATTAAGACCGTAAAATTTGGAATGGAGTAATTGGGGGAATGAATCTCGTACAAAATGAACGATTTTGTTTTTTCCCGCGAAAAATGACACTAAAAAAACACTAAGATTATTTTTAGTTTTCCAAAAAATACATATATGGACGAAATACGTAGTTATGTACTATGTGACAGCCGCCCGGTTGTGCGTGTATAGCCTGGCACGATTCGAATACACAGACGCCAGCCAAAATTTTAATGTATGCACGCACAGGCGGTCGTATGACAGTGTGTGTGCAGTCAAGCGATCGTGCAGTTGGGGGATTCGCGGCGAATATTTAAAGCTAGTGCGTAGTTCGGAGTAGTGCAATTGGGGTTTCCACTATTTTTGTGTTGGATGAATAATATGTACCGTTTTGAATCATAAAAATATTTTAGGCATACTTAGATAATATTATATAAATCATTGTTTCCCAAACTATATTCCACGAAGCCTGAAAAGATGTCCAGTAAAAGTTACGCTTATTATTCCGTTAATGTTTTCAAATTTGTGAAGTGTTCCGTTCCTGAAAAAAGTTTGGGTCATGGTAAAAATGAAGGTATTATATCGAAAACAAATATCAAGGAATAGTTTAATGCAAAGCGAAGAAAAGAAAATCATCATTCAATTTATAGTAACACTGTACACCCAGTCCTTTTTTTACGCGATACATTGGTTCCAGAAAAAGGCGCGTAAGAAAAAATCACAACTTTCATATAAAAAAATCACAACTTTCATATAATTTGATAAATTGGTTCCAAAAATTAAAATATCGCGAAGAAAAGTACCAGAAACGTATGAAAAACCAAAATTTGCTCTTTCAAATTCGTGCAAAAAAATGTCTTTATTGCTTATAAAAATCTAATGAGACTATAAAAATATTTTTTTTTTCACTTATATGAATTAATCGCTGCTGTCACTCTCGGTTGCGAAATGTAATCGTTTGCGATTTTTTTAACAAAAATATTTAATTTTGCTCGGAGATTCTTGACATGAATCAATTCTTGATACATTGGATTTATTTTATTGTTCCACGGGTGAATTTTTTTTTTATATAAATTCCGTTATAAGTTTTTGTGTTGTTTTCTGCATTTTCTTTGGCTGTAATTCTTTATAAAGTTCGGTGTAGTTCATCATACAGAGTCTTAATTCATTTTGAAATTTTCTATCACACTTAGTATCGGGATCGTTTGTCAAAAAAATTCTTTATTGTTCTCACAGTAGATCACTAATAAATGCATTGTGTTTAAACAAGTTTACGAGCGGGGACACACATCCCATGATTTTACGCAATTGCATTACATTTCTTTATTTGTATGTATATTAAAAAAAATGGAAAGCGTTACAAAATTAAGTTTTAAAAATACACATTTTTTTTTATTTAAAATCTAGTATCATATACAAATTTCTTCTTTAAAACAAATTTGGGGAAAAAATCGCGTTAAAACGAATGAAAGGCGTAAAAAATGAAACCGTGCCATCGCGTAAAAAAATTCGCCTAAAATAAGGACTGGGTGTATTAATCAAATTTTAAATTCTTCTCTTTCATCAAATACTGCTCTATGTCATTCTAGAGATGTTCTTTGAAATATAATATAACACAAAGCATAAATTTATCTTAAGTTTCAATTGAAGCAATTAAAATGATACCATATATTATAATTCTTATCTTCACGATTGTTCACAGACATATTATATTTATATAAATATATTCTATATGCTTCCATGGTTCATAGCTGCCAAATATATTATATGTTTGATGATGGATTTATTTTGCATGCAAATAAGATTGTCAATTTATTTTAAAAGTTGCCAGGAAGTTGAGCATGAGTGTATATTTAAATAGTTTTTTATCGATGTTATATGGCAATAAAATACAATACAAAATTACTTTATAATCAGCTCCGTGTCTCACTTTAGAAATTGTTTACACTCTAGTAACTCTATCGAGAACATAAATATTTTTTTCAGAAGAATTACCGATGATTGAACTAGACGCCTAATATTATGAAGTGGTTAATAATCTAGAACACGTTTGGAAACTAATCAAAATTCGACAGCTACATTAAACATTATGTGTGGCAAAAAAAAAACATTTGATCCGCATTATGTAAATTAGGTGGTGAATTATTGCAATGGCAAAATGTAGATCATTCTGCACTTAAATAAATTGTTCAAAAAAATTATCATTAGTGTTTATTTCCTCATTTATGAAACATTATTTGAATTATTCATTTATCTATGTATAATATATGTACGGAAGTTTAAATAAATCGGTTAAAATATTTTTTATGTAACGGACACTGGTTGTTACCAGGACACTGCCTCGACATTCATACATTTAAATGATTTATACATATAATATTGATCCGATTCATTCTGAGTGGACTGAATATAAAAAGATAATAATTATAGTGACAAGTCACCTGTATTCTTTCGCAATCTTCAACAATTTTCATTGATTTTTCTTAGTGTGTGATCAAAACTACATTTTAAGATAAGAACATACTGTATTTTTTTAAAGAAAAATAATGTGACACGTTCAAAATTTTAATCATTTACTAGATTATTTAATTTAAAATTATGTTAACCTTTCTACGAGTAAGTAACTAATTTTCACAGTGCTGTGAGGAGTGAGTTTTTTTTACATATTTTTTTTTGATCAAATCATTTTAATCTATTACTAATAATTAATTAATATAATAACTTAATTAAGTACGTCCATACTCTTTTACTAAAAAAATCGCGCCGACGTACTAGTACGCCCATACTCCTGGAAAGGTTAATAGCATGATTTTGCTTATTGTTCAGCGCTGCTTATAAATAAATACATATAAAAACTTGATGGGTATAAGGGCACGTGAAATTTATTAGCTAAAATTTGCTAATATTCTGTAAGTAGAAAAGGATCTATTGTCAACTAAAAGATACCTATAGAACTTAACTAAACTGTATAATTATACCAAAGTTTAATAAAATGCTTTTATTTTTTGTAAGCTTTGAGGAAATAAGTCTGATAATACTGATGCTAAATAATAATGAACTTGGTGAAAGTTTTAGCTATTTTTTATCATTAGTAAACAGTATTTTATTTATATTGTAGCAAAACATTACGTTAAAATCATGAAGAATTTTCAATTAAAGCTAACGTGTGAAATTGAATTCGACCTAATTAATTGTACTCAGAGTTTTTATTACTTCTAGCGTACCTAGTCAATTATTGGTGATTAGCGTAATGACTCGACCGAATTAAATTTAATTGATATGAGACACGTGCGGACTGGTCATCAGTCATATTGAAAATGACAGAATTCACTGGAAAACCGCAACTCTTTTCCTATCCCGTGTATGACATGGTCGTAGTGTTTAATTTGACCGATTAATTGTAATATGAAACACACCTTTATGCTACATATCGATCAATTCGGGACATTGCTGACAAATTCTCAGTTAAATGTATAATGTAATGCATCCATGCTCTTGTTGTAAAGGTGCCTTGTGATATTGAAATCTTTTTTACCAATGCTACAAAAACACTCCCATATTTTTATTAATTACGTACACCCAGTCCTCTTTTTACGCGATTTTTTTTTACGCGAATTCGATTATACGCGATTTTTTTGGACGGCACCGTTACGTTTTTTTAAGTTATATATGATGCTATAATATAACATGTTCATTTCATTATTTTTTTACAATAAATAAAAACAATATGTGTATTTTTAACACTTAATTTTGTAAAGCATTCCATTTTTTGAAATACACATACAATTGCCAAATGTTGACAAGTGTATCAGATATTATGCGAATTTATGTTTTAGGGTGTGTAAAGATATTTAATGCAATTGCGTAAAATCATGGATGTATGTTCGCTCGTTAACTTGTTTAAACACAATGCATTTATTAAATTCGTTGAAAAGCACTTTTCTAGGCCATTAATAATTCATATAAGTGTATCAATCATAAAATATATTATTTTTTTTTGCACGAATTTCAAAGAGCAAATTTTGGGTTTTCATACGTTTCTGTTAATTTTTACGCGATATTTTAATTTTTGGAACCAATTTATTAAATTATATGAAAGTTATGATTTTTTTACGCGATTTTTTTTACGTGCCATTTTCTGGAACCAATGTATCGATAAAAAAGGACTGGGTGTACATATGATACTGGCCTCTATTATCACATATTCATCGCTCTGTCTTTTCTCAAACACAATCCGGGAAAAACATGGAAAAATAATTAAATGACGTTAGTTAAACCTTTTTTTATTGCTTGTGAGATAATGAAAATGGGCTTAACTTAAATGTACCCAACATTCATGCAAGAGTCTTTTTTGTTTTTCGTCACCGTCACTGCTGAATTTTTTGAATTAATGTTTAGAAAATTTATTACACGAACGGGTTAATCTTAACAGTTATAAAAATACATCATAATATATTATAATATTACAGAAAAGGTCTAGAAGTATCAAAATATTTCCCACTGTTAAATCATGTGTTCTAGTTGTGGCGCGTGTTTGGTTTCTTTAAGAAGTATCTTCCGACTTAGTTAGTCATATGATTTCTAACATTAAAAAAAATATTTTAATTATTAACTTATTCTTATCAAAGAGAATAACAATTTTTGTACAAGTTGTGTGTTAGTTTTTAAACTATAGAATTCCTTTGAAGATGCATCTGACGTATGTAAAAACGTATACGCCTATAGAATAGAATGAATATTTTATACACGCATAGAAAAAATATTTTATTTTTCCTTTGATTGTTTACTATAACTCTGTGTGGATTCTGCGAAACGTGCGCTTAGTCTCCTGGCTAAAATTCAAGTAAAGGTGGGAACGGAACAAGTCGATATCCCTCTTCCTCATCCCTTTCCTCATTTATGTTAGATAAATAATATATATTTAAAAGATTCTGTCGGCTAAAGTTTTATGTGGAAAAAGCACGAAATCGTTTTAATTTATAAGTTACAGCAACGCAATTATTCTTATTTTGAAATTCGTACTTAAAATGTTCTTTTATCGAATATTTACGATGACATAAAAATCACGAAACTACGAAATGACTAAAAAAACTTAGATGTGCTTCTTTTTAAGCATACTTACATATTATATACAAAATATGTACGTGAGTGTGCAAACTCTAGAATAAATGTTTCGTTGTGAACTTCTTATTCAATAAAATTATAAACCGTGTTGACCGTTGGCGATTTTTTTACTATGCCATTTTACTAAAGCGAATCCAATGCTTTTGTTTCAGTTTTCCGCATACGATATCGTGCGCCAAAATTTTTTTTTTTTATAGGGCGTAACGCCGAATGTAACCCACAATTCATAACATTAAAATTAGAATAAAAATGATATTTACGTTGAAATAAATTTCAATGATTTTATTGGCTTCGGAAATATTTAGAGCGGGTCAGCGGTTTGCGTCACTGCTGAGAGATACCGACTGACTTGCAAGATATGCGAAAATAGACACTAAAAAGATCTGCTCATAGACAATTTTAGATTTACGAAGACATTTTCATCCAGTTCGTTTTTTTTTTTAATTTTTTACATTACTAAAGCCGTGGACGTAATTCAAATAGTTACTTTGGTAAGCTAACGATCATCCGTGTGCGGATTATCTCTACATGAAATTCTCACATTTTTCTTTTTACATGAATGTTTTGATGATTGGAAAAGCACAAAAAACAAGACCACTCCACGCAAAATAAAGTAGAAACCTTCCCGTTAAATATTGCAATAATCGATAAACATGGGTATATATATAGAATAGTCGTTGAAGATTTGCCAATAAATAAATACTTTCCATGAATGAGATCATTTGGATAGCCAATCAAATTCTTGTGATCCCAACGAAAGACTAAATATTAGAATGAATGGAGCCTGTTTTTTTGTATTATCCTTTACCGTCTAATGCAGCGGTTGGGGAACCGGAGTAAATTACCCCAAATGGGGTAAAAATTAAATTCTTGGGTGTAATAAGGAATTATCATTTTCCGTGTAAATTAATCCAATAAAAAAATGTTTGATTTAAATTTATATTGATTGTCTCTTTTTCAAAATGAAGGGGTAACAAAGACTTACGCAAAAATATTAATGGTTAAAAAAATTGTCGCGCCGATCTAATGCGATATATTTAATTCAATCCGTGGATCTAGAATGATTTCATTTATGTAACTGCATGGCTATTTGCAAGAGTAAAATGATCTATTTGATTTTAATAATCGTGAGATACGTAAAATCCCTGAAATGTGTGAACTCGTGACATACTCAATGTTATTGATGTAAATTTTTACTAAGAAATATTGAGGGTTTCTTTACTATCACATACATTTATTCGATAGTATTCTCAATCTAAGTAAATCAGAAAGGAAATATAGTGAAAATATAATTGAATATAATTCAACAGAAATAATAGATTTCTCTGACGAGTATTTAGCGCGTTTTAATGTCATTATTTAAATTTTATTTTGTATAGTAAAAATACAAATTTGTTCATTTATGTGATAAGTTAACATTACTTAAAATAATTATACGCTATTTATATTCATTGAATTTATTTGAGAAAATAATGAGATACAAAAAAGATCACGTCCTTTTACTATTTGTTTTTAATTATTCAAAGTTCACGTCCATTTGTAGATTATGGTGCAAATTTGACAAAAAGAAATCTTTCGCGTAAATCTATCAAAATATTGTATTACCACACCATGACCTTAGAATGATTTGTTTTATAACTATAACAACACGACATTTAGGGGGTCTAATCGGAATGAATTGAACCCGGTTAACATTTTAATGTTTTATTTTTGAATAGTAGTACCAACATGTTATTGTATCTATTTCCGAATAAACCTGTTTATGATAATATATGCAAGATTTAGAATACTTCATTAATGAAAAAGTCTTGAGTAAATTTGTTAAAAACCGCCTAGAATATAAAGTATGCTACCTTTTTTCAACTTAGGTTCAATGTGCCACCTGATGCACACATTTTAAACAAATAGCTTTAGTATTTATTGGCAAAAATCTTTAATAATTGATATGTTACAAATTTCGTGATGACGACACTGTATTACTTAATATATTCTCATTACCTCTTAGCTGTTGACTATCGATATTATTTTATATTTAAGATGAAGGGAAAGAAAATGTTCTGAACAATGAATTATCTATAGCTTAAACTTCCATTCACGTTATCCTAAAAAAATAGGCGCATTAAGTGTTATTAGCTAACTACAGTCTTCGTAAAAAGAGACAGTGAGTAACATATTCAAAACAAATAAAAATAAAAAAAATGAATTGTTACAACCTTCTACGATTCCACGTGTCTTGTCACTAACGACCCGTGTTTCGCCTTTCGGCATCTTCAAGCATTCTATCAAACGGGTGCGACAGAACTCGTCAGTTAAATTTACTTTGGATCTTTTATTCAGTTCTGGATTCGTGTTCATATCAGCAAGACAATGGACAAAATCAATTAAAACAAACGTTTTGCTTAAATGACCGTTTACTTCCAAATTTATAATAAACCTTTTTTTAAACACCAGTTTACTGTCGAGTATTAGAACTTGAAGTGACTGGGTACTTCAAATCCGTCAGGAAAAATCATTTTCATCCACTGAAAATTATTTATTCAATGTGAGATAATAGAGCACTTCATTATTGCGGCGCCATGTCATGTCACGATACCCACGTAACTTTTTGGCAACAAACAAAAAACAAAAAAATTCACGTGCTACTGCATTAAAAATTACATTAATAGTATAAAGTCATGCAAACATTATTTTTCAGCGAAAAAAAAAAACTCGAAATTTGCATATCAGAAAAATTATCAAGCAAATGCAGGTCTTACTTTTAATTGCAAAATAAATTTTATTTTACGAGATAAGCGTTCATAATTACAATATATTTTACGATGTTAGCTAGATTATAAGAAGAGTTGTGATGATTTTATTCAAATATTCAAAATTAAAACCAGATGCTTAAGAATATTTTTTAACGTTTTAAGGAAATTGGATATAATCTTTGTATATTTATAGCACGGTATTTTTATGATACGCCATTTTCTAATATTCATTATAATGCTTATTACCATATACCGCTAATGTAGTTTTTTTTTAATAACTAGTAGCTTAATCGAATTTCAAAACAGGATATAGCAATACTGTTCTCAGATTTCACTGTTTTGTTGCCGCGATGTAAACTCATTGCTTTGTCGTAAAGAGCCTTTGAAACCTTATATTTTCATGGAAAAAATAATGGATAGTGTTAACATTTAAGCGAATATCCCTGATAATGTAATTACCAAAAATAAATGTTTTAGCGGGTTATAAGATTTTTGCGACGGTAAACAATTTGCAATGTTTCGTTCAGTGGAAAAAAATCTACAACATTATATGCACCTTGTAAGACTTTCATCTAATAACTGCCTGGAAATTTTCAGCTTTTACAATTGTATTGATTGAATTGGCATCGGTAGAACTCCATTATAACACAGTGAATAGCAATGGAATTTATAGAACTAAAAAAATATATTGCTATTTTTTCATTGTTTTTGCTGTATGATTTTACCGTGGAGATTTTTTTCATGGTTAAAACTGAGGCTTGAAATCAGTTGGATTCAATATTAGTCAGTTATTTCAACGTTTGAATATACTTCCTATATAAACGAATTTAAAATAAAATTCGGAAAAAAAATTCAATGTTAGTTTTCATTTATATTATAAATATTTTTTCCGATTCAATATTGTTAGATAATTTAATTATTGACATTATATTTAAATAATAAAATCGACGTTTTCCAGTACTATTTCCACAATTATATATTTTTCAGTTATCACGCTTCAGTCGATAATGGTCACATTTAGCGAAACGGGCCCTGATCTTAAAAATATGAAATTGTGAAAATAGCACAAACATGATGTTTTTTAATTTTTTTAATGTCACAGTTAACACATTAAAATTGATTGACGTTATACTGACTTAAATAGTGTTTCAATCTTAACGATTTAGTGAGAATAGATCGTGCTTAATTCAATACTGGTTTGTATTTCGTATCCTTTATTGAAAGAGTTTTTTTACTACTCTCACAGATTATATCAACACAACTTTACGATTTCTATCATTCTCAGTATTTGTTTGCGGTTTTTTACACGCAAATTTCTTCATACATCTATTCAAATGTTAAACCAAACACATGGTTCATACCCATCCATTTAAGGTACTCCATATTGCATTTTAAATATCGAAAAAACCGAGCATATCAGGTGTCAACTCTAAAAGGGAGCAGAGCATGAAAAAACAATGTCAATCAACGATATTCATGTCACATGATGTAACGGAATAAAAACCGATATATTTTCATCATTTTACCACTATCTCACATTGGTTCAATGACACCCGATTTATATTTCGACATAATAACTGAATTTAATCAAAAACTGTTTTATAAAAGGTAATAGCCTTACATATAATATTCAAATAAAACAGGTTTCATTATCCCTTGCAAATATCAAACAAAATATAGTAGAGTAAATAACAGATACGATTACAATAAAAATCCAATTTTAAAATCTCTATTCTAGTAACCAGTTAACTGCCAAAAGCGTCTTACGACGCATAATTTTCTGTGAACGGAGCGCCGCTCATACAAAAATTACGTCTTGAAACGCGCCGTTTTAAATGGGCTTTTACTAAAGAAAATCAATTATTTAAAATGTACAAATATATTGAATTGATTATGGATAAATGACTGCACGACTAGCCCGCTCTTCATTTATTTGGTAAGTTTTATAAATAAACTTTGTTACATTTTCAATAACGATATGTTTAGAAGGTTTTATTTTTTTCGTAAAATTCGCGGCGTGCTGGGTACCGCCATACATGTACCTGCCGGCAGTTAACCGGTTAAAACCGCGCAGTAGGTAACTATTATTAAAAAAGTGAATTAATGTAAACAGGGCTGTATATTCGAAGTCGGAGTCGTGTTTTTGGTCATCGTCGAAGTCAGTGTCGTGAAAAACGAGTGATTTCGACTACTATCGACCACAGCCCAGCAACTCTGCAAATAATTATTTTTTGAAATACACCCAGTCCTTTTTTTACGCGATACATTGGTTCCAGAAAAAGGCGCGTAAAAAAAATCGCGTAAAAAAATGATTTCACGCAATTGTATTATATTTCTTTACACACCCTAAAACATAATTTCGCATAATATCCGATACACTTGTCAACATTTGGCAATTGTATGTGTATTTAAAAATGGAATGCTTTACAAAATCAAGTTTTGAAATACACATTTTTTTTATTTAAAAAAATAATGAAACGTACATGCCTAGCATCGTATATTAAATAGTAAAATTTGGGGAAAATATTGCGTAAAAACGAGTGAAGCGCGTAAAAAAATCGCGTATAATCGAATTCGCGTAAAAAAAGGACTGGGTGTACGTAAATTTGCACCATTAATTTTTATCGTTTATTATTCTTGCAATTCTATTTAAAAATATAAGTTTTTAAACATCATTTAAATGTATATCGTTGCATCTTTAATTTTATAGCGTAATTATTGAAAAAATATTTTTATACTTTTTAACTTTAATTTTATTTATTCCTCTTCTTTTTTAAAAAATGCGAACTCTGTAAATGAGTATATTATGTAGTATATTTTTTCCGCTATGTGGACACATACATATGTAGGAAATACTTCACAGACCTTAACTTAAGTTTAGTGTCAATCTATTGTTTGAAGACTTATCATAAGAACAGAGGATTATCATTTATCAAAGACAATGACTTAAGCTTTATAAATTAATTATTACAAAGGACATTATCATAATAATATGTAGCAGATCTGAATGTTGATACGGATAATTCGACCAAACAAATAACTTGGCTCGTATTCCCATGGGAATCAAAAGGGGGGCACCCATTTCGGTGTTTTTATAATATCGTATTTCATTTGGTGCGGTTTATGTCTTATCAAAACATACCTTATTACTCTACGCTGTCTACACGGTGACTAAAAAACTTTTTGATCAATATATATTTATTATTTATGAATATTTTAAATTATATTCAAATTCGTTTTATATTTTATGCAGTGTACACTCGCGTCGTGAATAAAACACACGTTGTTCAACCATATGTGAATGTAAGATACTACATCAGCCTTTATATTACGAAAGGCTTAGGATATGAGGTTGTTGCTTCGAAGGTATTGACACTTAGCAAGTCGCTCTCTTTAAAAACTTCAATTAAGAGTGCTTGATTGTTTTTTTTATATTAAACTTGAATCGTTGAAACGTTGGACATTTCAATATGTTTTGTCATAACCCGGGTTCCTATATGTTAGTTATGTTGCATCCGTGTGATAAAATGACAAAGATGACGACAAGGTAAAACCCGAGTAATGAGTAAGAAAGCATGTACAAATCAATATTTGAAAGATGCCTTAAAACAATAAAGTCGTTTATTTCGCCATTATTAGAAAATTGTTCTTATAAAATTGCATTAGTCTGGTCTTTGTAGCAGCGATCAGCGTCATTGGTTTCCGTGCTGGATCTCACAGATCCGACTCTGTAGGAACAACCTTTTTTTCTTTATCGATTAATTCAGTACTTTCTCAACAGAATACTGCAAATTTTCTATCGAGGCTGCAAAATTTTTCATCATGTTTTTTTTTTAGTGGTCCTATGAGTTATTTTTGTCAGGCTTAGGTGACCGTAACATGAAAAAGTCTGAGAAGCACTGGATCATTCCACCCAACTCGTAAGATACATGTGTGCTTGTGATGTTTAAAAACGTTCTCTCACTCATCCTACAGCGTTGTCCTTGCCACTATTTTCTTTATAAAATATAGTGGGTAACTGAATAACCAGATAAAACTTCTATTACGTTATCTCATATAGAATAACGTGTTTTCTATGGTGAGAATGGACAAGAAAAAAACAACTTAACATTTTTCTTTTCGTAGATTATTTCTAGATCCCATGTAGTTATCACGCTACTGGTGCCCGTAGTGCCAAACATAATCATCGCTGGCTTTTTTTTGTAATTGTAACTGGATACCAGCTGGAATATTCTCGATGTTAGAAATAGTCTATCGAAATCATTAGAATTCACGTTATTAATATTTGTTAGCTCAATTTAATTTTGCTAACACTATAAAAAAATAAATGTTATTTTTGTAATTCGAACTTTTTTATTCCGTAAAAGGAAACTGCTTCATAGACTTGTCAGCAAATATCGCTGAATCGCACCGGTGATAAAATTATGTATTAGCATTCTACGTATTATAGAGGTTCTCAGGACGTAGTGTCGCCTGACGAAAATCCCACATATGGCTTCGTTCTGTAGGTAAATAAATATTTTTTACAGGCTTAAAATTTAAGTTTAAAGTCGAAATGTCTTCAAAATAAAACAGATACACTGTAAAATATAATTTGGATCAAGTTTATTCGACACGTATACAAGTTCTTCGCCGCAACATATTATAGATACAATTTCTTGAGAACATCATCGATGGCGTGGCGCAAATAAAAAAAACAAACCATACAAGTGAAAACGACAATTGTAGTCATTGAGGATTGATTATTGAAAACAAAAGAACTTTTAAAACCAAAAAATATATGAATTAATAATTAAAATTAATAGATCGATTCTAACTTTAAATCATTTTTCTACATATATGTATTTACTACATTTATTGTTAATTTATTTGTTTGTGTGAGCAGTAAATAGTTTAATCCATCGCGACAAAACGTTTCATCCTTAGGTTATATCACATCAGTTTACTGACGTCATACTTTCCACGCCTTGGTCATAAATCATAGGATAATATTCAGCATTCTACCCCGCGTGAGGTGACATCACGTGGACGACCCCTTAATACAAATAATGGCTTCCATCTTTCTACAATGCTTTAATTTTAATTACATTATTACCATTATAGGATTAGTGGTTGACTTTTTACCCTAATTACGCCCCAAGCTTAGGATCGAATGGATAAAACGGAATTTAGACAACAAAAAAATCGATTGAAAATATCAAATGTTTGAATTTTTTGGAATCTAATATTCGAAACTATTTGCTTGAGAACTATATTATTTTGCATTGCAAAGTTTGCAATGTTGACTACACTGCTAAAATCTTGGCAGAATCAGAGGCTTTCAAAGTGTCTTATCAATATTACTGTATTAAAATATAAATTGAATTACCCGTTAAATGTCGGAATTAAATATAAAAATAGAGTACGATGTATTGGTCAGTGCTTAAAATAGTTTGTTGTATGGGTCTTACCTCTATTCGCTTGATCAGACATGTACATAGGTATTCTCGCATTTGATAGATTGATCAATACAGAGATCAAAGTGTCAAGACTTTTTACCTATTTATTTTTTACAGCTGTTATACATTGAACATGCCTTTTTAAAATGTGTGGTTTTAAATGAGATCAATTTCTTTAACTGACGCATAGCAACGTCGTACTAAATCTGATTGACAGTTAGCGGCGCCTTCTCGTCGGTTAGCCAAGCATACACACTAGAGCAGATAAAATCCATAGAAAATCTAACAACGAGACTCATCAATCTATTAACTGTTATTGAGCCATTTTCTCAGCCGTATTCACAATTAGACTAGTGATAACGAAACATATTTGCGAGCGCGTGTTGTAATTAATTAAGTTTTGCTTTGGATATCCACTACGGCGTCGAATTGTCTGAACAGTACATCCACGTATTCTGTCTCGAGAGGATAATATAAATTTCTAACGATATATTTCAGGAAAAATCGTTTATTGCTTATCAGTAGCTCAAAATTTTCGTTTTGAAATTGAAAATAGAATAATACAACGAGCAGTTGTCATATAAATATCTCAGCCAGAGCTTTGGAGTTGTGGTGTTATTTGTGTATTTTTCAAAGTAAAAAATAACAATGACAAAAAATAAAAAAGACGTAAAAGTACACAAAAAGCCAATATATGCAAAATCTTCATTATTTTGTCCCGCACACAAGAGCTGATCGGTCCGCCGATTGAGTATGAACAGAAATAAATCTTACTCATTTGAGTCCACATATATTAGAACAGGAATTCCCAACCTTTTTTTACTCTAAAGCGTATTATAAAATATCGGTAGGGTGGCGGGCACCACCTATATTTTCTAAGATATTTATAATTGGAAAGTAGTAAATAAAAAAAAGTACGTTTTTTTATTTTCACGTCCCATAATTTATTTCCAATATTCGTAATTTATTAAATATTAATAAAAAATGTTTATAATTAGGGTTTATGATAAATTCTGTCACGGTCCAATAGTGGAGGCACACGTGAATCGTTCACGTAATCGGGCACGGGGTTGAGAATCACTGTATCAGAGAAAGGAGACAATTACAAAATTTACAAATTAATTTTACGATGCATTGGTAACAGTGGAAAAAATTGACCGAGTATCATTTAAATGTTAAAATGGCAATACAGCATTTTACAGAAATCATAAAAGATTCAGCGTTGACCGTTATAGCATTGCCGTCAGCCCAGAAATTCGCAGAGAGCAGCGGCTACTGTCCGCTTATAAAATCCTTAATTCTGGTTTCAACTTTTTTATTTATTTCTATACCATGTATAATATGAAAAATTTGGCTATTTGCCGGGTTGGTTCGATGAACTTTAAATCAATGCACATAAATATGAGTTATAGGAATATAATGTAAGAAAAAAACTTGACAAAATTAAACTTTGAGTCTCGTGTTGTTGGTCAATGTCGAAGTCAGGGGTCGTATTTTTTAACAACTTTACAGCCCTGATCTCAACAACGTGTTTTCAGGATTGGTTATGCGATGAAATCATCTCTAAAATCTTCTCTAATAAAATCAACTTTTAATAAATATGTATACATTTGGGGGTCTTAGTCCTCCTTCCACTGTGTTTCTTTGGACAGCACTTATATATCATTTATGATATCGACTGAAGGTGCTTAATGGAATCTCAATATCAAATTTGAATTGTCAAAACTGTTTACGATTCCATATGTTTAGTCACTGATGAGCCGGGTTACGCCTTTCGGCATCTTCATGCATTCCATCACACGCAACCGAACTGACTGACAGTGACACAACGTGTGGAATCGCACAAAGTTTTTTTATTTTTCATCGATTAGCGTCTAAAATCTAATAAACTATAATTCTTATGAAATATTATTTTCGATCAATTTTCTAACGCAAAAAAATATATTATCTAGAGTTTCTCGCCTTAGTTTATTTGGTCGTTACTAATACAATACTTTTTTTCGCGTGTATCTTTGTATAACACGAATTTATCATTTTAACATTTACTTAAAATATTTTGAAAGCACAATTCGAAGTTATTTTATTTGATAGTATACCCAAATAACATAAGGAACTAATCTTTGCTGTAGTGAAGCGGAAGATACCCTTGAAAGAGGCGTATGTGGAATAATAAAATTTATTTGAAATTTTACTTTAAACCTATTTTCTGGGTGTATTAGGATACATTAGGGTGTATCAGGATACAAAACGAAAGTCGTGATGGATAGATATTGGACATGTTTGTTTTTTTCCACTATCAATATAATTAAAAAAGTTTTAAGACGTCAAGATATCTTCTGCTCTAGTTTACTATTGATTGTTATGTATTGTGTAATGCTTATTGTATAACGATTCTTTATAATACTTTTTATCATGTTTTTAATGTAAATCTACTTTTATCTTTGCTCCATTCAAGCTTGAATTCAATTCGTGTAGTATACAATCCTCAAATCATTTCCAATCTAATAATCAATTGATATTGACTGAGCAATTTATTTGCGAAACATAACTGTCAGACTATTTGATATCATTATTATAAATTGCAATTTTTTCCATATCCGTGAACAAGATTTAACATTTGTTCGAATGGCATAATGTTACATTATAACTGTATCAATTTTATCTTTTTTTCTTGCGAAGCATTGTATCATTTTTATTCCTTTCAAAATATTTTATTCAGTTCATTCCTGAATTGACAGAAATAAAAAAGTCTCAGAATTACCACGATTATTATATCATTCTATGTATTACTATTATTTGTTTTTATCAAATATAACTTTTATATGAACCGATTTCGCTCATCGCAAGCTTTATAAACTCATATAATACAGATTATAAACAGGACTATTCAAAAAAACATTTTGAGTTAGTATTCAACAGGAATACAAGACCAAAAGTTGATGAACCGAAAAAAATACAGACCATCGTACAATATAAAGGAATATCTAAATGAAGTAAAATTGTTTGCAATTAAAATTTTAATGTTATGTTTTGATTTCTAATTGTTACTAAGAAAAGATCTTTGCTTTCGTATACCTGTTAATTAGTAACTCATTTTTTTTACATAGCCTCTTTGTAGTTGATATTGGCCTCAATTTAATATTTTATAATCAGGACCAGTTTCACTCATCGCATATCATTTATATCTTTGTTCGTAAATTTGATTTGTGGTGTTAGATGTGCTATTACATTCGCTTTTGAGCACTCTCTTACCAATCTGTTTGTTTGCAACGTGTTAATTTGATGCATATGTTACTAATGAAAATATTTATCAGACAAACGTTGCATAGTTGGCTCTCTGTTTGTTTTTTCGCGATTTTTTAAAATTTTAAAACCAGAAGAAACATGTTTGGAAAACAGCGTCTGATTTTGTGTTTCATTCCCTTTATTCAAATATTTTATAGGGGCCAAGTGATCCATTAAATATTTATGAACTTTTTAGGACCAACATTTAAATTTTTGATGGGAAATACTGATTATAGCACGTATGTTGGTCATATAACGTATTTTTGCCTTTTTTAAATTTTGAGTATATTTTAATATGTTTTTGAATAAAAATATTTTTTATTAACATATCTATTACTCAGTACAGTAATTTTTAACAATTATTTCACTACAGTTTTTTTATAGCTTATATATAGATTTATTTCCTTTTTGTTACGCCATTTTTTTAAAGATCATTATTGAATAATGGATACATGTTTTCTATACTAATTATTTTATTTATATCGCATGACTTTAAATTAAAACAATTTATACCTTTTGACATGAAAATAGTGACATCGAATTGTTAATTGCTTATAAGTGTTTATTGTGCGACCTAAAAACTGATACGGTAGTAACATGACTTCATATTATTTTAATTCTAGGCTATGTTCCTTTTTTACTGCCTATATTTTACTAGTCCGTCGCCAGCGGAAATACTTTACAACCTAGACCCAAATTTTATTCAAAACGAACGAAATTACGAATATTTTAGAATTGTGTATATTTTAACAAACCGCTTCACTGAATTTCAGATAACAATTAACCTTATAAAATTTATGCATACATATTCTATCGGCTTTTTTTTCACTCGAATAATTTAACAACAATATAAGGAGGCACCATTCCCGCTTTTATTTCACATGTTTATTTCACATATAGTCAAGATGGGGAGAAAAACCGTAAGGAGAAACGTAAAGAAATATGTAAAACACACACCCGCAAGAAAATGAATTATAATGAATGAATGAATGTCGCAATTAAAAAATTGCTTTTCTCAAATGATTCCTCATTGTTAGAAAGCTAATGCTATGCTATGTGGTAATTTGGCGTTGCTGTAATCTCAAATAGTGTCACATTTTGTAATGTGATGATTTCTTTAATAAACATGTTTTCATGATGTAATTACCAACCATGTTTGTTCCTTCGCTATTTTAAATTTCAAAATAATATTAGATATTTCTGTCCACCCAGCGTTGTTCGTAACTATAGCTTTTAATTGTCATACAAAGCTATTGAATTATAATGACTAAGGTTTTTACACATCTCAACAACGATACCATGATACTTTAATGATTTTTTTTTGGTAAAAATGCTAGATTTATCTATTGAGGAATGATTTCTTTTTTTTATGCCATTATCATGCGTAAATTACAAAAACAAACCGGTGGCCACGTATGAATCATGTGCGCAGCATTCAGGCGGTTAAGTGTCCAAAATACCACGAAAAACAACAAAATCAAAAAAAGCGTATTTTTGCGATCACTTTGATGACTAATATAACATTTTTTCATTTATTTATTAGTAAATATTATTATATGCAGTAGGTTATCGGTTAAAGAACATTACCTATTCCAAGACTATGTTCGCTATCCGAATTATTCGTTACCCGAAGATGTGCTCGTTGTCCGAAGATTTTAAAAATCTTGATAGCGTTCGTTGTCCAATTTGTTCGCATTCCGAACTGTTCGTTAGCCGATCACACACTGCATATATAAACAATATTGACACATAAAATTCTCTTGTTTGGAAAGCAGAAGTAAAAAAATAAATCTCTTACAATGGTTATCAGTTTGCCATTAACTAAGGTTATTTTGTTACATTACGAGTAAAATTTTTATTTACAAATCTTTTCAGTAAACCATCCGTGAGCAACTGATGTACTGTCTGGTATTGGAGTAAGCGTTCAGTTATATAATATCAAAGGCCATATTGTACATCAGGAATGCACGAGATTGGTTCACAATGCTTTTATTTGCCAATTATTTTGTGTTGCATTGATCTGAAGCCCCATAAAACTTCTGCACATTATTGTTAACGTCGCTTTTGTGGAATCAAACAATGTCTGTCGTGTAATAAATTTATTGCTCGCCATTAAACTAGGCGATATCGCATAGCATACGAGCATGTTCATTTGAACCAGTAGGCCACGTGTCGTTATATATAGGCACATGCACTCGATCCACAGGGTGGAATTAGGCGATCTGTATATTTTTTTCAACATCTTTCATTCGAGTTGCAGTTAAAAGAAATCGATCCAGCTTTATTACTGCGCGCATTGCATAATTATAAAATAATTATGATTGCCACCTACTTTGAATTATTCTACAAAACTTAAGATTTGTTTCAAAACATAGAAACTCCTGTACCTTATTGTACAAGGTATCATAATTCAATTATAAAATACAATCTTTATTGCTATTTCCACGATTAAATTATATTTAGAAGCGGTTTCGATTTCTCATCACAAATATTATTAACTTAACTAAAACATTGTGTTTTTTTATTTTAATATAATACCTTTCCACCAAATAGTGGCACTTAACACCTTAAAAGAAACAAGGTATCATGGCGAATTAACTAGGGTTTAATTTGTGATTTTCTGGCTATTAAAAACATTAGAGAAATTCTAAGGCACCAATCGTGAATCTTAATTATATCGATCCATTAAAACTTTTCAAGTTAGGCTTTTTTTTAACACTTTCTGGCAAGGAATCCGATCCCGGAAATCCGGTATTAGTTATAAAGCATAACGTCATGTACTAAATTTTATATTAGATGTCAGCTTATGACTACTGTTACAAAAATGGGACTGAATATATTATTTTATATTCATTTTGTCAAACAAGAAAATCGTGTAATTCGATTTTATAAAACTCTTAAGTCAGTGTGCGTAAAATGTATTGAAAATGTGAGGTTGTGCTATTGTGCAGTTAAAGATGACTAACGCGAAATATTCACATAATGTGGCGCTGCCTAGCGTCTACAATATAGACTTATGAGGTTGTGGAGGAGGTTTCTATGGTTTTACTTAAGCCATGCGAGTTTTAACATCAAATAAAGTGCCATCTAGTAAGTAATAAAAGAGGTTAATAAACAGTGAATAATAGTAGTGCCATCTAGTATGTAAAAAAAGAGGATAATAATTGGTGAATTATAGTAACGAAATTTATTTCGAGTGTTAAGTCGTGTCACGTAATTTGCTTGTAAAGTGAGTGGGTGATCGGTTAGTAAACAGTTAGGATTGCGAAAAAATCGAACAGCAAACACTATCACGAAAAAAATTTCTGTTCTAATAAACTAAAATGATCATTCTAATCCATTTATTTTACCTGTAAAACTATTCGATGTTTGTGTGATCGGTTATCGGACATAGTCTTGAACCAGACTATGTTCTTCAACTTATCACCCACTGAAAATGAAGCTTTCAAAACTCTTAAATGTATATATTTTAACCATACTGATTAATTTCTAAGATCCAACTGCAACCCTGATGTTGGCCCCAGTAGGCAGAGCTGTCAATAAATCACCCGGTGCCAAATCTTAAATGTTTTACACGCGGGATAACCTGAATAAATTGAAATGACTACCTGCATGATGCGCGTTTCGGCCGGTCAAATAAACACACAATGCGACGTGTATTTCAAAAGTTGCCGTAATTATGATAATTACCATAAATTAGGAGGCATTTTCATGACTCAGTGAATTTCTGTTCCAGGACCAAATCTGGGTGTAGCCGACTATTTTTATGATTAGCTTCAATTAAAATCTAATTCCAAAATCAGGTTAGACAGTTTAACAATATGTCGTAAATGAATTATGTTGACCAATCAACTGGAAATCGAAGTTATATTTCCAATTTAAATCATGTTGAACAATACACAAGTATTCAAATATTATGGATTCATTATTTTATAATTGGGAATCATTCATTACAATTAATTTTTGTTTTCTAAAGTACTGCAGATGCTCACAAAATGTTCGATAAAACACGCTCATTAACTAAACCAAACTTCTCAGAAAAAAATAAAGAACGTCCGAATTTTCAACACTCAATATACTCTCACTTTACGTCATATTTGTAAATACAAAAAATTGTTGTAACAAAGAACCTCCTACCCCGATTTTTCTTGAAATAACATATATCATATGTTTTACACTTGACACTTTCAACCCCGCATTTGCTAATAGCAGTGAGATATTGGTGCTATTCCGAACGACTAGCAGGTAGATTTAACCAAAAAATATTTCATTGAGTCTAACTAACAAAATTTAAAAAAAACAGCAAAAAGCATTACAGGTAGCCATCAGAAATATTCTTAGGCATTAATTCATTATTGAAATTCAAGACATTTCAATAATTTCTGAAAGTGGACCATATGAGTTTGATTGTTGCTCAAACTGTATCTTTAGTAACAATAAAAAAAGCAGTATGACTGAAAATAATAAGCCTTTACATGATAAACCTTTATTTCAAGAATAAAGTTTAATTTTATCAGGTTTTTTTCATACCCTTCCTATTATTGTCCAATAAATTAAATTGTTCAATGAAACATTTTTCAAAATCGTCCCATCGAAAAAGTAGTAAGTCGCTTGTTTTTCACAACTCCGACTCCCGCCATAATACCGCGACTTCAAAACTCCACAACGCCCTATGTTATCCACCACGTAGCCAAATGAATGACAATTAAAACTTTAAATATTGTTTTATTTTATTGACTGATGGGCAAATGATGAAATTCTTTATTCGGTTTATTTATCTATAGTAAAAGAAATTAAGTGTTACTTTTGGTAATTGACGTAGTTAATGCTTTGTAAATAACAATTGTGATGGAATACTAAGATAACATACCAAAAATATGCGAAACTATTTTTAAATATAATGCTCGAACACTACGCAAACACTTAACCTAGCAAATATACGAAATATTAATTTTCTTAAGAACATTAGTTACTTATGTATAACGTAAGAATGCAAATTAGTTTTCCTTTGTATTGTGTAATGGACGGTGGCATTTTCGTTGTTATTGTGCTGTTTGTACATCGATATGGCTTATATTTTTTTTTAAAGTGTGTTTCCTCGTGTATTCACTTTGCAAATAACAAACACAACTTTGAATACTAAGTGTCTTTGGAAAGCGCCAGATATCGTAAAGGTTAAATACGTGTATGACGGCTATCGAAAATCAGATAATGAGGAAAAAGCAAGACGCGAATTCCGTGTCGAGCTTACTTACATGTCGTTCACTTTGATTGGACACGCTTTCACAGAATTTCAGTAGCAACTTTCAAAAGTTCTTTTTGTTTTTACTGCGCATTGTTTTTCTTTTGTAAATCATCATATTACAACTGATTTCTATGAAATTCGGCATGTATATCAGACACTGAAGTATTGTAAATAAAAACGCTATTGACCGACAAATTATCGTGTATTTTATATGTAAAATAATATTGTGGCCAATATCCGCTTGGTCCGGGAATATCTGTGAACTTGGCCTCTATTACAGGGTGGAGAGGTCTAAATGTATGAAAGAGTTCATATTAGGTTACGTGCTCTAAATTTTAGGGATAAGTTTGCGAGAGGTTGATGATCGTACGAATTTAATGCAGGTCAGATCTAGGTTGGGAAAAACGTGCCAATAGCTCGGAGCGGCAGAAATTGTTAATAAAATTTTATAAGGCATGAATGAACGTGTCTTGTATTGTCAACAATCCACGGGTACGTAAAAAACAGTAACGAATCTCTTCGGAAAATTTAATATCGAATAATGTCCAATATCTTATATCTTCAATCAAACTGTAAAACAAATGTTTTGAAATAGTTTTTATTAGTTTACCCGATAATTTTTAAAAAATCTACAGGGAATGGAGTTTTTGTGTTCAGCTTTTATTATTAGCTTCAACCTTAAATGGTATAATGTTGAAGATACGTACGGTGAAAAAATAGCAATGTATTTTAGTGTTACAATTTTTTTAAAGATATATCTGATAGCTATTACGGCTCACGCCATCGTCAAAACTATACTTAAACGAACATTTGCTTATCAATATATAGCTGTGTAGAAAAGGTACACAATACATCTTCTCTCCTGTTTTAACGACCTAGCTTGATTCTTGCTAGCAATAAAACTAAAAAATTTCAAAAATTGTAAATGGAACTAAAAAGGCGTCTATATCAATAAGCTTACATATGGCATGAGAAGGAAAACCCAGACAGAAAACCAAACACCAACCCGCCTGGGCAGCGTGGTGTTGCTATGTCCAAACAACCCCCCTGAAAAAAAAATCAGGGGAGGCCTTCATCCAGCAGTGGATCGACCCCGGCTGATGATGATGATGGCACGGAAATGGTTTATTACGGAAACAAAATAGCCCCCTGTAGTGGATTGAGCAATGACGACCGACATATATCAATAAATTGAAGATACGCTTGCATAATTTTATACCATTACGTGATTTTCTGAAGTATCCATTTCTCTTTATCACACAAGGGGAGAATTTCAGTAAGCGAAGCTTAACAAAAGAATATCGTCTAGGTTGAGTAATCTGATAGACGGGTTTCGCCTTAGAACCATGTCAACTTTCTGTGGCCCAAGTATACAGGAAATGGATTGCAAACGACACTGTAAATAAAGAATACGTTTCTCATAATAAAAAAGAAATGAACCTATAAAAAATTTTCACGATTCATTAGCAATATTCTTACGACAATGTTATTAGTTTGGCTGTTGAAAAATCTTTGCAAAAAACATCCTACACTATGATCAAAGCTGTCATATTTCAATGAAAATTCTGACTGGCGTCTGATTCAACAATAATCAATTACGTCTGACTAGTACTTTGTTTTTGAGGTCGCGAATATTTCAACCAACCTAAAACCACAAATTAACGTTTAACTCAAATCATCAATAATATAATGATTGACAGATACAGGCAATTCGCAACAGTTGCTCTATTAACCAAATGTTATTTTACATATAAATTGTATGATGTATTTGAGTATATTGTTAGTAATTTACGGCATCGACTCAGTGTGCTTGATAGAATTCCAATACTAACACGGTGAAAAAAATAGCATTATTTATTTTAGTTCTACAAAATTTTGTAGAACTAAAATACATTGCTATTTTTCATCCGTTTATTAAGTTAAAATGAACCCTTTCGCTGCCTTGGAATCTCCGTTTGTTATCCACGCGAATAAAATCAAGAAATTTGAAATAGCTATGTAAATTGCTCAGTGTTTACATATAACAAAACCGATCATTGTTAGCTTCAGATATCAGGAGAGAAAGTTTTAAAAAACGGCGTTTAAGTTAAGCATGCCCTTTTTCATTCCACTTCTTGTGTCTTCCATTGTTCCACACCGTGGACACGCTACACAACAGTTTTTTTGGAAACTGAGCCGTTTACGAGTGCCTGTCAGACTGATAGATGTTGTATTTCTTTATAATATTTATACAACCCTAAGAATTAATATTTCGAATGATTCATATTTATTCGAAATGATCGTATAAGATTCGTGAAATTCTCATTTTATGTTGATATTATAAAGACAGGAATTTCCTTAGACAAATTGTACACATGGAATGCCACTAAGAAGCAATGTACCGATTAATTATTTTGAAAGTCGTTTGTAAAAGAAAAATACTTCGTTACTGATATCATCGATTCGATTGAAAAATACAATGCAACTTTATTGCATCATAAAACAACAATTTGAATAAAAAAAATCTACAGTGACTACATTCAGGTTATGTCATTCTTTTAATGAACGATAGTAATTAAAATTGTCATTTTCCTTACTCTAATCAGTTATAATTACTGATTGATTAACATAGATTGAGTCGTGTTAAGCAATCTTTGTCTACGTTTTATGACACATTTAAATTCAAACATCACTGATATTGGTCTCTCGTAGATATTTATAATATGTATTATAGATTATTTAGTATTGTTTAAATACATCATCTAATGTCATCATTATAAAAGCTGAGCTTTAGTTGAAGTTGACTTGGAGTATAGACAATTTTTACTTAAAAATATTAAAAATTTTAATTCAAAAATACACTATTGTCTTTTCTGCGGATGGAAAGTATTAATGATTTCGATACTAAGGATTGTGAAACCTCGTCAATATATACAGTAATTTATAAAATAATAATAAAACAGTTTCAGTTCAGGCTTACACATTTACAATTCACATTCACTTTGACTAGTCAATGTATGAATTTACTTGTAAGTGTGTTAACGTACTGGGGAGTTCTAGACAACTAGTAGAAATGATATTGCTAGGTGGAAACTCAATACTTGAAACTTTGAATAAACGATTCCACATGTTTTGTCACTAACGACCCGGGTTTAAAAATTTAAGGAATAAACAGAGGTCAATTAAATCTAAGTCTTATTCTTAACAACCAGCTAAATCTTCCCAATTCCCCTTATTATATGCCTTACATGAGATTATTTCAATAAGTCGACAATATCATAAATTTAACTCCTCTATTATGTAACTTGAAATTTAATTCCCACCGTTACCCATTTGACACAAATGGGTTATCCCTGAGTCTAAAATTTTTCAATTGCATTTGAATGATAGTCGATTATTATTTGTTGTAGAATTCTTTTATTAACGACTCATTAACAATATTCAATGTTAATAAGCTTATCAAATGCAACTGATTGTCATTATTATTAAAATTATATTGTATTGAATTTTATTTAGTTGTATATTTGGATCCTAGCCTTAGTAATTTTTATAATTAATTCTTTTTGTTTATAACTAACTCACTGTTTTTCGTGTGTCAGCTCTGTTACATCCGTGTGATAGTATGCCTGACGATACCAAAAGGTGAAAGTTAGAAATTAGTGACAAAACATGTGAATTCGTATAATGTTTCAGCAATTCAAAATTGATATTGAAATTCCATCAAGCACCTTCAGTCGATATCGTAAATTATGTTAATTGTGACATGTAAAGTGTTAAAAAAGCTGTATGTACACTTTATTAAATCCAATTGAAAAAAAATCAATTCAAATTTGAAAATTATTTTTTATTGTATTATTAATGATATTTGAAATATTTGACCAAATATCAAAGTATATTGATTCATTCCATGAAAAATGCGAAAAGATATGTTATCTCGAAGATTTTTCCAGGAGTAATAAAAATATCTACGCCGATTGTTAGTGTGAAGTTTACACGACCAAAAACAACGCTGTATCTTTTTGCGAGTTTATCAGTAAAATCACAATGCAAACACACGTCTGATCTGTACAAACACGCCTTTTATTTTTTAAGATAATATTGTGTAAGCGTTGCTCACTATTCTTTTACATTTTGTGACACATTTGGCCATGATGACAAGTTGAATGACCTCATCTCTCTAAACACTACACAGGTAACCAATATATTGTTACAGAAAATGAAACCAAATCACAAATGTTTCTCTGGACATATCTGATTTCCACTACTAGAACAGTCTCTTTGAAGTTTTTACCGATTCGAGAAATATTTATGTGTACAAAACACGTCTTCGACATTGACCAAAAACACAACTCCGCAAGGCTGTAGAGTCATGGTGTTTTTTTTTTTTTAGTCGGAGTCAAGTTTGGAATGGGAGTAAGGGTCGTGAAAAACGAACGACTCCGATAAATTTTTCGATTAGTATATCTTTAATTCAATGCTCAATAAACTTTTTTTTAGTAGCAATCGGAGTCTTTTTGTGACGATTTATTTTCTCTTGTTTTCTGGCATAGTTTATTGTAAAGAAAATGTGAAAAAAATATGAACATCATCTACTAAACCCGCAGTCGCTAATCGTCATGGTCGATGATAAAACTGTATATGGTTATTTTATCATTATGCTATCGACTGAAGGTGCTTGATGGATTTTCAATATCAAATTTGAATTATTACAACTTTGTACTGACGTCGGTTCTGTTGCATCCGTGTGATAGATGCCTGAAGATGTCGAAAGGCGAAATCCTAGTCGTTAGTGACAAAATATGTGGAATCGTACAAAGTTGTAACAATTCAAAAATGGTTATTTTAGTTATTGTAATAGATAATGTAACGTAATTGGATCCAAAAATCTTAAAACTTTCAAGTAACAACAAAATATATTTTTTCTATATTTTATTATTCAATGAAATACTTAGGCTATTTCATAATAGAAGAAATGTAACACGTATTTTGATTATTTAATATTTCACGGTGAGAAAAATAGCAATATATTTTAGTTCTACACAATTATTTTTTTAAGATATTGTTGATAGCTATTTCAGCTCATATGTAAACTTATTGATAGAGCTGTCTTTTTAGTTTCATTTACAATTTTAATTTCATTGCGAGCAAGAAACAAGCTAGGTCGTTAAAACAGGAGAGAAGTGTGCATTGTACATGTATTGTGCACCTTTTCTACACAGCTATATATAGATAAGCAAATGTTCGTTTAAGCATAGTTCTGTCGATGGCAGAAATAGCTATCAACTATATCTTAAAAAAATAATTTTGTAGTACTAAAATACATTGCTATTTTTTTCATCGTGTTATAATGGAGTTTTACCGAGTGAATGCCAATTCAATCAATATATTTTATATTTGTCTCTTTGTAAGAAAATACACAATTTCACAATGTTGAGATTATTGGTCTGTTGGGGTTGAAGGTTGCTAACACTGTATTGAGCAGTGAAAACGCTTAGTACCAACAATCCTACCGGAAGGGTACAAAAAAATAGATAGATCTGTACTCAGCTTAGACCGTTAGACTATGATATGCTCGAAGGAGTTTGCAATATGCAGACGGAAGAGGAGGCGTCCTTTGTCTAAAATGGGCTATGTCAACACAATCTAATATAAATCTTAAAACCTAAATAACTATTCTGTAAATGGATTTTTTTAAAGCTGTTCTGTTAACATCTTTATTAACAAAAAAAATGTGGCCGTGTCCTGTATTTTAATGTGTTTTATGATATCGTGCTTGTAGCGTATTTAAAATATTAAATTGATTGCAGTGGGAATAAATTTATGATTATGCCCACGTAACAAGCGATACGTCATCTATTGACAATTTTGGTAAATAACAAGAATCGGACAATTCAAAGCGATAATAATCAAATATCCTTTTATAGTAAGTAGCTTCGGTGGTCTTTGAAGCGTGTTTGTTATTTGCGGATCAAGTATGCGCTAATATCAATACAACTGAAATACAAAGCCTGCTGTAAAATTTCAATTTATCCATTCACTACTGAACATGTTTTATAGTTTTAAAAAATCTAGATGTGTTTACCTGTTTTACTGGTAGTTGTCAAGTAGACAGACGCATTATTTTGTCGCTATATTCGAATGCTGATCGCCTTCATATGCACGCGCTATAGGTTTCTGTAAAGATCTGGAATAATTTTAATATCATGGGTAAGAACCTCTTAAATTTGTTCATACATATAAGTATATCGCTGCCAAACAGTGCTTCGTAACCGGTGTGTCGCGGCATGTCGATGTGCCTACAGATGATACCTGGTGTACCGCAGCACATTCTTCTAACATAATAATCATATAATTCGTACACATTATAAAATATTTTGTGAAAATGTCATCACATTAAAGCAGAAATATATTTTTTATATTTATAAGGAACAGTTTTGTTTCTTATAAATTTATATGACATATCATAAAAATTTATAAGAAACAAAACTGTACGTAAATTAAGTAAACTATGCAGAAAGAATGAATTTTAATAAATTTGTCGATGTTGCAAATCCGTTTTTTTTTATTACTATTCTTGTTGCGCCGCGAAAATTTGGAAAAAAGCGTTTGCGTGCCGTGAAAGACAAAAGGTTTCGGATCACTGCTGTAAAATATATACAAAATATTCTTCTGAAAAGTAACTGTTGAATTTACTAAAACTGTTTTATATATTTTCGTTATAACAATTAATATTTACGTATATTTATTTCATCTGCCCTTTGCGATTGATCTCTTACATCAGCAAAATCTAATTTAAATTTTTAATATAAATATCCGTTTATTATAACAATGTAATATTAACAATTCATTGAGAGTGGGCGTATGTCAATCGATGCATGCATATAACTTTATTCAAACCCACAGTAATTTTTAAACAGTGGCATCTATCGTTTCCGATAAGAAACATATATTTGGTAATTTCTTCAGACGGTGTAAAATTTGTTTGTGATATTTTCTCAGTACAGATTAATCATGAACTATTGTCACACTTATGTCCTAATTGGAATCTTAATATATTAAATTTATACACTGTTTTGACAAATGGATACGCATTCATCAGCTGTAAATATTATTTCTGACAGAATGATAGGACCCAGCACCTACGGTTAAAAGAATTGGTAATAATTAATTTTCGCCCACCGTGTTTTTTCTAAGGTCTTCTTTCGTAATATGTTATCATTGTAAGCATTATGTCATGCGTAAGCAGGTCACGTGTGAATTTTTGAACATGCCTAACGCTAATTTCATATTCATGTAATAAATTGAAAAAATCTTACAATAAATAATGCTATAAAACGATGAAAAACTTACGTAGGCCGTTTCATAAATGTTTAGAACATCTTTATCACACTATTGGATTTGGTATCAAATCATAATATCGAGGTAATGGTATAGTACAGTACATTTGTAAAAAGAAGAATATATAAAACACTCGAGCAATATATGAAAAAGTATATTTAATAAACTGATCATTTTTCATTGATTTATCAAGACTTAACTAATTATCTATACAAATATGATTTACCTACTGCAATTTGATTTAGAATCTTGCCACTTAACCCTCTGACTGCTAACGTGTCAACGTGTCACGAAAGCCGATTGCACTGTGTTGATATTGACACTTAACAATATAAGAGGGTTATACAGTTCACCTCCATAAGTTTCGTTAAGCTAGATTGACTGATTTTTAGCTAGAATATCCTTTAAATGGCTCAATAGAAACGGGTTAATATTTCAACTTGAACAATACCACGTTTGAGCACATTTTTAAATACTCTCAAGTTGATTTATAAATGTGTTTACTATTGCCAAACTGTAGATTTCATTTCAACATAAATTAATCCTGATAGCTAGTTCCTGCATGAATGCATTTAAAAATGTTTTTTCACATTAAATTTGACTATCGGTTTCAGGATCATACTGTTAGTAACTGATCACTATTCTTAACGAGCTAAGGTTTCGTAGATATACCATATTCTAAATGCAGCAGTACGGTTCCAGGATAATGAACGTAATAAAATATATCTTTGAATTTCTATGTATGCTAGCGAATAATTCTTTGTCTGAAGGGAATAGTTGCTCGAGATAACACGCCAACTTTCTCGCATCTAGGACAATTCATTCAAACGTTCTATTATATTGAGCAAATCTCATCTTCTTAATCAGAAGCCATCAACCTTCCGGAAATGCCAAACCGCTGACATATTTTATTTTTACAGAATATGAAATAATTACTAGAAAAGTAACATATTTTTTTATTATGAGAGTGATTGGTTGGTCCGCGGCCAACGTTTGGCAGTCACAATTTTTGTTAACCTGGATTTTTGGAAGTAGATCAGGAATGGCAATTATAATTTGAAATGCGTGCCACTTTTTTTGTTATTTTTGGTGCGTGCCATTCCTATAACAACAATATGTTTCAACTAAGAACGTGTATTTCGAATTTAGATTAATCTCGTTCAGTAACATTCAAGTGCACATGTCTCATTTTCATTTTTAGTATTTTTTTGTTTTAGTTTATAGGGTGGGGGCGTGGCATGAAAAACTTTGTGAAACACTGCATTGTGTCATACAAAACACATTTGTTGTGATCACTTTAGTTAACCTTTCCAGGAGTGTGGACGTACTAGTACGTTGGCGGGATTTTTTGTGGAGTATGGACGTACTTGTCGTATGGACGTACTTGTCGTATATCAGCAATTATTGTGATTTTCATGTGCTGTGTCAATGATTTGTGAAACCTGGATTATGCAACAGGTTTTATTACGATAAAAATATTTTTATATCATTCTAGTAAAATGCTTTGATTTAAAAAATATTTATGATTTTTATTTTAAAAAAACTCACTCCTCACATCACGGTTGAAATTAATAAGTTACTCCTGGAAATGTTAAAAGGTTGTCAACTACTTATGTAAGAATAGGTGGGTATGGTAAACACCTTCAGACGGCGTCAATATTATCATCAATGTATATCTCATTAAATAAACTACCAAACCATTCTTGGACATATTTTATGACCAACATTGAATAACTTTCAAACTCTTATACAAGCAAAAGTTTAAGTTTTGTCATATTAGTTAAAAAAAAATAATCTTATCGTATTATGAATATTTGCTAAATGAACCAAAGATATATTGATACCAAACCTTATTGTCGCATAGGCGTTTTGCTCAGACACAGCTGTCAACGCCAAGTAATTTATTGCTTCAGAGTACATTGTTTAAATATTTATTTAGCTACAATTCTATGAAACTTACTATTCAAAGCATGCTGAAGAAATAAATATGTTCAAAGACTGTAACGGTTACTAATCATTGAAGCAATCTCAATACTTAAATTATTAGATTTTACTTACGATTATTAAATAGTCACCTGGCGAGAAAAAATGTAAGCTTTCAAAACCGTGAATTTTATATGCAGGCTCATACCGGCCGTTTTTACTTAAATCTTTTAGCACTTATGAAATCTTTGAACGTTTTTAATAAGTGTGTATTTCAAAAACAAAAATAATGTTTATGTAGACAAAGTGTTTGACATTTGAACAAATAATATTACTTTTTGAATTTTTAAAAATACTGATTTCATTGTGTTTATAATAATACATTTAAAAATGACAGTGTTAATTGTCAGAACGTTCGTGCACAAGTTTTTTTTTATTAAAACATTGCCTGATTTGTCAAATAATTTCCCAACTTTTGTTAAACGCGAACATAAGCACGGTGAAAAAACAGCATTGTATTAAAACTGGTTGAACTTTTTCGAAGTCAACACGAGTAGGAATGATTTCACAGATATATGTATATATATTCATATCAATAATCCATATATTACATAATAATTATTTTACTAGCAAAATCTTAATTTCATATTGATCTTCATTGAACATGAAAATAGACCCGTACGATTGCTAGGCTTGTATAGTAAAAGTTCGAATAACCAAACGACTTATGCCGACCTACAAATATTGTCTACTGGTTTTTGAAATTTCTTTAGCAGTAGTTATTTTGTACTTAGTAATATTTTCACGTATCTATTTAACTAGTACCGAAATTAGTCATAACGCTATTATTACTACGGTGATATAATCGTTAAGCACCGGCGTTATTATTAACCCATCGTTGATCTCTCTTCAAATGAGACGTCTTATTTCTTATTTGCATACGTTTATTTCTATAGTATCATTAAATATTGTCAACTAATGTAATCTTCTTTTTTCCACAGATTTCTTCAGGAACACAGAATTAATTGAACTGAAAACTACACCTATCAACTCAGTCAGCAATATTAGTAAACGTAAGTTTTAATTTTATGTGTAATTATGTCGATTCATTATTAAAATATTTGTACGTATTGCCGCATTTACACGATTATTCTACAACAGCTCTCATTGGTAAGGTTATTTAATATACACAAGGATACAATAAGTGTTGTTGAAAACAAGGTATAGAAGAACTCAACGCTTATTTCTTTACACATAATTTTTGGTTTCAGTAAAAAAAATCTAAGGCGTCGGATCGTTTTAAATTAAATGAGGTTAATTCAATAGAATTTTGAAATTCTTTCAACTGTCCTATGCTTAAAATTTCGAATTGAAAATAATAAAATGTAACGCTGATATTGGCGGTACCGGTTGTGATTTTATAATTATACTTGTTACTTTGGTTAGAACTGTTATGCGTACTAAAATCTTTAAAAAATGTGTGAAGGTTCTGATCAATTGGCAAAAGTGATCATGGATTAACTTGCTAGCCAACAATCTCTTATCAGGAATGTACCGAAGTACGTGAAAGAACACACGAGCTTTTGCATGCATAAGTTTGTTATTTAATTAAGTAAGAAGGATAATAAATACAGCTATAGACAGTTCGGGCGTGTTTTACCTTGGTGAAGGCATGCTGTCTAATGATGAATGATCTCGGTGACCTCGCTGAGGGATTATCAATCGAATGCATCGTAGAAAATCTTCGCAACACAGCGGGGAGGTGTGGCGTTTTTGATTCAGTGAATCATACGGAATACTTGCGTAAAGCGACATGCATTTGGACAGCAAACAATGCCCGTTTAAGTGCTTAAGCCGATGCAAATTGTTGGACATCTGTGTTTGTGGTAACCAAATACATTTTGGATATATGAAAGACATTATTGACACATTTGGAACACAAAACAGTGTCAAGTGTTTGTTGCGTAATGAATAGGAGAATAGTTTGTATGCATCGAACAAAACGAAGTGCGCATGCATAAATAATTACAATATTTATAGGGCTAGATCACAAAAAAATAATGAAGAATATTGCAGAAGATTAAGAATGAAAACAGTAAATAGCAATATCAACGAATTCATTTGAAAAATAACAATATTATGTACATATAATCTAACGATTGTTGGGTATACTATTACATTCGATTTAAGTCTCGTTGACAGACAAGTACAAGTACATTATCGAGAGAATGGACTCAGGCGAGTACTAACTAATGTGACTCTCCAATCTGACCAAGTACTTGGCCTAGTGATCCGACAAGTGAAATGGTCTATAGATTATTTAGCACTATATTCACTCTCGTACTCGACTGGTGTAAATGAGGCATTACAACATGCAAAAAAGCACGGAATTATTTAAACGTCGTGTTAAAAATGCTTTCTTTATGCGGGCTGGAAAACAGGATCTTACCTTTCAAAGATTTTGAAGACGAATAGAGGACATATTGTCTATTTTAATCTGGCACTTTTTAGTGTATATTAGGTTGTGCTTATGACGTTTTTTTTATAAAAAAATCAACATTATCTTAGTTATGTAAAGGAAAGTTAAGGTTTTAATATGCATCATCTCGACATTCAATACGGAAAAGGACTGTATTGTGTTATATGTAGAATAAAAAATGCCTATCCGCGAAATGAATAGCATAACAGATCGTAACAGCGTTCATAGTTCTGACGAAGGTATAAGCCGAGATAACTATCAACTATATGGCTTATAAATTTTGTAGAACTAAAATACGTTGCTATTTCTTCATCGAATTCTGTCGATTCAATCGATATTTACATAGGTTTATCCATACTTGTAAACAAGTCCGTTGCAAAAAAGGAACAGAAGTTAATTTTTCAGAGCCCTATTATTCTTAATTTTGTATTAAAGCGATAATTTTTCTAAATTTGAATTGTTGACACTTTGCTGACGAGTTTTCGTTTTGTAAAACAAGCGTATTCATATCTTGATACCCATATACCCAGTGTTTCTAGATCTTTTGAGTGTTCGTACGTACGTAGTCGGCTTCTCCTGCAACTGCTCACGGACTCGAGTCGGTGTTCGGACAGTTTCAAATACATATATTTTTAGTTTTATTTGAAGGCATAGACAACTTTAGTATTTAAAAATGATTACAGTTAATTAATTAGTTTTATCTCGGTACTTTTTCATGAAAAAACGGTTCTGAAATCATTGAATAGAAAGTGTGTGGTGGGGACTATGTCCACACGCACGATCACGCAAAAATGCGTGATAAGCATTTAACCTATAAAAGTTTGCGTTATTAAGAGGAATGTTAATAAAGATATATATATTATGTAATATATAAAAATAGCCTCCAGTGCAGAATATAACTGGTTAAAGATTCAAACAAAAGTTTTCGTAAAACTTTTTATCTACGTTATCTACTCTATCAAGAAAACGACGTAAATACGACAAAGAAAAAAAAACAGTTGAACCGATTATTTCAGAGATAACTAGGCGTGTATGAATAAATACGTGTTTTTATTAAAACTCCTCCGACCGAAAATATAGAATGATTTACGATAACGGTGCCTTGCTTTTCTTTTTCTGGCAGTATATTTATTTACTTAGGGTATATTTGTTTTCTGCGTAAGTCAGTGGCAAGCCTGACAGGAAAAAATACTCCCTGCATGCTGTAAAGAAGTCACAACTGTGCCATTTATCAAACGGTAATTGAGCAGAGGCGTCTGCTGTGATAAAAGGTTTCTTTCAACTGGATAACGAAATAATATAAACTATTTTTTCTTACAACTGTTACACAATGAATAATGCTTCATAGCAGATAAATTCATTTTATAATTAATTTATTAAATAATACTGTTTTTAAGCGATTCTATCGACAATGAATTTTATGATGATATTGTTTTAAAAATATATAAAGCAACAGAATCTTTTGGCAAGAAACCTGACTAGCTTTGAAAAAAAAATATTAACCCCTTGTCGTATATTTAGAGCTAATATTTTTTTTATATTACATAAAATAAACGATATATTTGAATGTTTCACGCAGCCGAGGGCTATCACAATATCTTCGTAATTTATTACGAACATATCAAATTCATCACTATTCTAGACTGAATTGATATTTCCAATTGAATATATATATATATTTCTTAATTCAATATCAAAAACATAAAAATACATTTCAGTTAGATTTAAAATAGAAATATTTATAGAAAGAAAAAAATGAAAAAAAATGTTTTGTGCTTGGCCAACCCAGCTATTTTTAAAAAAATCTTACAACTTTCAATCGAAACGCTACACGCAAGTAATCTCAATACGTAAATAGAAATTCTAAATATTTACGTGCACGGTATTCAAGCGGTTAAAAAACGCATAACTATTACTATTGAAATATCTTAAATGTTCTTTTACTATAATACGTCATTAGAAGCTTGTCTGTCCTCACTAGATAGCTGTAATTATTATCTTAATCGGTACAACCGATATTGAATGGTATTTGAATATATAATATTTTATTCTATACTTAAAAAAATTCTAGCAGGGCGGCATAATAAATATTTCCAATATGTCAAATATCATTGTTTACTTTTTTGAATATACTATGTACATTTCCACATATGTTGTCACTCAGAACCCGGGTTTCACCATTCGGCATTTTCCGTCTTAAACTTCTATTGCATCTGTGTGATAGAATGCATGAAGATACCGAAAAAATAGCAATGTATTTTAGTTCTATTTATTCTATTAGAATTTTGTAGAACTAAAATACATTGCTATTTTTTCACCGTGTTATAATGGAGTTCTACCAAGTGAATGCCAATTCAATCAATAAGATACCGAAAGTCAAATCCCGGTTTGCGTGTGATTAAACATGAGTATTTTTATATCAATATCGTAAATTCTTTTCCTTAGCAAAAAAATACTTTACGATACACTAAGTCTGAAAATGACTCTCAAATAGACGAAATACATTTACTAACTCTAAGTGATATGATAAAATTATTAATTTTCAATTTTGAATAAAGCTTTCACACATCATTTTTATTTTGAGTTTGTTTTTATTGCTGTGGAAATAATACACACATATTGTGCACTTTCACTAGACACGTCACATGCGTTAAAAAATCTCTTTCTATACTATTTGTCATATTTTGCCATTATAAAAGGCATTCCCACTCATTAGAGAATGGAAAATGTTCACTTCGATCATGTAACCGATTCTAAATGCAATTTTGACTCGCCACCTTATGGTTGATAAAATCTAACGAAATCACAAACACATTCATTAATGAAAAAAAATGCTCCCCTCTGACCTCGAATTAGGCGCGGTACGCCATTGTGGCAATTTTCAATCCGCGAGTTTTGCTTCCCTTGTATGGATATAACGAGACTCGAGAATAATCACGGCTTAATCGTTCCACATATTTGCTAGATAAGTCGTAAATGGAAAATCTTTGTATTCACTGCCCACTTAATAAAAGATCGTTTTATTCTTTCGGCTGTCCATTACAGCTTATTTGATCCCACAGATTAGTCATATTGAGACACAACCGTTGCGTAAATTTCATATGGATTTAATTACATTTTTTGCGTTTGTTTGATAGACAACTATTATTTGCAAAGGTGTTTGATCTTGAGACAATACTACGCACTCGCCTTTTAAATCGCCGATCAATATTATTTAGAAAGTTACAATCAATCAATATGTGCATGGATTATTAATTTTTATCTTCCTACAGTTAAAGGTTTAACCTATCGTTTCAAGTTTTTTTTTGCTGTTGCCAAAAACGTTTTAGCATAAATATTCTTTATTTTGTAATCACTTGTTAAAACATCAATCACATATTGCAAAATAAAATCTTTCATATATGAAATATAGAGGTGCAATTAATTGTTGAGTTTCAAAGTAACATTCTATGATAAAATTCACCGAATAATTCATTATTTTGTTTTTTTTCTCGTAAGATAAATTTTATCTATCTTGACCTGGAAATGTTCCCCAGCGAGGCATAGCGAAGATTCATCGTTAAAAAAAATAACTAACGAAGTAAATTTAAATGTAAGAAGTGTATTTCTGCTAAATAACCATCTTATAAAAATAATGTACTACGTAGTTATAATAATATATTTTAAAATTATTGAAAAATTTTAAATTATTGATAAAAGCATAATTTTAAATTATATTATTACAATATAATTTAAAATTATGCTTTTACTAAATAATATTCGTGACATGTTTTTAATACACTATGACAATTTAAGAAAAGAATGAATTGTTGAAACTTCGTACATTTTCACATGTTTAGTGGCTCACAACTCGAAATTCGCTTTTCGGGTTCTTCGGACATTCTATAATATTAAAAAATGCTATAGACCGACGCACATTAAATAGTCTGCATCGGTTAAATACAAGAGAATATTCTCAGAAAAAACACAAACTTTATAAGCCAGATATATGTCTCTGAAATAACTTTAATGTTTTGATTTGGTTGTAATGACAATCAATTTTGTATACGATAATTTAATAAACAACTCACACGGAGTTTTTAATGAAAAGTTTTTACATTAAAAAAATAGTCAACTATCACTAAAATGCGGTTGTGTAATTTGAAACATAGATATACCTATTTATTTTAAATGAGTGGGTTACGTGATAGTATACTTTTAGCTCTATTGCATACGTGTCATAGAGGGTCTGAAGATGCCGAAAGGTGAAGCCCTGGCCATGAGTGATAAAATATTTAAAACTGTAGAAATTTTTAATAATACAATTTCGGTTCTAAAATTCTATCAAGTACCCTCAGTCTAAAACAATATTTGTTGAATATAAAAACACTGACAATTTTATAGTTAAGAGGTACCTCATCGATTTTTAGTTTTAAAATACTCAAAAAATACAATAAATAAGCAAATAAAATCCAATGATTTTTACAAAGTTTCTTTGTAAGTTCGTCCTTATGTTTCGCTGATAATGTAGTATGGATAAACACAACCGACGTTTGTTTAGATTGCTAAAATCCTGCCGTTAAAAAGAAGAAACGATCAGGGTGGAGGTAAATCTGTATGTTTTATTTCTTTTATAAAAACTCAGTATTGTTTTCGGATTCCGCAGATAATGTAGAAATAGTGGGGATTTTATCATTTCAAATGATATTCAATTAAAGAGTGCTCATACCGTTTGTTATAAACGGTATTGTAAAATAGTTTTACTATGAGCGTGATATTTAAACCAACGATATGGATTTATCTATTTTTAAGTGTTTTTGAAACTGTAAAAGAGCTCTTCATTTACATCCTCGGGTAGAATGCAAGGTTTATTAAAAAAATACAGCTATGTTGTTCTGTTGTTTAAGCATGGCTGTCGGTTCACTTGGAAATAGCAGGTAATAAAATTAGTATTCGAGAAATATCCTATTTGCTTACGAAAACTCAACATGCCAATTAAATTAACTGCAAAGTTTTGCGATAACAATAGATTTATGTTCTTTTTACTGTAAACTCTTCACTGTCTTTTAACAGTAACTTTTCTGAGTGATGAACGTGCGATTTGAAGTTTCTAAAGTGACCGCAGAAGAACAAGTAACAGTTAGTTATCTGGTGTTAAAATATTTTTCTTTCAAGAAAACTTTCCATGCACGTTCTATTCTATCTGAGGTTTAACCCTTTGCACTCGAATGCTGACATAGAGGCGGCTTTGTTAGTTTATCGTATAACTCGGATGTTTATAAAGTCGTTTTTTGTATACTTTTTTTATTGGCCGATTTCAACTAGATCACAATAATAGATCATTGGGGAGTCATTTTCTAATAAAAAATCATAGCCAAAGATAGTCGGCTCTCGTAATATCAATAAGTGTTGTCACCGAAATGCATGGTGGATTCCGAGTGCGTACTTCAACTGTTCCTACAGAAGACCGTCTTGCAGACAAATTACATATATTACGTTCAGGGCCTAAGAAAGATTGTGCAGTATGTTCAAATAGAAAAATTTCTGTCGGGAGATCGGAAACACGGCTGTTTTGCGAGACCTGCGTAAATAAGCTAGGATTACATGTTGACGATTGCTTTGTGAAATACCATAAAATGAAGAATTACAAATAAAATAAAAATATGTACATTATATTCATTATAGTAATCCATGTTTTTATAGTATGTATTCATAATACAAACTCAATATTTTTCGCTCAGTGTAAGACGTCATTCTCTCGTCAAAAGATGAAATGATGATCATATCTACCAAAAGCTTGATCAGAAATATACTTCTTTTTTCTATTTTCTTTTTGATATTTCAACGTCATAATTGCGATTTTTGTAATTATCAATCGTATTCTATTTTGAATTCAATCGCACACTTAAAATAATGTTGAATTCTTCAAATCAATAACAAATTTTAAAAATAGTAAAACTGTTAGTGTGTAATTCACTTATTTATAATATATAAATTGGGGTTACAATGACAAATTCATCATATCAACATAACTTAGATTTTTCGATGCTAGAATGGACGATAGTCTAAAGCTAAGCTTAAATTTTGTTGAATTCTGACGATTCCGTAAGCTGAAATTGAATCAATAATCATATCTTAAAATGTGTCGTGCTGAATTTATTTTAAATATACTCACTGTAGAGAACTTATCAATTTTTAGGTGCCAGCTGTCACTTCTTTGTGGAAAAACATTATATTTCAATAATAAAAACACATTTTTTTAAATTAAATATTAATAATTAATTCATATTTTAATCAAGGCCGTTTTCGCTCTGCGAGTATTGTCAACCGACGAGCAGTTGATAATGATCATTTTAATACTAGTAATTTATATCATTTTCTATTTGATATTTTTTTTGCCATAATGAAGTTATTCTTAAAACAGTAATCAAATAGCTAGCTATAAATTCACCGTAGTATCCTGTCAGACAATCGGTGTATATTTTCGTTAAATAATCCAGTGCGTGGAGTCGTTAAAAAACAAGTCTTCGACTAAAAAAATGTTTTGTTGTTTAAAAAATGTTTTCCCAGCTTTCCCATTTATGTGAATTAAATGAAAGATCAACCAACCAATCCGACAAATTGAGATATTTTCCGAAATCGTTTAACAGAAAAAGTAGTCGGATTCGCTCGTTTTGTACGAATTAGACTCCGGCATTGTCCAAAAAAAGACTCCGACTCTGGCCAAAACAACGCGGCCTGTAATAATCTTTTGATGTTTTCTTTATTTCATACGGAACCTTAAATCTGGTATTAATAATATCTAAGACAATAAAATTGGCTTATTTTGCAAATAAATGAATTAAATAATAAAAATATATTATCTTATTTTAACAAGTAATCTTGAACGTTATATCATCTTGCTTCCAAGGGAAGTTGAACGTGACGTAAGAGAAATAATCAGAAACGTACAAAAGCTGATTGTTTGGTTTAACTGGTAAAGTTGTCTTGCTCGGGAAGTCCATACAAGCCTATCTTGAGAGAAGGCGGTATTTTAACGGTGGTTTATGCGAGGCGACTTCTTGCCCGGCAGTGAAACTAAGTAGAATTCTAGAAATTGGCATTACCACTCCGTTTAGCAACCATTCATTCATAAATACATTCGTTTTACTCAGTATTTATTTATATACGAAAAAAGAAAAAATTGAATACATAATTATAAATCGTCCACCAATTACATTTATTATGATAAATGTAATATAATATATGGAAGATGTATAATATTTTATGTAAATTTTTCGTTTCTCAAAAAAACTCATTTAATACAAATGCTACATTGCACGAAATTGTCGTTTTACTTATAATATAGTTAAAATCATTGTTTACTTAATCGCCTAAGAAAAGGGTGTTTGACGAAAATTCAAGTAACACACTGTGTTCAGATTTTATACATGTGTTTGCTTTTTGTTACTTTAATTTAATTTAATATCGCTGTTAAAAAAGTAATGATTTCATTTTTACGCGTTAATTATGTTCTCTTTTCTTATGGTTAAACCTTTTATGTGTTTTTTCAATAGATTTGTTGTGTTCTGTTCTAATACAGTGCTTCCCAAACTTCGTAAAAATCATTTTAAATTTTTTTATTGAAGGCACGATAAAGTTCGGAAATCACTGTTCTGATACATGGATTTCTACGTAGTTGGATGAATGAATAGATACACAACTACCAATTTTTGTAAAATAATCTTGCATTTAAATGCTGTATTGGAAGATTCTTTATGTTTAACACTGTGAGAGAATATAGTTGAAGGAACGTAGAGAAAAAAAAACATTTCTTTTGTCACCGAAATAAATGGATTCATCTACGATTGGGCGTTTGATAAATTATAATACTTTAAAAACAAAGAAAAATATTTTATTTTTCCTGCAATAAAATTGAACCCTCGCGATAAATTCTGTACTACCCTGATAATAGAAATCGCTTTATCAGACATCATTAGGAAGAGGCTTGTGTATAGGGATATAAAATGCCACCCTCTCACTATGTCATATTATGTAATTAGAGCTTATTTTGTCATAGCGATAACATAACCGTGATTTATTGTAGCCATTTAACGCACTCTATCTAGTTTTATTACTATGTATTATGTATATCCGCAATACAATAACTATGGATTATATCAGTACGTACACAATCCTGTTAGTCTAGTCGTAAATCTCCTGAAATGAAAACGAGATTTTTCGGGATTTTAGAGTAAGCCGATATACCTAGAATTCAAAGATTTCAAGAAGATAAAATTTTAATTTATTTTTTTAACTGGAATCATGCTTTGGACGCAGTTTTCGAATAAGTATTTTCAAGATTGAATGCTATTTTTTTTTCTTTCTAATAATAGACAAATTATAAGTTATTTGTTATTTCAGTTAAAATAAGGATAGCAATACATAAAGGAAATACACACAAACAAACAAACATTATTTTTTTATTAAATTTGAATTGTTACAACTTTGTACGATTCCACATGTTTTGTCACTAACGACCCGGGTTTCGCCTTTCGGCATCTTCAGGCATTCTATCAAACGGATGCAACAGAACTGAGAAAGATGCCGAAAAGCGAAACCCGGGTCGTTAGTGACAAAACATTTGGAATCGTACAAAGGTGTAACAATTCAAATTTGATATTTAAATTCCATCAAGCACCTTCAGTCGATATCATAAATTATTCATTTCGGGTCCCAAATAACAAAATATGTTTGCAACCCGTATCAATTACACATTTTATGTACAATCTAGTGACAAGTTTTATCGTTTGTTTTTGCGCCTGCAATTTTCAAACATCTCCGATTCATTAATGATAAGATATTTGTTTGTTGATATTATAGCAAACAGGATGTATAAATAGCACTAATTATATTCTTAACTAACCTGTCTCATTAAGATTATACGGTTAGGTCAAATTTCTTGAATTAAACTCTGAGAATGATAAGAGTAATATGCCATCATGATATTATAAATAAGTAAACTCGTACAATGTAAGGAAATTCGCAAAAAATGCTCATAACCAATATTCTAGAGTTGTGTGGAGTCATTAAAAAAACACGATTCCGACGGAAAATCGTAAGGTTTTTCTTGGATTTCTTATTTTTATGCATATAAATAAAGATCAACAAACCAATCCACAAATAACCAAGTTTTACTATACAGTAAAACCTCAATTCCAATTTTTTCAAGGGACCTTAACAAAACGAAAAACGTGGGATATCTTAAAATAATGATAACAAAACTAACATTTAAAAAAAGTCCCCCCCCCCCCTTTAATTTCCGAAAATGGGGTTTTACAAAAAATCCTTATATGAGAGGGTTTTGTATTAAGTTAAATTAATCAATTCTTACTTATTGAAATAAAAAATCGTGTAATAAACTTCTTATTGTGCAATTATTCATTAAAACTAATCTCAAGACGTTTGAGCGAACTGTATATTTATTTCATCATAAATTTCTTTGGTTAATATATAAGATTTAATGTACTCAAATTCACAAATTGTATTGGATTAAAAGATTTATCCACCAAAACCACTCAATTAGCATAATATTGGAGATAGGACCATAACATTTAGAGCATATGCTCCCAACCTTTTTCGGGTGGCACTTTTCATAAAATCCATGTGACCCGCGAACCCCATACAATCCAAACCCATACAAAAAAATGTTATTTAGTTGACCGTATAAGTTGGTGACCCCCTAAAAAACCCTTCGCGACCCCAGGTTGGAAACCTATGATTTAGAGGATTGGATAGGTCGAGGAAATTGATAATACAGTTAATGCAGAATTATTTTACATTGTTCTTATGAGTGTTTGAAGGGGCTATAACTATAAAAAATGAGCGATCCATTCGGGAAAACGTATTTTGCTCAAACAAGGACAATTTATTTCTTCTTATTCATTGAGATATATCAAAGTTGCTCGTTTCTCACAACTCTATTACGAATATTATTTTCCAATCTTTCCCTAATCCATATTCTTCGATACAAATCAACAATCTACAATTAATAATATTTTTAACGCACTATTTTTTAATTGACGATAGATTTAACATTGTGGTATTCAAACAAAGTTCTGGCAGTTTTATAGCAATTTTATTTAAAAATATTCCGAAATAATTTTATTCACATTCTCTCTTTTAACAAGTTTTATCAATCCATTCCATTCTCAGCTAGTCTAGACATCCGTGTCACTTGACCATAATTATACGAGCTGCGTTGTTTGAACTTTAAAAAATCCATATTTGCACAAAATTATACATTGAACCTATGAAATTCGCATAGATAATAGCACGATAAAATCATGAATGATTGAAATATTCCGTTACTTGGAAATCGTGACTCTTTTCGCACTATTTTATTACAGCCTGGACACGAACCGATTAATCTAGTGGTGCTATCAAGAAAGCGAACGCCTCAGGCTGTAAAATAAATATTCACCTCCGACTGACACGACAGCGACATCAAGCGGTCAAAGACCAAAGCTCCGATCTTATGAAAGTTCATTCCTTTGAATATACATAAATTTAACTGCAATTATAAATACATTATTCGAGACCAAAGACCCCTATCGGAGTGGTGTAGGAGTAGACAAAATTATGGCTCTGATTTATGTGGGGGCTAATCCCTTTGTTATTTACATATAGTTTCTTTCGCACGATTGTTTCCTGTTTTCATACAAAACACTGTGACGCATTGCATTATAGACTACGTTTATTTAAAATCACAGAAATTATTTTTCTACTTATTTTTTATGGCTAGAGCGAACCCTATGCTAAATTAAGTATAAAAAAAACTATACGTGGTCAACCTTTTCAGAAGCCGAGCTAGATTTTGAGGTGAGATTTTTTGCGGGCTATTTGCAATTAATCATTTTTTATCGTTAAGCAAACAAAATTATATTATTCACATATTGCTAGATCAACGTTGTGATTGTTGATTAATACGGAAAAATTTTTATTGTGCATAGACAATAAAATCTTTCAATTTTATTCAACTCCGTGGGTCTTAAATTAATCCCCCGTACCCCTACGACCACACTATGGCCACCTAAGGAAGGCATGAGGAACCTGCGGCCTTTTGGCTATTCTTGTGCGGCCTTTTGATTGATGCCAACTTGAATCATTCCTTTGAATACATACATATGTATAACATTTTTTTGATAATATGATATAATAAATTAGATTTGTAAATGTGTATTTTTTCTTAAAAGATTTGTTTTAATTTTGACGAATTTATCTTATGAATTAAAATATTTAGTTATGTTAAATCATAAAAGTGAATGTGACCTTTTGAAATGAAAAGGTTCCCCACCGCTGACCTAAGCTCTAAACATTAATGTTTAGTTTATTTTTTATATTGTCAAGTTAGGCGGAATTCTCATTACGTCCTCACAAGCCGAAAGAAATTCGTATTTGCCTTAGAAAATTATTGCTCAACCGATGACTATTACATTACAAATGTTTGTAATCAAATATTTGAATATCATGCTCCAACGATTTGTAGCAACGGTAATATGTATGTAAAAGATACGCTTGATATTTCAAATCAATAAATTTCGTTTAATGCTACCATGTCATTGAGATTACACAGTTCTTGACAGTACTTACATATTCACAATTTAGTTGCAACGAGATATTATTTTTTAATTTACTTGAAAAGATTATCTCGCTGGCAGACTAGTGCATCCATCAAACATAAAAACAGATCGAAATCGCACCGACCCATTTCTTTTGCCCAATGATATATTCGACAGTGACATTAAATATTGCGCCTGCTTACGATATATGGGATTACTTATCTTTTTTTAAATTTAATATCTGAAAGGAGAGCGTTGTCGTTCGATTTTTTTTATTTATAATACAAGAATCTGTCATAACGACTTACAACGTATATTTTATTACAAAATATTTAACCATATCACATGAATAGCTTTATTTTTAATTCAGAATAAATTATTTCTTTACAAAAAGCCATGATTAATTGCTTTGGTATGGTTAACTTTGCTGCTGCCCGCGAAGTGTGGCAGATATATTTTAATTGACCAAGTTTAAAAAAAGGGTTGAATATGCCTATTAAGGCTGATTAAATCCATCCAAAAACACAATTTTTGATAACGTGTTTTTTGTTTATATCGAAAATGGCGGGATAATCACTACAAAATTATTTATATCTTTAGCTTTTCTTCTAGCATCTCTCCTTAAAAAGAGAGATTGATCAAAAATAACCTCAGACGCTCGATTGCCCAAAGACATTTTTTTTAGACAACGCCACTTTTTAAGCTTCCGCTGGTGACACATTTTGCCACGTGTTTTAATAGTCACTTTAAAGTGTTAACTGTCACTTCTCGATGGAAAAACAATAAATTCTGATCAAAAAATATATTGTGGAAATTGGTACTAAAAGTGTGTTTGTATTATTTTAAATATGTTTTATTAGTATTTCTTAAAAAATCATTTTAATGAGGTATTATTATCGATAATTGTAGATACTTTATAGAACAAGGGAATAGTATGAAATAATCATTTTGATTTTTGTAAAATTATTTTCCTATGTTATTGAAATTTTATTAATACACTCGAAAACAATTGATATTGAAATTGTTTGAGGTGAGAATTCTGTGTAACATTTTTTTAAATTGTATGTATTAACATCTAAATAAATCCATATTTATATTTTCATTTGAAAAAAAAAGATATTCAAATTTTACTTGTCAATTTAATTAATTATAAATTTAGTGGAATATTAGAATTTACTTGATTTCAAAATAAAAATATTATTGACTTAAACAAAGAAGCATTTGTGATCGCTTACCTGTTCGAAATCGACGTATAAAAATTACTGCTACTTCACGCTTCATCATGTTATGCGTGGGCTCAAAAATGCACTTTCTGATATTTGATGACAGCCCTCAATAATAATAGCATCAGATATAACAAAATCTTTACTGAACTTGTCAATGTTGACGACTAAATAACTATGTTAATTTGTTCATCGTGCAGCCTGACTAAGAAAAGGTGTGTTCTACTCTTAAGAATATATATTTCATTAAAACATTAAAATTACAAACCACGCAGGACAACAGTTTCTGACCTTCAAATATAACCAAAAAAATGTGTTATTTAATAAACCTGCAATTATTTTACAATTAAAAAGTATATAATTAAATGCCAACCTCTGGTCCGATGGTGAAAGCATTACCGAAGCGATCTGGTGAATATGTTCATATCCCAGCGAAGTCGATATCACATTTAAAAAAACGTATTACCAATTTCCATTTAAGATCTTTTGCAAAGGTTTATGTGGTGCCTTTTCTCCTCATGTTTATCTTGAGTAACTTAACTAACTCTTTTAATTCATAAGATAATTTATGTTAAAAAAAGGAAATTATAAAAGTATTTAGGTCAACGCGAATTACAATTTTTTTTATATTCAAAGTATATTGTTAATAATATTTCACATTAAAAAAATCAATACCTACTCTATTGTTAATTCAATGATTCATTGCCATTGTAAAATGATTGTTTCTCTGGATTGAGAATAATCTGTGTGCGTTCTGTCAGTTATCTTGTGCAAACCGCAGTTGGTAATACAGTTTGTTAACCATAAATCAAAATTAAAACGACACAAATGTATCAATTGCTTGTACGCGTTACAGATGATCGTAAAAGCAGACACTGTGTCTCGTTCTCTGGAAAGCCTCGTTCGTTGATTCTTGGATCTCGATAAATAGCACTGTCGCGACCTTTTGTAAAAACTGGCAACACTGCACCAGTAAGTTCTAAACCAGTTTCCCGCGGAAAAGCAGTGAAACGTAATTGGATTCCCTAGAATTACCTTTTAAATAATCCATAAAGTGTAGCTTTTATATGCGATTACCGCTCAGTGCAATTTCTTCGGCATTTTAAAAGTTGAGAAAATATAATCAGCATTCCAGATTCAATGAAAAGCGACACCTATTACAATGTTGTGCCTTACTCTTGCAGGTACCGTATTGTACTGAATTATCGACTCATTCTTAGATTTTGTTTACTAATAATACTTATGTCTGCGGATATCTTATAATGGGTATTGAAGCTAGACGTGCGACGTTCATTTTTTCCATCAATATTTTTTTTCTTCATATGCTTTATATTTTATACGCCTTTGCTTAATGTGGTCTGAATTAATTGTCGGTTCTGTAGCTAAATGTTCAGCGATTTCAAGCTTACGTTATATATACTAATTTTTTTATTGATATATAAATACGTATATACTTACCAAGTATTGTATATGATATATTCATACTTACACAAATAAATGTAAAATCAAACACACCTTTTAATATTATCACAAAAAACAATTAAATGCTCGTTTTACAATCACGAGTTTGACATTTCAGTTTGAAACTATTAGATGAATCACATTTTTTTTATATATATAAATGATAAAATACATTCATACAATCTATAGTTCATGACTATGCAAAACCCTCGAGGCATATTTATAAAACATGATCGTAAAACCGTAATTAATAACATTTGTTTTAAATTGCTAGAAAATGTAAAATTAGCAAAAGTTAAAACAACAACATACTGTAAACGTGAGAAACCAGCGAATATAATTTATAATTTAACACTTCTGCGAAATTTTGCAATACAAAGAAATCTGTGTGAATGACGCAAACAATACAAAATACTTATCATGAATCCGTAATTTTTACGCTATTGTTATTCAAAAATATATTTTTAATTTAACTATGATTTGAATACATATTTTTGGGACCGTATATTCAATGCTAATGTGGAGAATATCGCTCCTAATCAGGGCTGACGCTAGACCGTACATGCGGTACACACTGGACCCGGTCCCGCGTTTCAAATATCCGTTAAACAATATCGCTTTTTTAACTTTACTAAATAAACGTAAAACAATATCAACTTTTTATTGTTATTAAGTCACCCCACAACTTCAAGGTTATCCGGAAATATATTTCGTTTATAGACAATATACATTAATAATAAAATGGAATCCTTCGCACAATTATACTCCCTGCACGAGTTCACGTCGAACCTGTTTCATTCGAAGCTTGTTTTAACAGAAGCTTATCTCTTTCTGATTTTTCTGGTAGTATAAATAGAGCTTACTGGCTGGCTTATCAATCTCGCCTTTCTTTTTTCAAAATCGAACGTTTGAATATTTCAATATTATATACAGTGGTTAACGAACAGTTTAGACTGTGAACAAATCAGACAACGAACACTACCACGAAAGATTTTTGTGTTCTGATAACGAAAACATATTCGGATAACGAACTAAAACGATCTTTCTAATCCACTTTTTCTATCTGTAACACTAATTGACGTTCAACAGACTTTTGAAAAACGGCGCGCTTTTGACTCGGTCCGGATGTAATATCCACGACAAAATTTAACGAGCACAATATGTTCCAAGACTACGTTCGCTATCCGAATTGTTCGTCAACCGATCACCAACTGTATTCAAGTATGTGGATATGATAGAAATTACTTTTTTTAATAAATAAATCTTTGAATCTCCAGTACAGCGCCCGGGAACCTATGCCACTGTAAAGATTTTATTTCGTCACGTTATTAAAAATAAAGAAACAAAAACAAACTGACCCAAATATTGAAATTTTAGCTTTCAAAGCTATATGCAAAGATATATGCTTCGATAATGTTATTTTTATGAAATTTTAATGTAGCGTGTATTATCATGGTGAAATAAAATTGTCTTAATATGTATAATATGCGCACTAATGCATTTGGGTTGCCGACCGCTGCCCTAGCATAAGAAATACATATTCGTTTATTGAAAGATATGAAATTGTTTCGGTTTAAGTAAACCATTATTAAAAAATAGTCGAACACAATGATTTCTTACTGTGTGCTTTCGAATTTATACTTGATCAATATCTGTTTCTTGCTTAATTATTATGGAGCTTAATCTATAATATTTAAACTGTTTCAGATAGAGATAAAAGTTACATTTCACATCCCACGGATTTCTTTAATCGGAATAGTTGGCTCAATATCGGGTTTTCGCATTTATAAACGATAACTAAACGAAACCTTTGCACAGAAAATTATCGGCTTAGAAACACGTTATTACGAAATTTTATTAATAGTTTAATTAAAACCGATTAATGCTCCAGTATTGAGAAGGTCCTGATTAAATCTCGACACACATATGCACATTTATATATAAAATAAAAAAAATAAAGAAACAATTGTACCTGATAAGGATTGCGTTTGACCGAATTTGTATTAAAAAAGGAATGAATAGATGCTTCCATAATTTCATTAATTTCCGCCAAAGATTAAATGAGTTATCAGTATATTACGATCACTAAATAATAAAAATATTTATATACAAATTTAAATAAGTACTATTTATTAATTTTTCAATTTAAAAAATATTTCATGTTGGTACCACTTTTTAAATTTTCGTTTGTTCTTTTTTTGAATTGACATTCTACAAAATAATCAGTACATATCGAATGCATACGTATACCAAAGATAATTAAGAATTTTTTCCATGTTTTGTATTATTTATTGTTGATTCGAATAATTGTTCCATTTTCAAATTTGAAATTCTTTTCGTACATTTTGACAGAACCAATAAAACTACACTTTGAATAAGCCATACGATTATTTTGTGAATTATATTGACGCGTGCTACGCCAGACACAATTAAACATTACTATAATAAAACGTACATGTCAATCCGTTAGTAGTGACCCACAAGCAGACTAGAATGCATTAAACTATGCATATTCTAAGGCCAAAGCAAAATATAAATGATTTATCGACAGTTATTCACCACTAAGCCAAGCACGATAAATCAGGTGTATGTTTTTATTACCTCCCACCTATATTTCGTTCATTCATAATCAAACTTGAACACATACTGTATGTTTTGATTATTTGCAATATTTTCAATGTGAGATCAAGGTCCCTGAAACCAGACTAGAACACGGTATCGCCTTTTATAAATTTCATTGAAATCTCGTATTTATTATAATAGCAAGTTGCATTTGAATATTTCATATTGAAACGTATTCGCCCACTGCTGGTGAAATATATGTACCCACTTTTAAAAGTGTATCGGTAAACATTTGTTCGAGATTAATTCAATAATGACACATTTATAGTTATTTCACAATAAAGATAGCTTCAAAAATTTCTCTGGTGTGAAACCTCCTTTATAAAGTAAAGTGGCTTATAATACTATCTGTTTATGTACTCCCACATTTTTTTCAGAATTATGTACAGAATAAATAAATCTTTCTAGTTTGAGTCCCAATGTAATAAAATTTTTCGATTTACAGTATTTGTTGGTTGATCTTCATCCTAATGCACATAAATAAACCCCCGACAAAAGTATTTTTTTTTTATTTGGAGTCGTGTTTTTTGTTCAATGTCCTGATTGTAACATAATAATATATAATAAATATAATAATATATAGCTCTATCGAATTTTTGACGTCCATTTTCTGTATAGTTTATATTTCCTCTGAATTACGATGAAATCTGTCATTATTTTCCAAAATGTTACAAATTAGCGTAAGAAATATGAATAAAACCTTCGTGTTTATTCCTAGCATATTATTTATATTGATGGCAAGTATGCCATTTTGTTTTGTTCTCACATAATGGCGTGAGCTTACGCTTGACTTATTTCAAACGATTACAAAAAACAAATGGTAATTAGATATTGCGATTTGGAAAGCCCACATGCTCCTATAATTTCCGTGTACCAAAATTATTATTTACTCGTTTTATTAATGCCCATTTGACTTTGATTTTAATAAAATCTATTGACGCAAAGGTCACGGTTCGAGGACCTTGTCGATGATTTATTTAACCTTGATACGTTATAAGGCTTTGAAATAGTTTTTCTTAAAATATTTACCAAATGTCCCAATATTTTTATTTTGTCAAGAAACGTAGAAATTAATTCGCATTTTTATTGTTTTAGTAAGTGCGTTTCTTTTGTAGTGCGGATGTCGCATGCGGGTCGTCGCAGTCTTTCATATGACATTTTATTGGGCTGCGGACGTCAGAAACGTAAAACTATCCGTGGCGGAGCGGAGAATATTTCGCATACGAGTTATCTACACCTAAGTTTTTCATATAATATTATATTAAGATGTTGAACCATATTACGTAACACTATCCTGCGAGGAGCATAAAATGGTATTGGTATTTAGTAGGGTTAAGGAGTCAAAAAAAAATAAGGAGAAAAAGAAACACGACTTCGACCAAATAGAGTTTAGTTTTTCGGGTTTTCTACTATATTTCTTATTTTAGTCGTCTAAAAGTATTTTAAATAATATTATTTAATATACGATATATAATTTATTATTTAAAATATAATGCCTTTCCATCAAGAAGTGACAGTTAACACCTTAAAAGTGTCTAAAAGTATTCCAACATTAAACACTTCACAGCAACCCCAACTAACGTGTGAATAACCTGTACGCCGACGATCTGCAACATTCAAAATTTAATGTCACGTGCAGACTCCGCTACCTTGGGTCTCAAATGAAATCCATATAACACAAAATCAATCTTAATCAATGTTTAATTAAAGAAAAATATTGATAAGATTGCAAACTTCAAAATTTCATTAAAATCCCACACAGGCAATATAAACTTTATTTTATAATAAATGATGTGCCCCAAAACATCTAATATTTATGTTTATTAATTTACGTTAGCAATTAGTCGTTATAATGTAATAATAATATATATCTAATTGTAACACTAGCCTGGTGGCTCATTCACACGTATTAATTTCTTAAAGTTAATCTTATATTTCATAACTGTTATCAATTTAACTTAGCACAAATAATCACACATATTTGTTCAATCAAATAAAATAATATCTAAGTAAGCTTTTCGTGTAAATGACTATGTTATCGGACTTATAGCATAGTTCCATCCTTTTGTAACTCTGGCACTGACAGTTTAAATCGCAGACTCGCTTAAAAATATTATAATTGCATACGGCTATTAAACTTACTTATACCTGAATTAAATATAACGTGTCAATAAATAAAACCTTTATACTCTCTTTAAAAAACTCCTTTTGGATTTATCCGCCCTTCATTACTAAACTTTTGATTTTTGATTTCGTATCTTCACAACAATTATTTTATACGTCGCATAGTTCATCCCAGTGGTTTTCGTGTGCGGCCACCAGAGAATTTTGCTGCGGCCACCAACAGTTTTATGGTAAAAATTGATATTTAAAAAACTGTGTTTTAAAAATGAATTTGTAAAAATAGTATAATTTAAAAATTTATTGAATGCATCTGACTTATCCAGCATTTAGTCGAGTTTAAGTAAAGGACCGTTTTAGAAATAAAACTTTTCAAAAGTTTTGTTTTGGAGTTATACGTTGACCATGAATCAAGTCAACATAAATAATTAACAACAATTGCTTTATTGATTTTGTCGATTTTACCTACAACTGTATAGATCATTCAGTGTAATGCACTATAAAAAAAAATATATCAAAACTATCTTTATCACATTTGGTGCGGCCACGAGATATTTCCATATGATAGCTGATGTTTGTTATGCGGCCACAGTGAAATTTCACGTGAGAATCAATGGTTATAAGGTGATCACATACAAATATTTTTTGACTGGTGGATATCAGCAACCCGGTATCGATTATTTTAATACCTGTTATAACTCTTTCTTCGTGATGTCAATAAACAATCATAACCAAAATGTATGTCATATGTATATTGTCTACATTGGAAGATGGAGCCACGAGTTACAAAGAGCAGATGTTTTCAATCAACAAATCCACCAATGTGTATATGCATATTTACGCCTTATTTCTCCATAAGTTATGTCATATAACTCGTGCAGTCTGGCGGTTCCAAACAATATTTGCGGAGGTGATAAAAAATACGATGCAGTTGTTGGTTTTATCACTCGATCTTATTATGTCGTAATGCTGTAACGTGAGGTGTGCTCGCACAGACAGATAGTCAGGATAAATGATCTCTTTGCCATATTTATGGCAGCGTTAACCTTTTAGTAAGTGATGAATCAGTAAATATTTTAAGAACAATGAGAGCCAAAATGGAAAATGATGAATGTCATAATGTGCCAAAATTATTGTTTTTTTTTTTTTGCGAACAGTCGTTACGTCTTGCTGGCTTATTGCGATGTTAAACATCTGTAAGAAAAAATATTCGATTTCATAAAAAACCAGGCCAGCCCATATATAATATAATAATAATTTGCAGTTATTTGTTCTTGGCAACTACTTTCTTTTTCGTCGTTTTTAATTTGTAGTTAGAATAGATCTCCGCGGGTCGAAATCTGTTAATAGTTTGCACGTGCAGATCACACCCCATATTTAAGTTCTCAGCGTAAAATTTGTTTAAATTTACTATTCAATTGGTTATTATACAAATCATTGAAAGTTTTTTTTAACATACCCTTTATTGATTGATTGCTGCATTGCTAGTAGTCATGAGTTCTAAATATTTTTCTGAAAAATTCTATACCTGACCCGAGCTCGGTTTAGACCAGTGGTTCTCACGTAAAATTTCACTGTGGCCGCACTATAAACATCAGCTGGTCCTATGGAAATGTCTCATGGCCGCACCAATTTGATAAAAATAGTTTCGATATTTATGTTTTAAATAGTACATTACACTGAATTATCTTTCATAATATACAGTTGTAAGTAAAAGCGACATAATTAATAAAGTAATTGTTGTTAATTCTTTATATTGACTTGATTCATGGTCAACGTATAACTTCGACCAATTTTTTTTTATTAAAACGGTCCTTTACTTAAACTCGATTAAATGCTGTATAAGTCAGGTGCATTCAATCAATTTTAAAATAATAATAAATTTACAAATTCGTTTGTATAAACACATCTTTTTAAAACATCAATATTTACTATAAAACTGTTGGTGGCCGCACATGAGAACCACTGGTTTATACCCATCTTGTAATTGTAATTTGTAATTACTCGCCCGCACACGGTCCACGAACATGGCCCCTTGCAGATCTCTAGTAGGTAGGTATTTTTAGCTTAACTGTGTTTATCTGATGCTACGAACAGGTAGGTATTTTCCGTCAAGGTATCTAAAAGTACCAAGGAGAGTTGTTGAAGTATTTGAAAGAATTTGCAAACCACGTTCATTCATATTTCGTATGCAAGTTTTGAATCACAGTTTGACTTTGTCGCAGTGGAGAATTATATTTTGAACAATGATGAAAGGGGAATAAATCAAAAAGTTTGGGAGCACCTACTTAAGTAATTCATATGTATAGACGTATTTTGTTTATTATTTTATCGCTTGTTCAAGTAATACCTACCATTTTCTCGTAATAATAACATACCTTTCGAATGAACACACGCGAGAAGAAAAAAAATCTGAACCTTTATACGATTATTGATCGATTCGCTGGCCGATTATTACCATCTGTAATAAAACAAAATTACAATATATAATACAACTACAGCTTTTTTTTAGGATTATTAACCACCTTCAGAGGCACAGCCACAATTTTCCTTCGCCCTCGCATGCATCCAGCGAACTTGGCATATTTTCAAGTGTCAATACACGTAATAATTTCATTTAGTAATTTCAGTAATTACACATAATCACCTTAAGACCTGTAATTGGTGGCAATAAGTAAGCAGATTTAAAATTTCAATAAATTTAGACTAAAGATTTTACTCAATACAATTAATTGAAATATTATTACGTCTTGAAACATTTTTAACGAAGTCTTGGTAGTCCCCACTTAAACATCATCTACATATTGTATATAATATTTACCCAATTTTAAAATCTATATAAATGAATTCTTTTGTTAGAATTTCCTAATACTTAACATCCTTTTGGTCTATTGTGCAGTGCTCAACGTTGTTGCCTTTTACTACTGAACCGCTGGTTCGAGTTCCAGCATGAATAGTTTTTTATTCGGTTTCTCCTCGAAGATTTTTGTGGTGGTAACTTAGGACAGTGCTTCGCAACCGGTGTGCCGCTAGACGATGATAGGTGTGCCGCGGTGCATTTTTCTTAAAGATGAAGAAAAAAAAGTCAAATAACTTTTCTACACCCAGTCCTTTTTTACGCGAATTCGATTATACGCAATTTTTTGGACGGCAGTTTTTCATACGTTTCTAGGACTTTTTCAAGCGATATTTCAATTTTTGGAACCAAATTGTCAAATTATATGAAAGTTGTGATTTTTTTACGCGCCGTTTGCTGGAACCAATTATCGCGTAAAAAAGGACTGGGTGTACAATGCCCAACATTTTTTGAAGACGCAATCACAGGGAAGCAAAAACCATTATTTATTCATTGAAATAACATATCATATATCCATAAATATTGTATACGCAATTTACAATATGAAATGTGAATTTATAAGGAAACTAATGCGTGTAAATAAAGTAAGCAATTCATGATGAGTCATAACTGATCACTGCGTGAGTCATTATCATTTTTTTTTAATTTACTTGTGTACCGTGGAGGACAAAAGGTTTCAAAGCACTGATGTAGAATGGATTATCCTAGTACGATCCCTGTGCTTTCCCTATCATTCATGTCCCCAACCTTTCAACCCAACCTTTCAAAAAAGATGACAAAGTGACAAATAGTTTTCGTAGGAAATTTTCAGTGAGATATCTCCATTTAGAAGTCATATGCCCCCACATTAAGGAATAGATTTAAACAAGAACAAAAATAAAACGAGGTTGGATTACAAGTGAATTAAATTTGTATAGTTTGATGTTGGTCAGACTGGTTATGAGAATAACTGATTGCTTATATTATCCGTGATTGCAATATCCGGCGTCCACTGTATAAGCACTTAATTCTATAAGCAATAATTATATTGAATTGAAGAAATATAACGATTCCGAATATCACACAATTAAACAATATAATTTAAAATTTTCTTGATATGGAAGTGCAATAAACTAGGTCATAAATCAATTCTTTTTATAAAAACAGATGCTTCTCAATTTTTTTCCTCAACATAAATCCGAATTAAGGAACACCATTTATGGTAGCAACTGTAAGCACAATTATACAGACCAAATTATAGATATTTTTTATTGCACGCCAAATTACAGTTTGAGAAATAATATAAAAATAGGTCAGTCCAGATCAAACGTGGATACGTCTTTCGTAAACAAATTTCAGATTATCGCGAACTTAAATTACACTCAAGTACGCATGCGTATGTAATATATTATGACAAACGTAAATAATAGTCCTCGACATATGACGGAGTCAGTTCCGTCAACATAAGTCAAAATGTTGTAAGTCGAATTATAGACGACCAAATTATTATAATTTATAAACTTTTACATGAAATGTTTACTCGTGAATAGTAAACAATTTTGTTTTAAATTGATAGTAATCTTTTGAGAATCACTTATATAAATATGGTGGATCATCATCTTTACTACTATGCATTATATAATATGCTTCATTGAGAATTTCTCACAAATTCTTGCGTAAAAATATTTCTTGAATTAAACGCTTTTAAGTAACCAATACTCCCTAGTTTTATGTTTTGGCCATAGAATGCACTTTTACGCGAGTTTCACAAGTCTCTAGAATTAATGATATTTTAAAAGCTTTGTCTATTTTTCATAGAGAATAATGTGATATGTTTAAACAAACGAATATTTTCAAAGGCTTGATTTTTTGTTGTTAGTTGAAAATTCGAAGTACCACCAACTTTGAAAAAAATCATTTATAACGCTGTTCCTCAATTCAGCGTCGCGATGGATTTGATCGATATGGAACAAGAAAAAAACCTATAAATTCGATTTTTTTAAGAAAATATTCTTTTTATTTGTGAGTAAAAATACACTGAAAAAAATCATTGCATTTTTGACTATGTTATCATCGATCATTGTTTACTCCCTCCATATCCAAGTTAATATTTATTATTATTAAAATTAGCGATGTTCAGTTCTCCGCGAAACTTTCTCTTCAATTACATCATATGATTGCGTAGACGAGAAAAAACAAATTGCATTGTCCAATTTCGGCAACAAACCAGACCGCCTTCGGATATAAGTAACATGACCGAACTCACAAGTAAGTGTCACACGGCGATCTTGCAAGCTTAATTGACAGCCATATAAGTGCGATAAAAAAAAACAATTCATTCCGAAATAGCGGCCGCAAATAACTTTTCCCGACGGAGCTTATGGTTGCGTCTGATTTATCGTTCGAAATTCGAAATGCTGAACAAACAATAATTAAACTGTCACGAGCGCATAGCATGCAAAAGCTAATGCCCTCATTGGTTTGGTTTCTAACGACGTATTGTATTGGCAAAACATATTTTCAAATGCCTATAAAGTAATGAATTAACGAATCCCGATTCTTTATCCTTCACCAGGGACAAACTCGTGGGAACACTACACAGTAGAAAATATATGCAGAAAAACTATATATAATAAATATATTAAAAATATGAGAAATTGTTTCCATTACTCAGAAGATTTTCAATATCTATGAATATTTTTTTTTATTTTGTTATTAGTTATTAATTAATTTATTTTAATTGAAATTAATTGGTAATAATTTTTTAATTTTTGCCGTCTGGCAAATATATCACTGTGTTTAACTTTCAGCATTATAATGATAAAGAAGACATTTTTTGTGTTTTGTTATTTCAAATTTGTGATTGGAAAAGGAAATCAATTTTATTGGATATAATAATAGTTTTTCATTGTGTTTGAAGTAGATATATATCCATTTAACTGTATCTGTTACTGTATCTCTATTTAAATGCAAATAAGAGAAATCGGGAAAAATATTTTCTTCTATTTATCAAACCGGATCATTAATTCATCAATATTGTTTACATACATATATATTCGATACAAATATCTATTATATAGTATGAATGTAGCGGTTATAAAATTATTATGTTGCCTAAAATATAAATTCAATATACCCCATTCATCATGTCATGTTATGACGTGCACTAAATTTAATAAAGTTTTCTTTTTTTCTAGGTCTTCTATCGTCAACTACACTGTTATTCTAAATTTGAATCGCAGCACGTCATGACGTCATTACATCAGTTTGAATAATATATCTTTGTCGAATGAAATACCATTGAAAAACAATTTTAAAAAGTGAATTAAAAATGGGGACCATAAAAGAAAGTCGAATGGCAAGATGGATTGGTATCGGAAACTGCATTCCAGCTGTGATTTTTATTATTGCAAATTTACAATGTAAGTATGATGTAATGTTTTTGACCTTTCGCGATCTGATTTGAAATTAACGCGTGTAACTATCACGCACCATGTAAATTGACGATGTCCATTTGTTTTAAGTGAGTTTTAATTTGAGGAGATATGTTTCTTTCATATAACATCAACACAAACGTTTGATAACTAATAATATATCATCACTGTTTTATCGAAAGCGCATAATCTCAGTAATGAATGAACATTACAAACCACTGAACGTCTCCGTAAAACTTAACTACATCAGATATGAATGCCCTCTTTTGGCTACATTTGAAATGATATTCCAAAATAACAGTATCGAGCACAGAAAAAAATACAGAATGGGTCATTTACTATATTTGGAAAGAAAACATTATTTTAAATTAAATAGACCATTGTTTTATGTTAAAGATAGTCTTCTATCTAAAAAAATCTTTTTTTTAGTTTCTTCAGCATCTTCATCAGAGGTCAACAATTCCAGGTCTATGTACTATGTCTGCCCTCCTGAATTCTCCAGATTAGGCAGCAGTTGTTATTATTTTTCTCCCAACATGGCAACGTGGCAGGACGCTCATTTTGCCTGCAAGGTCAGTATTTTTGTTGCAACATTTATTTCACTGTAATTGTTTGTAAAAAGAAAGTCTTTCGAAATTACCAATTTTATCTTGTAATTGACTTTCACCCTATTTAATTGCAAAATAAATAGTTAACAGTACCCTAGTATTCAACGTTTAAAAATAAAAAAAAGAATCTGAGGCTGGCCACTTCTACAATTAATATGATGAAATAATTTATAGTCATATTTAAGCCATTATATACATTTACTTCTTTAAAAGAAATCAAAAAAAAAAAAAAAATATCAAATTTTAAAGAATTTCGTCATATTCTGAGAAAGTATACTTAAAAACCGCTTAAACGCAATGTTTGATATTTTTCATTTGTCACATAAATAAATTGACTGTCAAATGCTGGCAACAATATTCATAAACCTTACATTCGCACAGAAATTATTATAGTGGCAACACATGAATTAAACGTCAAAACTTAATCATGATAAAACAATCAATTCTTCCTATTAGTTATATTAAATTCCCGTTTATTACACTATAAACATGATAATGCTGGTGATCATACTTGGCAATATGGCTGATAATATTACTTAATGTGTTGTACAAAAACTATATTTATAATATTTGTCATGAATAATCAAACACTATCGCTAAAAAGTAAACCGTTGCCGCGGCGGAAAATCGTAAAAAAGTATTTTTTAATGAGGCTGGCTGCTTTATTGTTCTCATTCTTTTGATATACAGTGTTCCAAACTAGACCGCTTCAATTTGGTTGAAACTGGGGCGAATATTCTTTTTAGAGCTTTTTCACTTTTTTGCTTTAAAGTAGGGCGACCGGAAGATAATTACCGTCATCTTATCTAGATAATATCTAATGGGAGAACAACGTTCCAGATTGAACGATATATGTAACCAATACGTTAAATCTAGCGCTGAAGGCTTACATTAACAACGAATCCCAAGTCAAATAAGTATATAAGAATCCTTTAATAGTAGCGATTCCCGTTTGGTATTTCCGAAGTGTATTAACCTGATAACAATATATTTGATCAAGCATTGAAACAATTTAGCCTATTCTGTTCTGTAATATGTAATACGTACGCATAGCTTCTGATGAATTAATTTGCTCAATAAATATTTAAAAAAATACTTGGCTATGATTTTTGTTATTCCTCCATTATACATTTACGCGTTGAATAAAACAGTAAAACTAATAATAATAATAACAACCACGAATGGGGCGCAAGGACGGTATTTTGTCGAAATTCCGATGTTTTCATGCAATTAAAAAAATATTCCTATATTATGTATATCGGTGTCATATATTTATTCTATATCACTCATGGGTTGTATGATGTGTATGGAATATACAGCTTCGAAGATCGCGGTTTTTGGCGCAATAAGGAAAGGATCAAAACACATTATATACCGGTTAACACATTATCAATATTTTATTATAATTCATAGTTTTAACTTTTTTTGTATGCTATTCAACATATACAAGTAAGAGTTGAAAAACGAGTATAAAATTTAAACTGAGGAACGGTTTCGCTTGTTCAACTTGTTTATATTATCTTACTTCCATTACAGTCGATTAAAATAATTGAAATTTCGCTAAAATGGTCAGTTGACATTCTTGAGAGCGCTATTGTTTTTTTTTTTTTTTGCGAAGTTGATTAAATTTCATTTGGAGAATTAGTAGATATGGGAATCAATTTTTTTTAGTGCGGTTTCATTTCATCTCTTAAACAATTCATTAATAATTATATTTAAAAAAAATCATAGCGTTTTATATAATTTTACTACCGGCATGATGATATCATAACGATTAAGCACAATATTATATTTTTTACTTCACTACGTGACACCTACATTGCAGGCTGTGCCATAAACACTTCGTTTTAACAACTGGTTACTATTGAATGCGAAATATTTCTTCTAGCCGCTAACAATTGCTACGTACATTTCTTTATTGTTCTATATGTATTATATTATAATTTATCAAGTATAGATCGTAAATATTTTGTCGAAAGATGTTTATTTTGTTGGTAATAAACAATTTCCTATTACAAATTTTACTATGGCAACAAATTCTTTTTTTGTGAAACTTTATTTAACCTTTTGCACTCGAGCACTTTTTCGTATGTGCCTACCAGCAACTCGACGCGTTTTTGGCGAAAATCGTATTCGCTACATGAATCAAAAAAAAAAAAAATATTTGTCAAATAAATAAAACATTTTTTAATTTTTTTCTGTTAAATAGATATATAATGAATATAATATACATATTTTTATTTTATTTGTAATTCTTCATATTATGGTATTCTACAAAGCGATCGCCAACATGTAATCCTGGCTTATTTACGCAGATCTCGCAAAACAGCCGTGTTTCCGATCTCCCGCCAGAAATTTTTCTATTTGAACATACTGAACAATCTTTCTTAGGCCCTGAACATAATATATGTAATTTATCTGCAAGACGGTCTTCTGTAGGAACAGTTGAAGTACGCACTCGGGATCCACCATACATTTCGATGACAACACTTATTGATGTTACGCAAGCCGACTGTCTTTGGCTATGTTTTTTTATCAGAAAATGACTACCTAATGATCTGTTATTGTGATCTTGTTGAAATCAACATATAAAAAATGATAAAAGTATACAAAAATGACTATATAAACATGCCGGTACAATCGCGATATTGGCGTCGAATCATAATTCTTAAACACTTTCAAAGGACAGTGATGTTGGCGTTTTGCCTAGATTTCCATCATTTAGATACTTCTCACTAACAAGCTTCAGGTCTTGTTGCTTATTTCCCGGAACCACAGAAGGATTCCAAGCAATAGTGTACATTAAAACCTCGATGTAACGCACAAATGTGGATGTCCGTAGACGGTTAATAAAAAAAACTGTTTATTCGTATTTGAATGATATATCCAAACATATCCGTTTGATGTGAACGCGCTTGCTTTCAGGAAGAAGTCGAGTTTTACTGTCACTTTTCTGTGTTTTTTAACAATCAACTCTCTAAAGCTATGAAAATGCGTGTAATATAGTTTAATTTATTTTTGTGGTGAAAAATCAATAAGCTTTATTAGATCGCCGAGATCCAACCTTACCACTGTACATTAGTTCTTCGCAACCTTTTTTCTTATATGGCACACAAACGTTTTTTATTTTTCTAAAATTTCGCGGCGCACTTAATGTCAATATCTTCAAAAGTGCGAATGATCCACCATCGACGCATTTGTCAATAATGATTTATTCTTTCTGTATTGTTTATTGTATTCATATTTTTTTCTTAAAAATTCGCATTATATGTCGTACATGTGGCCATATTATGCCGACGAAGAAATAATTATTTCTGCTCCGTTTTGATTCTTCTGTTAGAAAAATGGGTTGCTGCACACCTTGCATTGTTTGGCCGCACACCGGTTGCGGAGCACTGCCGTAGATAGCGACTGATAACTTTGATTTTGTATGTTTATCTTTACTTGAATTCTCATTTATCAAAATTATTACTTTATCTGCCAATTCATTTTCGTTCCTAATTAATTATTTGTTTTCCTAATGTTTATTTATGATTAAAAAAAGACTACGATGACGTGTTTGATTGTTATTCACAATGTAAACCCATTTTGTGAAGTAATAAATGTATCCATTGGGTTCGAGTTCAACAATAAAATTCACTGCTGTGTAACTATGTAAATCAACGGCTTGAATTAAAAACGTCAGTGCTACGTTCAGTCAACGAGGAAGATTGCATTATGACTCGAATTAAAGGGTATTCATAATATTCAGAAGGTATATCCTTTACAAGCCTGGACACTTGGATTTAAACAAGCATAACATTAAAACGATTTTTAAACAAATTTCAAATTTGATCATCGGATATTGTACTCGTTACACCTAGACTTTTTCACTGTAATTTGTAACTCTCTAAACTATAAGAACACTTAAAAATATCTTATATGAAAATAAAATATGTATTAACATTTCTGAAGATAATTTTCATATTAGTCTCATTAGATATAACATTATCACGAACAATTATTACATTTTATTTCTTTACCGTTAACAATAAATTTGCTGTAACATAAATATTAAAGACTATTAGTTGAAACATAAAAATTAATACTTATTCAATAGTAGTTTCATAACCCGGGTAATATTAAGTTTTAAACCTATAGGTGTTTACTATATTTATATATGAGAACGTAAATCTTGAAAATTTGATTGCTCGAAAAAGAAAAAAATGTCAATCTATAGATTTGTAAAAAACGATTAATGGCTATATTTTTTTAATGCTTTTTTGCCATGTATAGCGACTTTTTTCTGTTTATCGCCGAAAAATTATCGCACTTAATTATTGACACGAAAAAAATTATATTTACTTAAAAGTATGTTCCTATTATATGACGCGTCATGATTTTTTTACCAAACGTACATAACAAATTATGTTTCTGATAAAAGTAATTTCTTAAATAATCAACGAGTTAAAAGCATTCACTGGTTTCAAAATTATTTAAATGGAAAATATAAAACAATGTTGATTTTGTTCAGCGCCATTTCAATTTCAAGGCTTCAGGTAATTCGCAAATCGAATCAATCTTATTTATTTTGGTCCAATGGAATGATTGTGCGAAATCTACATTTTTTTATATAAAATATATTCCAAGGGAAAATTTAAAATGGACTAAGTACAAGTATTTTTTTTTCATGAACTTCTGACATTTAGTGGCGGTTTGTGAACGATAATAATTATCGTTGCCATGCTCTTTCTAAATTGACGCATAAGATGACAAATAAATCATAGACAATAATTTTTTTAATTCTTGATATACTGATATGTACATATTTTATGATAAAAACAATGAAACAACTTTTTTATATGTAGAAAAATCTTATATTTTTTTTAAACGAAAGTTATTTATTTCAATTATATTTGCTAAATACAGTTTAATTTTCAATCGTAATATTGGTATGTTATAAAGTGGAACCTCTAGCTATCGATCCTCCATTTATTATTTTCTTACTTATATCGTTTATATTCTACTTTCACAGTCAAAATACCTACGAGACTAATGTCAAATCATTCCGCATACTGAATTCCTCGATCTATCGTTTTGCTTAATCTATAGTTCAAATTTTATGAATAATTCACAAATATTACCCAGATTGATCGGTTTTCTATAGCATTTGTCATAACTGCTGCACAAAGTTATGCACAACTAAAATCATTAGAAATCGTCGTGAATTTTATCCCGATTATTATTATTCTTGTAATGCCCACCTAATAAATGAAAGGCGTATCTGTATATTTATTCATGTAATATATCTGACCGTATAATACTGTCCGTGTTTTCCTTGTCGAAGATAAAAATAAAACCGTTTAATAATTCCAAAGTCATATCACAAGATGACACCACACATCATTCCATATTTAAATAAGTTCCAATCGAAGTACATGCTGTAAAAGATAATTACTAAGATAATACACATTTGTGTTTCTGTTGGGTGTAGTAAGAGGGCGTACATTATTTAAATTGGTATGTAATTTATTTACTATTGGTATTGCTTAGGTTATTTGATTACACACCGTTTCAAAGCAAATCTTGCATTTCTTATGTATGCAACTATGTATCCATAACAAATTTATCCCGACTTTATTAATGGCAAATACATTTATTCTGTAGTATAAATATGTATAATTGTGTAAAAAATGATAAAGGAAAGAAACGGATATATCATTGCTTTGAGATGCTTTTTCGAAATTTATCTGACGGTTGATATGTGCGTAAATTCTTTGTTGATTTTTGACGGTCCTTAAAACCGAAAAAATGTTAAAATTTTACATATATTTCGTTTGTGAAATAGGAAAATCTTGAACACAAGCAACATTTTCTGCTGAGCAAGAGTAACTTCTTTTTCCGACTAACTTTTCAATTAATGATTATATTATATTTTCATAACCGTCTGGAAGATTCTTTTTAGACGTACAATGTATTTTTATTCTGTCAAATTGAAAGGAACTATTTTATTTTTAAAAATTAACTCGTGAGCATATTTGTATCATTAAACGTATAATGTCGAATGCGCATGCGTTGACAATTCTACTTTCTTGACATAATATGTGATTCCAGTCGTACTTCGAGTGTAGATCGATGATCGCAACGAAATGCATAGCATTTATCTGAGAATGATAAAAAAATCAATAGACCATTGTACGCCTCGCCGCGTCTTATTTTGGTCCTTTATGTTTAGTTTGATTCAGAAATAAACATACATTGGCATGAAAATAAATCAACCGATACTATTTCGAATTTGGAATCACTCGTCTGCTGGTCCGCAAGTATTCGCGATACTGTATTGTATTCGAATTGTATGGCATCATATATATTTTTTTATAAATTTTATGTTGGCAACATTTGAATAAGGGCAGCCAACTGATACTATTTATAGAATGTTATTATAGTCTATGTATGTGATCTTCTTTTTTTTTAATGAAATAAAAGTATTCTTCTCTTGTCAAAAATAAGAAAGTAAACTGAATTGGCTTTCGGCCACACAAAGTGAATGCAAATTCTTATCAGCCAGATAATATAAGTAACACACAGTATTCATAGTCGGTGTAGATGAAGATTGGCATGCTTAAATGTGCGATTCTCAATATCAGTCAATACCTTGGTATTGAATAAAATATCAGTGATAATTACATGAAACACCAATTTCATAAATGAACAAGATTGAACATTCGATAATTATTGCCTTTTTAAGATTACAATCATTATATGATATAACGAGATCTTGATTTCACGACGGACTTTCTTGATAGGTACACGAATTTGCAACACAAATGTATTGATTTTTTAATCTGGAAAAATTATTTAATAGATTTTCGCTTCGTATTATGTAAAAACTATCTTTAGGAAGTGGTTTTCCTTTTAAAGTAAGTATACTTTCATAGTATTTCTACAAATATTTCCAGTTATACAGTCAAAGTGAGTAAGAACTATTCGTGACTGCTATTCCGATGACATATTATTCATATCTATATATTTGGATACTAATTCATAAATCGATTTAACATCAATGTTTCAAACCAAACAAATAGACAAGTCCTCGAATTACGGCAGTTCGACTAAAAAAAAAAAAACAATAGAGCAGGAGAAAACTGCGTTAGTTACATTATCTATGTTTTTTTCATTTGACCTAAACATTTTACATTCTTTGAAGATTAAAAGTTAACTGAAAAATATGATTTGATCATTAGAAACATTGGAAATTATATGACATAACAAAGTTAATTTCGATTATTTAATTTTCTAGCGCAAAACCGCAATGCCATTTATTTTTCATAAATAATCAAAAATGAGGCGACACCCCCACACTAGCAGTATAAAAACTAAAATCATAACAGTAGTCATGATTTTATGATTCATAGTGTTTGATGCTTATAATTTAATAACAATTACTCTGACAAAGTATTTTTTGATAAGTGTTTCAAGTTTTATTGTCGAAATAACATAAATAAAATTTACTATATTAATTGCTTATCATTTAATTGACATTCTCAATTTGCTATTGAGCAATTATCTATCATTGACAAGTCAACTTCACACCAAAAACTACGTGACTCTTAATAAAGCCTTTTACAGCATTACATATTAACGGCATTGGGTAAATAAAACAATAAATTATTTATTTCGCAGGGATGATCTAATGCAGTTGTTGGCAGCATTTTCAATCAGGCACTTATGTCAGAGTATTAATAAATGTTCGGAGCTTACTCCAGCTTATGCATATGGACCACAGATGGAACTGTAGCGTTTGATGCAAATCTCTAATGTATTATATTAGACATTAGAGAGTTGCATCAAACTCTACAGTTCAATATTTATGTTACGTTATTTCGGATAAACAATATAATTTTTATTACTCCTTCGATATTAATTTTTTTATGACAGGTCTATAGACAATACTTTACTCAGCCTTTTCGGAAGAGCTGTCAAGTAACTTTTTATCATAATTATTTGATTGTAGTCAATTTATGGCATAATTGCTCTATTAAAACGTCATTTAACGTTTAAAAGATTTAAGACATATATATATATATATATATATATATATGTAACGATTTAATATGACGCTTAGACATCACGGAGCTTGATCCAACAATACACGTTTTAGAGATGTATTTTGTGTATTTGAATTACATTTTAAATTATACAAACATATTCTTTTTCGTATTTCGTCAGTAAATTTTACTCACTGCGAGCATTGTCAACTGATAGAATACAAATTTCATGCAACATTATTATAAACCAAATTGTTCAAAAAATGACAGCTTATTTAACCTATACCTTTCCGCCGATAAGTGATAGCTAACATCTTAAAAGTGATAAGAAACATATCAAATTATCAAATGTAGTTGTTTGAACGTTTTGCGCGTCCATTTCATCATTACCTTCAGGATTCCAAATTCTTTCTATTCAAATTAACCACATAGTTTAAAGCGGCCTTTTAAATATAAGATGTGTGATATAGGCTAGCGTTTTTTCCATAATTTTATATTTTTATTGATTTTTTGCCTGTCACATAAAATTGTTCCAAAAGTAAATGAAATACACTTTTTTTAGTTCTACAAAATTATTTTGAACAAATATAGTTGATAGCTATTTCGGCTCACGCCATCGTCAGAACTATCTATAGAAATAGCTATCAACTATATTTGTTAAAAATAATTTTGTAGAACTAAAATACATTGCTATTTTTTCACCGTGTTATAATGGAGTTCTACCAAGTGAATGCCAAGTCAATCAATGAAATACACTTATTTATCTTAATTCCTCTTAGTGGTAAAATCGACCGATACGACAGCCAGTTAGTGACATATAGAACCAAAGCAAAAAATGTTATGAACAGCTGGTGGTGACGTCACACATACTTGAATGATGTCATGTATCTATGAAATGTAGGTCCCTATAATAATGATTGAAGCGTTTACTAGTACCACGTATTATGAATAACCTTGCGTTAAATGATTGTAACTGAACAAATAAAACCAACATTAATCAGGGATCACTTAGCACATAATAAAAATTTCGTAATACTAATCATACCTAAATTGAAATCATTTTTCATTAATCATCTCATTGATTAACTGACGTGTATTTTTGTGGATTGATTTGGCATGTTTTTTCTTCTCTAAGACGTTATTTATCTAAAAAAGAAATGAGTTTATTTAATATGTAATGAATGAGTTGTAGAAAAATAATTAGCGACAATTTTTTTAATTGTTTTATTTATTTTGTAGATGAACTTTTATCAAGCACAATACTTTTCATTCGTTACATATTATTGAAATGACGACTTGTTGTAGACCAAACGCGCAATATTATATTAAAATAATAAAAATCGTTCCTTTTCATAAAATATATTGTGGAAATAAGTACTATAACATGTGTTTTTATCATTTAAAATATCATCTCTCTCTTCAAACATTTTTGATTGCTGAAAAAAGATTCCATTAAACCATGATTGGAAAATGTATGATAATATGTTGATTTCGTCCTCGTGTTTTTGATTTAACCGGTTGTGTGCCAAAGCTTTCAAGACAATTGAGCAAGCAGGGTCACGATTTTCTTTGAAATAAGAAACCTAATAAACAAGCTCTATTTTAAAATCGATCAACATTGATTATGATAAAAATATGCTAGCTGTAAGTACAGTGAAACCTCAATATCACATTTTTCAAGGGACCCTAGAAAAAACGAAAAATGCCGGAAAACTTCAAATAAATAATAAAATTGATAAGTCATAAAAAATAAGAGAGAGTTTTGTAAAAGTTATATTAATTAAATCTTATTTATTGAAATAATTGAATAGTGTTTTGAACTTCTTATGAAATTTTTTATTTTAAAAATATCTCAAGACATTTAAGCAAACTATTTATTTCATCATCAATTTCTTTGATTAATATATAAGATTTAATTTGCTCACACTCACTAATTGTATTGGTTAAAAAGATTTTTCTACCAAAACCGGTCAATCGGGATGATATTTGAGACCGGACCATGGTATTTAAACGATATACAGACTGATGAATCGAGGAACGGGTAATGAGGGATTATTTAACATTGTTCTTATGGGTGTTTGTTTGATGGGACTAAAAAAATGAATGATCCGTCCGGGAAAACGTATTATGCGAGAACGGTTGATCGGGGTTCCACTGTACCGCACTGTGATTCTAAGAGATGTTGATATGCAGATAAAATGTTTGAAAAAATAAATTTGTCGGCTTAGTCCAGTATAATTATGTGTAAAGTGGAGCGCATATATACGACTTTGGCACAGCCTGTTAAATATTATGCGAAGATAAATCGCCTTCTAGCGATTTCTCAATTCCTTCAATCAAATAATTCGATTTTTTTCATTGATAATCTTTTCAGAGTTATCACAAGCAATCTGTCTTATCTCAGTCAATTGTGGGAACGGAATAAACAATGCACTAAATAATTGGTGAAGTACACAAACCATAAATTCAAATTAAGCCTCGAGCGTTGTTTTTGACAGTTGTTCAAAGCAAAAAAAGACAAATGAATGTGGCGCTTCGTCAACCTGGCCAATCAAAATCGCTCGGACGAATAAATTATTTTTATCCCGAGGGTTTTGACAGGCGAATATCTTCGACCGAGATCTGAACCAAATGACTTCATTCAATTAAACAGCGCTGTTAGTTGCAACACTACTTAATACGCGCTCAATTATTACATCGACCGGTTTGTGGTGTTAACATCTTTAGTCCTACGCTATATATATTTAGATTTATTGGTTCGATATTCTGAGCAACGCTTATAAATTAAGCGAGTTATAAGCAATATTTTGTTAGTTGGATCAATTTTGCATAGAACTGTGAAAATGAAAAAAAAAATGAAAAATTTTGTAATAGTACTTTTATATACAAATGGCGTATTCTGTCAGTAATTTTATATATACCACATAGCTTATTTAAATGGAGTTTCTTTTATATACATAATATTATAAATATTATGACATTTTTTGTTTGTCCTTTTTTCTACAGTGTCCATTGTCTTCAATATGCAGTCGAATCGGAGACTTATAACCGAATGTCTAAATATGTCTAGCATTGTCCAAAGCACATATTTTTCTATTATGAGGACATGCAACAACACCTGATGCTGTAACATGCATAATTTGATATACATAATACTCAGTCTGACAAAAAGTTCAAATGTCATCTTCGAGTTACTATGGAAGTGTTTAAATATTTCTTATACAAATAATTCTTTGCTTGACATGATACTTAAAATAGTAATCTTTAAAAATAGGCAAGATTCGCATTGTAATCAGCTATTTTTTCGCGTATCCAAACTGTTTTTTTTTTGCTCGCTTACGAATTACAATTGACGATTGGCACTAACAATGCGTGACAGGGAAATATTAATGCAAAAATATATTAGCCAAATGCCATCTGCGATATTAGCAATAACAATAAGTATTTACTTAATAGGGAGCTGATTGCGTACAATCGAAAACGGTATTCAGGTTTTAACTGTTGCGAAAGTTTCGCGAAATACTTTCCTTTGTCTTCTCATTAGAGACAAAAAAAAAATATTTTTACATTCTATTCTAAGTTACATTTTTATATGAGTGACTTTTGAATATTCTTTGATTACGTTAAGGACAATGGCGAATTTTTGTTACAGGAATAAATAATTGAAATTGCTCGTCATGATATCTTAGGAATTTTTGATTAAAATACCATCAAAATAACGTTTACAGAACAGTGGAAACAATATTTGTTTTATTTATGATGTTTTGAGTTTAATTCGACTAAATCGCGTACGGGATTTATTTATTTGGTTCATATAACATACGTTAGAGAAATTAAAAATTGTTTTTTTTTAATTTTTTCAAAGTAAGTCAACCTTAATAACATAAACATCATTATATATCAATCATCTGAATTATTTACCGCCCATTAATTTGTCTTAGCCAAATATTTGAATTCCTTATCAGTGTTTTACTCTTAACGGAATTCGATTTCAAAACAATTTGCTCCAATGCCAATCTTATAATATAGATGAAAATTCGGTTCATTGATAATGAGCTTGCATATCAATCTGTCTACAGGGAAGCATAGATTGTTTGATAAATGGACACAGACTCACGGCTGTCTGTGTACCTATATTAGAAGCTTAATTTAGCTTTTCTTGAAAGCTCTGTTTTGTCTCGTAGATTTCCTATCTTTCCACGAAAACTTTCAGATCATCTGAAATGAATAAATTTTACGCGTAAATACGTGTTGGGACATAGCTTGATTGGATTTCATATAAATGGGTACTCTAAATAAAGGAATTGTGAATAACATTATTGACTTTTTATTTATGACTTTTTGTTTATAATATAATAATATAGAGACAGATTCAAGTTTTTTTTTCAGTTATGTGGTTTACTAAAATGATCTTTTCAAATTGTCGCTATTTGGGTGGTTATATTATTTTCTGTTGGGAAATCCGTACTCTAGAACAGACATCTCAAAATGTAATATATTATATTAAATAAAATTAAATACAGATATATTTACCCACTGTCTCTTCTATTATAAGAGAATTACTCTTTCTTGGTCTGATACAGAGCTGCACTGACCAATCATTTACTTAATCCCAAGGGCAAAAAACTAGTTAGCTCATCACATCAACGTACGGTAGTTTTGTATTACTCGCAAATTTTCATAAATAAGGAAGGCCGGATTTTTTGTGCTCGTTGTTAGCCCGCGGGCTTAACTTTGGAGACCCCTGCTTCAGAACTCGGCACCGGAAAAAGTTCTAGACCAAGAGTGGAAAACTTTTTACGGTGAAAAGGCGCATCAATTTATATTTTATAAATTAATTTTCTTAAAACCTGTATACATCAACAATTCAATGAAAAATTTGGTTTTAATCACAATTCTACTCTTGAACAATTGGAAAGCTACAAATCCCTTCCCTTAAAACTTTACCTTATGGCTACGATGGCGAACTTATCATTATATTTATTCGACTTATTTCAAACACTATATGTAGAGTCAATGCAGCATTTATTACTATTTCATAATACCGTTTATCATTTGCACTATGTCGGTTAAAGAGTTTTATAACAGTGCTCATAAATAGAGTGTCTCGATTTAGAGACGAAGAATATGCCATATGGAATGTGATGCTCTAACTTATACGCACTTAGTCAAATTTACTACTTCTTTTTGTTCTTATTAAATTCTCTCAGTCGGTGAGCTAGAATTGAAATAACTACAGATAAACTTATCTCGGCTAGTGGCCGATCTTTAAGAAGTCCAATCTAATATCACTTGCATTATTTCTGTCGCCAGTTTAGGACTTATTATCGAAAATGAAATGAAAAAAAAACAAAAAATTAAATCTTTAACCAGAATGTAAAATTGTGTTATGAAAGATCACATAAGAAAAAAATATACATGAATTTTTTAGGGGTATTTTTAAGAAATTGTTTAGGAAAATAATAATTTAATCTTTGTTAAATAATGCGTTGATGTGTATACTACCACACCCCATTAACATTTGAAATCAAACCCGATTCCAATCACATGATTTTTCAATGGAATGGAGTGGATGACGTAGGACGCATATATGAGTCCGCGGCCCGCAACGGAAGTTCTTCAAGGACTGAAATACGAGTCCCCGGTCGTTAAGCTGTTAATAAGAGTTGTCAACGTTAAACCACCAAAATGATCAACATATATTATGAATGATATGTTGTCTTAATTTTCTCGTGACCGAATATTTTCAATGGACGAAAACACGCCTTACCTACTTTTTTAAATATACTGTTTTTTTCCAGGATCGTGAGAGCAACTTGTCGTCTCCCTTACGATGGGAGGATAGAAACGTGAGAAAATACCTCAACAGGCCCGAAATTTGTGAGTATTTTTTTAAAGCTAGTTATATTGTTGTACTATGTCAGTTGTAGTAGTTGACTGGGAGAGCGTCAGAGCTTTTCTCTTATTTGAAAGCTGTCAATATTTCGAAAACATAGTTAAACATTTTTATATTCTGATTCTTCAGTTCAGTTAAAATGTCTGAATAAATAAAACCGTAAGGAAATTTATTAGTCATTTTACAAATCTCACGTTTTATCTAGAGCAGTGGTTCCATCAGAGGATTTTACTGCGGCCACCAACAGTTTTATACTAAATATTGATATTTAAAGAAATGTGTTTTTACAAATGAATTTGTAAAATTATTATTATTTTAAAATTGATTGAATAAATCTGATTTATTCAGCATTTATTCGAGTTTAAGTAAAGGACAGTTTTAATAATAAAACTGTTCAAAAATCTTAGTCGAAGTTACACGTTAACCATGAATCGAGTCAATATAAAGAATTTACAACAACTGCTTTATTAATTTTGTCGATTTTACCTACAACTGTATATTGTGAAAGATCATTCAATGTAATGCAATGTATACAAAATAAATATCGAAACTATTTTTATCACATTTGGTGCGGCCACAAGACATTTACATGGGATAGCTGATGTTTATAATGCGGGCACAGCAAAATTTCACGCGAGAACCACTGATCTAGAGTAAAAGAAATGTTATGCAAAGTCGATTGCCATGAACGCGAGAACTAAATAACGATCGTAATTTAATGCTGTTTTTTTATCACCAGCCCCGGTAGAGAGGTGGATTGGAGGAGTCTACGACTGGGAGGCCAAGGTTTGGAAGTGGGGAGGGGAGATGCGTAAGATGAACTATCAGTCCTTCTCAAGAATGCGCCACCTTCAACCTGAAACTCTTCGATGGCACTGCGTTGCTATGGATCCAACCATCAAATATAGGTAAAATGAATATAAGTATACTCCACTCATGGAATCATAAACTCTCAGCTTACAACTCCATGATACACAGATTAGTAACTGTACCTATGAGTCAGGCAGATTACGATAACGAACTGCAGACTATAAAATGCATAGCCCTCAATAATGGTTATGAGATAGCGACGAGAAATAATTTAGTACATAAAAAACAACTAAATCTTGCTAGAAACCTCATTTACCTGAACAGAATTCAGGATAACTGCTTCTTTAAATCAATCAATTAACTAGGTTGGGTAGCATTAGTCAAAAATTCATTGGGAAATTAAGAACTCATTAAACGTAGCTTTCAAGGTCAACAACAATTTAGGCTGATAAACTTGACAGAAGCAGTATTTATAAAATGTCGTGTGGCTCATGTTTGTCCGTTTATATCGGACAGACAGGTAGAAGTATATTCACTAGAGCTAAGGAACATGTAAGATCATTCAACCGTAAAAAAAAGATTAACATTTGGCTAATCACGTTATAAAGGAATCATATAATATAAATTCAAACTCAACGCCTGCGTTCTCAAAGTGTTTGCATCTTTGTAGTAAGGGTCGCAGGATGACGGCTTTCGAACATCTGGAGATCAATAGATATCAACTATCACAAAGGATTCTTAACGAACAAACTAATATATGTCGGTCACCATTATTGACTCCTCTGACTGATGTACCTTTGTTTCTGTAATGGACCATATCCGTGCCATATGTAAACTTATTGATATAGCCGCCTTTTTCGTTCATTTACAATTGTTAGTTTTATTGCGAACAGGAAACAAGCTAGGTCGTTAAAACAGGAAAGAAGATGTATTGTGTACCTTTTCTACATAGCTATATACAGATAAGCAAGTGTTGTCAAATGGCGTGAGCCGAAATAGCTATCAACCATATTTTATAAATAATTTAGTCCAAATAAAATACATTGCTATTTATTTCACCGTGTTATAATGGAGTTCTACCAAGTGAATGCCAATTCAATCAATGAATATAAGTAATTTTAGTTTCATGGATTAAGACGAAAATTTTAATTGGTTTCATTAGTCCACTTTCAATTTTTATTTATGTTAAGAAAATAACTGATAGATTTTACTTCGTTCGTCAGGTGGGCTGCGCGAAGCTGCGTCGCTAACAAACATTACATCTGCCAAACCAAACTGCAAAAAATACCCAAAGCCGGTCGCAACAAGCTCCGTCGAAAATGGAATCAAAACGGAAACGGAAAGAAACCGAACGAAGTGTCTGCACCTGACCTTAGAGATTACGACGCACTAAACAAGCAAATATTGATCAATAATGAAATAGATCCGAACCCTCAAATCAACTACAATCTTGATCCCAATGTCATTCAATTGGAGCCACGTAGAGATATTGGGAACGATGCCGATGATTATCTGAGCAACAATGTAACACCGAGACCTGTAATTATTGATAATCCGAAATCATTCGAACCGGGAGCGTTGGTAAGACCAGATACAGCGTTTGCGGGTAGACCAGGGTCAAAAAGAAATGGAACTCGTGCGAATAACCGAAGAAAGAAACCGTTCCGCGGCTACAAGTGGAGCAGAGAAGATCCTGAAGCCGCATACGTGCACAACGTCAACGCGCTAAGATCAGGAAAAACGGGATTGTCTAATGTCCAAATCGAGAAACATTTGCTCAGGCTTGAAAGACTGCGGAAAAAAGAAGCAATGAACAGAAGACGTAAAGAAAAACTCCGCGAGGAACAGAACAGAGAAAGAAATTTTGCCAATAATGAAGACCGTGATTCGGCGCTGGCTGCACAGATGAGTAGGAAAAGGAGTCGGACAATTCTCAACGAAAAAAGAAAACAAAACAGAATCAGCAACAGAATAGACGCCGTCAAAAAATCTTCCCATTCTATCGAAAATGTCACCCAGAGAACATACATAGAGGACAACAATCTTAGTGCGCTTCATCCTAAAAACATCGTCGAAGTCCATGATTTTTCGTCGTCTTGAATACGACACAACGTAATCCCAGTAAACTGAAACCTGTGTCCAAAATTTATAAAGTGCTCGCTTTTTTATTGCATTCGTTGACGTTCTTGTATAATTTATATCCTGATTTCTTCTTTATTGAAGATTTTTCGAGTGATGTAACTATCAAAGTCTTAACATACATAATTTGTTTTCTTACTTATCACATGCTATTCATTTCTAATGAACCTCGTTGTTATTTTTATCGCATCGTCATATTTTTAAATATGATGAATTCAATAGACAATCATCTAGTGCTGTTTTCATGAAAGTCTTGAAAAAAATATGCATTTTGTTTGTTCATTTGATTGTTATAATTTATGTATTTAATTTTAAGCTTACGTCTCGTGTATGTCAAAGTATAGTACGCAAGTATGTACGTTCTTTTATATTTTAAATGCCAATTTAAAAATTCTGTTTTTTCCGACATGTAGACAATTAAAAATAATTTTATTGAATTTTAGTAAAGTTTTTGAAACGTAGTTTGTTATATGTGTTAAAAAATGTATATTTCTCGTTGACACGATTCGCTTTAACTTCCAACATTAAATACCTTTATTTTGAACATGTAAAACAAAGAAATATACAGCTAGACCTCGTATAACACGGTTTTATGGTTCCATAAAAACCTCATCTAATACAAGGTTCGAAGTTCATACAAAATTAAGGTTTGTGTTCCGAAAAAAAATCGAAGTAAGTTTATATATATGTACTTTATTTTTTAAAATAAACAAATGTACATTTCCATATTAATTGAAAAAAAGATTAATAACATAATATACCATTCGTTCAACGTCGCTATCACTTAGAATTCTATATTTTTTTTTACTCTTTTTCAAGAGGTTTTTTCCCTTAAACCGTGTTATATAAATTGTTTTTTTTTTTTTTTTAATATTTTCACAATTTATACATCCGTGTTCTATAAAACCGTGTTATACGAGGCCTAGGTGTATAAAAAATAATTCGAATCGACGGACGTTGAAAAATATTTATGAATAAAATTTTCTTTACCCTAAAAATGTATAGTTTTTATTTTTTATTTTGTCACTTTTTTGAAGAAATTTTGTTACCTTATTTTTTTTATTGATTTTTCAAAATGGTATATTAATTAAAATATTTTTTTATGTTAGTATTATGTGATTCCTATGAGGCATAAGTCATTACTGTACGTATTTTTATGCTACTAAAACATTCAATCAAATAAAACGCATTGCTGTTAATAAAATCAATATTTATTGAAAATAAACCTATCTAGTATTGATAAACATATTTAGATTTATGGTTTTTTTTTAATAATTTAAATTAATTAGACAATATTTGTTTGCTGATATAAATATATTAATTTATCTTTATATTTTATCTGATGATTTAAAAATAAATAATTAATTATTTTATTAGTTTAGTGAAACTTAAAAATATTTTTTTAGCTTTACTTGAACTTTACCATTTAAGTCACAAAAATATTTATTGGCAAACATTGCTTGAAACTATTGATGTAAAAATAAAACGTATAAAAAAACATTCTATGTAAATGTCTAGTATAAGCTTGTATAGTGTATGAATAAAAAAGATTTGAGTAAAACTTGTTTATTTTTTTCAATCCGTAATACAAATTAATAAACACAATAGTTAGTTTAAATGAAATGCTTCATATATAAAACGTTAATTAAAACATGACATTGATTTAATCCAGTGTATTTTTAGAATATTTATGAATTTTAACAACTTTTTCTTGGGATAAATATTAAGTGAAAGCTTTCCTACAATTTAAACTTAACCCTCCCGTCGTGGGTTAAATAAGCTTTATTCAGAATTACCCCAAATGCACTGAGACGCGTAATTGGGGACTTCGTTTCTAAGTGACCCCAAAAATTACTTTTGCAGTCACGTATTTTGATTTCACTACCGAATAAATGATCAAAAAAACTTTCTTCAATTTATACTTTCGTTATAACGTATTTGACATTGATTGTGAGAAATTTGATATTAAAAGAAATTACTAATGAAAAAAATTCTAACATCCTATCTGTTGACAGTTTGTGTTGATGAAACCATCTTAGTTTCATAAAGTAACTTAACTTTACATGAAATAGTTATCTGCCAAAAATAAACGAATCCTAATTGTTAGTCACGCATCAATAAGTCTTACTGATTTACCAATAATATATTTCAGCTATCACAACACAAAATATTTTTTAGTGGTAACCCACAATTAAGAGTATAATTTTTAAAACCTTTTTTTTCAGAATATATTTCCACATGTAATTAGTGTATTACAATAATTGATTTTTGCTGTTATTAAAGAGCTGCCGTTTATTTTCTATAATCATCATTTCCAAATATAAAATTCAAGAGATTGCATACAAACATTGTGATACCAAATTTTTCAAGCGTTCTAAGAGATATTTTAGTTGGATTTGTATAAAACTAGTAAATATACTAGTAGATCTAGTAAATATACTTTCAAAAAGTATTTTTCTATGTCAGATGGGTCGATAACATTGGGCATGTTTAAACGACAATCAATAATCGGTATATGACTATGAAATATGATAATTATGTTTAACACACAGTAAACGTTTCCTCAGCGCTTTTCGAATGTATTGGGACATTTACGCAGGTATAGTTTAAAAATTCTATTTTCATTTGCTTTCTTTATATCGAACACTGAAACAAAAAATTATGACACACATTTTCCAATAACATTTCATATCATGTCCCCAATACCTCTCAATAGAATTGTGTTTACATTCTTGCTGCGAAACCAGACATACTTTTTTTTTACAATATAATTTATTTTTTCAGAGGCATTGTAATTTTAAGCATACTGAGACTAGCTTAGTATAATATTCATAAACCTTTTTCTAGTATAATGTGTGAACAATGAAATGTAAAACTATTAATTGACTTATTATCTTATAAATATCTTCAAAAAAATCTTCCAAGTTGTACAATAAGGGTTTTTTTTATTACCAGTAATTGTTGTGTGTGAAATTTTCAAGTACATAATTATTTTAATAAAAAAATCATTGTATAAAATAGTTGTATAGCAAATTTTTATGACGTGAATCCTTTCTAAGATGGAATGTTTATTCCACACATAATATTTAATTGCAATCTAGCATCTCGTAAAAATCAGCGTATATTTAGTTCCGATAGATAATTTTCATGTTATTATTTTAACTATGGTATATCTTTGCTACATTTTAAAATGGTGCATTTGCGGATTTCTCTTTGGCCCTTCGATCGAATACGAAATTTGTTTATAGGATTATTTAAATGTTTGATTTAAACAATGAAATATTTGCAGTTCGTGAAAACTTCTAGGCACCAACAATAATATTCATTTCAAATATTATCAAAGTAAATCGAGAAGCTTCGATTACAACAACACCATCGACTACAACTCCCCTCAATGGGGCTATTCGAGGCAATCAATCGAATGGCCCATCGTATTAAATGGCGTGCATGACAATTCTGTTCGAAGCCATCACGAAACCCTCGTCAGAATGCAACTTTGCCATGGAGAATAGATTAAAAGCACAGATAAGAATATTTTTCCTGTACACACCAAAGGGCGTATCAAATCCATCGTGTTTCGTGGATATCACCTCATTGGACTACTTCCGTGCTTAATTCCAGTGTTTCCAATAAGACAAATAGGCATTTCAGTCTAATTGAAATCGTGGTAACACATACTAATTTAGTCAGTTTGATAAAGGACAAAAAAAAGTGAACCACCTATACTGAACGAATTTCTTACTAATTACTTTTAACTATAAAAAACATATCTAAAAGAAACTGATGTGAATGTGCTCAATAATGTATTGTAATTAGGGCTGTAGAGTTGAAGTCGAAGTCTTGAAAAACGAGCGACTCTTGGCTTCATTTTTGATTAAACGATTTTGAAAAATATCTCAATGAACAATTTGCCGAATTGGTTGGTGCATCTTTCATTTGATGCACATGATTGGGATAAGTAGGAAAAATACCTAGGGAAACCAAAGTTTTTTTAACCTATTCCACAGCCCTGGTTTTAACAATAAATGTTTATAGAGTTTCACTCATATTTCGTTCATACTAAACAGTGAAGAACTTGTCAAATATATTTCAAGAACACTTTACCCTCAAATTTATATTTAAACAACTTCAGAACAGAACATCAAAACAGAACTATAATGGTTTTTTTTTTGAAAACGTATCATTGTATTTATATATTGGGTTGGCAACTAAGTAATTGCGGATTTCACTCATATATGGCCCCAGTTGAATTTTTAGATTTTCGACGTAGTCCAAATGTAAACACATTTTGTTATTGGATAGTTGAAAATTCAGCTGTCAATCAGTAATAAAAGTTTTTTGATCGGTTGCGTAGTTTTCGATTGGCGTTCGTTGAAAAATGGAAAATCAAAAGGAACATTTTCGTCATATTTTGCTTTTTTATTTCCGCAAAGGGAAAAACGCATTGCAAGCTCACAAAAAGTTATGTGCTGTTTATGGTGACGAAGCCTTAAAAGAACGACAGTGTCAAAATTGGTTTGCTAAATTTCGTTCTGGTGATTTTTCACTCAAAGATGAACAACGCTCTGGTCGTCCAGTTGAAGTTGATGACGACCTAATCAAAGCAATCATCGATTCAGATCGTCACAGTACAACACGTGAGATCGCAGAGAAGCTTCATGCATCACATACATGCATTGAAAATCACTTAAAACAACTTGGCTATGTTCAAAAACTCGATACATGGGTTACTCACGAACTGAAAGAAACGCATTTAACGCAACGCATGCGACAGCTGCGATTTACTAAAGAAACGTAATGAAAATGATCCATTTTAAAAACGACTGATAACTGGCGATGAAAAATGGGTTGTTTACGAACATATCATGCGGAAAAGATCGTGGAGCAGGCCAGATGAACCAGCTCAACAACATCAAAAGCTGATATTCATCAAAAGAAGGTTTTGTTATCAGTTTGGTGGGATTATAAAGGAATTGTCTACTTTGAACTCTTAACACCCAACCGAACGATCAATTCTGATGTCTACATTGAACAACTAACGAAATTAAACAATGCAGTTGAAGAAAAGCGGCCCGAATTGACAAATCGAAAAGGTGTTGTATTCCATCATGACAATGCAAGGCCACACACATCTTTGGTCACTCGGCAAAAATTATTGGAGCTTGGTCGGGATGTTTTGCCACATTCACCATATAGTCCTGACTTTGCACCATCAGATTACTTTTTGTTTCGATCTTTACAAAACACCTTGAATGGTAAAAACTTCAATAATGATATGATGTCAAATCGTACTTGATTCAGTTTTTTGCTAATAAAAACCAGAAGTTTTATGAACATGGGATTATGATGCTTCCTGAAAGACGGCAAAAGGTCATTGATCAAAATGGGCAATACATTACAGAATAAAGTTATATAGTTCCATGAAAAAACTGTCTTTGATTTTCTAAAACCAAATCCGCAATTACTTAGTTGCCAACCTGTTAGTTCAATAATAATAGTTGTAAAGATTGTGTGTCCAAGCTTCTAGAATCATCTAGCGATTGGGTAATTCAAAGTAAAAAAGGCATGCTTAAAACATCATAAAAAAAACAAATCAATTATTTACTCTGGCTAGTCGCATTGCATCATTTATAAGTTATCAATAGCAGAAAATAATATTTATCGGGTTTTGTTTGTACACATAACCAACTTCAATGCGGTTGCTGTTTGGCAGCATATTTCGTAAATAATAATCATTTTTTTTATCTTATTATATTACACTAACGTGTTCCATAAGCATTAACATTAAAACGAAAATATAAAAGGTTAAGTATTAAAGTTACCCGGTCTCCAAAATGAATCCTTGCGTAATCCACTGTGCCAAAGTATCAACACACATGTATCACCTGCAAAATGGCGTGCTTTTAAAGAGTGATGTCATTATAGATAAATTTTGAAGGAAAATCGATATTTTGTCCATGTTTGTTGCAGCCTTTGCGTTGACCTCTGAAATATTTTATATCATAACTGTAAGCAATAAATTTAGTTTTAGCTCGATAATGTGTATGTAATTTTCACCCATAATATAGGAAAACCAACCATTTAAAAAGAGAATACATTTGGGAAAACATCTAAGCTTCAGTACAAGCGATATTTTTTAATACTGACAGAAAACGTCAAAAGTGTTTCGATTACAATTTTTTTATTCTATCATAATATTCAGGGCTGTGAAGTCGGAGTCTGAATAATGATTCTGGTCAATATCGGAGTCGTTGACATGAAAAACGAGCGACTAACTACTTTTCGATTAGACGATTTTGAAAAATATTTCAATGAAAAATATGCCGAATAGGAAAGGTAGGAAAACCTGACAAAATAATCATTTTTCGTCGGAGCCGTGTTTTTTTAGCGGCTCCACAACCGTAGCAATATCTTAATTTATAAAGCTTTAATATTGTGAAGGCCATGGCAAATGCACACCTATTCTATATTCCTGTAAAAATACTTTATTTATTATTATCAAATATTAATTAATAGTTTTTAGATATTTTCTTACATTATGTTTGAGAATATCAATGACATTTATGATTCATTTTATGATATCGACTGAGGATGCTTGATAGAATTTCAATATCAAAATTGAACGATTTAAACTACCTTATTTTCTCAATTCTAAAAAAAATTTTGATTTCTCTTAATTTATGGTGCGTCTCATAATCGATGGCGTATTATGTTACATCACTGTAATACTCTACAACCTTCATGAATCAATCAAGAAGAATACAGGGTGGGGGCAGAGCTGCTTGGAAGAAAATCCCGGAATCTACAAGATAAATACTACATTTTTATATGTATTATCTCATATAATAATGATTATTTTATATAGTTTGTATGCTTAACTGTAAAGTTTTATCCTAATTCTTGAATCTTTTACATTATGTTAATGCTAATTATTCAATCATGTTTTTATATAAACAGCCTATTGCTTGGAATAAGTGAAACCAGTCCGATCTCTATATTATACAACAAGGAATAAGTACATAACAAATTATGATATATTTATTCAAGTAACATATGTCTTTGCAATAGGAAGGAACAGTTAATAACCCAGTCCTTTTTTACGCGAATTCGATTATACGCGATTTTTTTGGACGGCACCGTTGCATTTTTTTACGCCTTTCATTCGTTTTTACGCGATTTTTCCCCCAAATTCGTTTTAAAGAAGACATATGTATACGATGCTAGGCTTGTACGTGTCATTATTTTTTTAAATAAAAAATATGTGTATTTTTAAAACTTAATTTTATAAAGCCTTCCATTTTTTTTAATATGCATACTAGTGTAGTGTAGACTAATGTATCGGATATTATGCAAATTTATGTTTTAGGGTGTATAAAGAAATGTAATGCAATTGTGATTTTTTTTACGCGCCTTTTTCTGGAATCAATGCATCGCGTAGAAAAAGGACTGGGTGTACTATTATATAAAAGATTAAATTGTTGAATTTTTTTCTGAAAACTTTTCTGCTTTCAAAATAAAATAGATCATGTGATTTTGTGGAAAAACTTCGACACTTAATCGAAAAAAAGTATCATCTTTTTTGGATCGTATGACTTTGCATAATAATATTTCAAAAATGTTTTTAGTGGATAAAATATAATTATTTTCATTTCAAAACACAGTAGAAATTCCTACCGTTATAACTAATGATGCCTCAGGAGAGCCCCAGTCCTGCATGCTTCTTCTCTAGTGGTATGTAAGTGTACTACCATTGTAAAATATCCACAGTTTGTCATTGGCGGAACTAAAGTATACTATCAATTCATTTCAAGAAGCAAAACGTTTTAAAATCACCAGTTGATGGGGAATGTAATAAACGCTGCCTTGTGATAACATGCATCATAAGGAGATTGTATAATATGGCTGAAGGAAGAGTTATTTTGTCTCGTTTAATTACGTCGTAGGTTAATATAGGACTTTACCAGTGGCGGATCGCCAAGAAAGCGCATGAGGCGTGCTAGGAGCCTTATCCTAAAGATTATGTTATTATACCACGCATATTTAAAAATTAATTCTATAACAGATTTCAATAATATGAATCATTTTTGGTGGAGAAATATCTAACGCAATGTTTTTCAAATTCAACACCTTTCATGTATATTAATAGTTTTTTTTTTTAATTCTAATAAGTTTAACCATAATAAAGATCACTGATTAATTTTGCGACTATTTTTTGAAATTCAAAAATATTGGTTTTAAATATTGGGAGTTTCCCAAGTGCTTAATCTGCCAGTGGATTCACTCATAAAAGTATTACTGACTTCAAGATCGAAAGTTAATGTTGATTGATGATATGATTGACCGCAAATATTTGACGACTTCAAAGTCAATACAACAAACGGCGTTCAACAAATTCAGTCAAGTTTAATGGGACAAAGTCATAGAATGTTGCACCTCGCGAATACGTAAAATCAAACCAATTGCGGTAGACAGTTATTTGGGATGACATACTTCACACTTATTGCCATAAAATATTCTTCCAAATGAAAAAACGAAATGAGTGGATATTTCAAACATAACTTGTTTGTCACAAATTTCGAGCGTCCATATTGAAAGACTCCTTATAGTATGATAAGCTTTTATTGTGTGTTTGAGATATTCCACTTTTCGTGGCTCACAGGATTATAGCCTCTTTTACTTCTCATTTATGTTATATAATGCTGTACATTATCCTTAATGACATATTTGACAACAAATATTACAGCAATTTAACTGTAAGTATCATTTAATACTGTTTTAAAAATATTTTTATAGAATGGAAAAATTTCAATATAACTCAGTAGTCCCTTGCGGCGAGGCTAATATATATTTTTTAAATATTCCCATTTCATATAGTTCATTAACTCTATTTTATCGGCGTTCTAATCTTAATCTTTAATTTCTTTATTGATCGGCCACCCCTTAACAGGGAGGGTGGAATTCCCCAGAGTTGCGAAATAGCAGAAAAATTACGAAAATTAACTACACCACTATATTTAAGCACAAAAATAAACACGAAAGGTTAGAAGGCCGGTTAATCCATAAACATATTAACTTAGTTCAACTTATTATTTGATTTTATTCGGTATTTAATATTGTTATTTTTTTAAATATTATTTTTAGTTCAGAATGATTAATTATAATATAATGTGGCGTGACACGGGTATTTTGCACGAAATTATAATTAGAAAAAAGTTCATGTACCCTGCGGTTAATTTGGGAAATCGAAAGCAATCTTATAATAAATATATTGAATGATTTTTTCGCGAAAAAAGCTCCTACTCGCTCAAGCATATTACAGATATTTAAGCCAAGATTTAGTAATAGGTACAGTAAAGTCAAATACAATTAAGTACACGCAATTTCATTAGGCGAATAAATTATAAATTTAGTCATAAACGATAAAACTCATTCTTATATCTAATCATAGAAACTCCACCCTTGTTTATCAGTTCATACTTGTAGTTAAAAATTGTTCTATGAAATCTCATCTTCGTCCGATCTCTCGTCTATCTGACCCTACAGCAATATGTGCAAACACTAGCAGCTTCATAGTTAATATTAATATTTAAAGAAAATGGGTTTTACAAATAAATTATGACAAATTGATTGAATATACCAAATTATCCAGCAATTAGTTGAGCTGTTTACATCAAATAACCAGGGCTTGGGAGTCGTTATAAAAATGCGACTCCTACTCAAACTAAAAAAAGTTTAATGTTGTCGGAATTAAGAGAATAGAAAACTTCAAATTTACAAGACTCATATAAATAATACAAACCGTGTTATAAGCCGTCAATATATTCATACTGACGTCATTATTCGCAATTCTAGGAAGCAAATTAAAAAAATATTTTACAATGTATTTATAGAAACAATGCCGTTTATACAAGTAAAAATTGATTTTATCAGGTGATTTCATCCTATTTGTGAATGAAAATTGGTCATAAATCACCATACATTAATGATTATATTCACTTTATTTCAGTTATATAATTATAACTGCCAAAAACTCTACAAAAAGGTTTCCAAAAGAACAAGTCATTTGGCAAAATGTTACATAGCGTGACCCCTTTATTTCCTAAGACTGCGTAAAGTTTGGTTAATATTTTTTTTTTTTAAATAATTTTAATCTATTTTTATACAAAATAAAATTGTTTATCGCCCAGTATCTGATTAAAGAGTGTACTTACTGGATTTGATCCATTGGCATTTACGAAAAAAATTCAAAAACTTTGAAAATACAATAGAATGTCGATTATCCGGACTAATCGGGGATGAATATAGTCCGAATATGGAGAAATCCGGATAATCGAAAAAAAAACAAAATTCACCGGAAAAAACAAGTATATTCAGTATAAATTATTTTTATTTCTAGATATTAATAAATAACTTTAATATAAAATTATTTTTAATTGAAAAAAACATTATTCTCTGCTTTCTGCTTAGCTTTTCTTTTCGATGCTGCCAAATCGTGAATAGTTTGAAAACTTATAAATTATCCTGAATTAAACTCTGCTTGACTCTCAAACCACTTCATGAAGGTATCTAACCACTAAAAAGCTTTGGAAAGTAAAGGACCAATATATCCTCCCTCATAAATCTCTACTTCGTCTTCTTAATCTTGTTCCTCTGAGGCAGACATTTATTTGATTATTTCCTCATTATTCAAAATTTTGAATCCAGTATCGTATGCATTGCAATTTAACCTTTCGTTTATACATTTTCATCGCAAAAATCGCATTGAAAATTGTGTGATTGCTTCTGCAGTGTCTCCTATATCATTTTCACACCTCTAAAGATTTCTAAAGAATACTATCTCCTGCCATGTAGCAATTTTTTTTTTAAATGTATTTTCTTGTGGAAGCTGATACCTGTTTCTTCATAATTTTCATCTGCTACCAATAACCATGTGGTGAAAGAAATTTTACCTTAAAAATTTCATCAATCTGGTTTAAACATTCAATAGATGGGTGGGACAGAGCAATATCTAATAATAATAACGTTTTTCCTCTTTTATTTATGGAGTATTGGTATTTTTTCACTTTTGAAATGAGCTGTTTAATATTAAACTGGTAATATTAAAAATAAATATTTAAATCGTGATAAATATTTCAAGAAACAAACGTTTAATACGTATTGAATTTGATCGATTACTGAACCATATTTTCTACACTAGACTTAGAACAAACGTAACAATCAAAATGTTAACATTGCATTTCATCACGTACGTAAACAGCGGATGCAATTTTCCATGTGCACATCAGCAAATTTATAATAGTTTTGTTTATTTAAACCAATCTGGATAATTGAGGTTCTACTGCATAGTGTATTTTAGGATACACTTTAACAGCCATGAAATAGTCATTTCAATAAAATATTTATCGCCCCTTTTAAATGGCAGTGTTTACCATTTTGTCTTTCGCACGACAAACTAACTATTGTACTTTCAGTGCAACAGATTAATATTGTTCCGGAAAATCCACCTCTTAATTGTCAAAACCCTTTTTATTTAATTTTTTTTATCTCAGTTAATATTTATATTTGGAAACTAATGATTTTGTAAAGTCTTTTCTATGATATGGAAAAAAATATTTTTCGTATATCGGTTACAACATAAATAAATAAATTAAAAACAACATAAATATCGATTAAAATCGATGTATGGAAATAGCATTAGTTTTTCTGTCGATATAAAAAACTGAAATAGAAAAATATATTTCTTAAATAATATGTAAACATAGATTGAAAAGAGTGTGAAGCCTTAATGGGTGGTGGTGGGTACAACTTTGAGTACTAAGAGGATTAAAAAAACTGTAAATAATATTTATTCTTAACATAAGTTAGTTGTTTAACATAGCTTTCTGTACACTTTCTTGAGTACACATACAATCGAATCTTGACAAACTTCTCCTCGGATATTCCTAGGAAAAAATGAATCATGTATAAAATTGTTACACTTTGGAATATTAACCGTAAAGTGGATAAAACCATTGCTACAAACGAAAACATATTGATCACTTCTAATGTGTGAACTGTCACTTTATCGGAATATGATGGAATGGAATATTTTATTTATGTAATAAAACACAATGTTTAGTAGTAATCATTTTTCATTTTCATTTTTCTTTTTCTTTTCATTTTTGTGTATAAAATAAAGATTAACCAACCGATCCGGCAATAGGAAAAATTATACTATGTTGGAACTCAAACGAGGACGATTTATTTCTTCTTGTTCATTGAGATATTTTCAAAATCGTGTAATAAAAAGCAGTCGGCGTCGCTTGGTTTTTACGACTCCGAATCCGAATAATATACAGCGACTACACGACTCCGACTCTACAACTCTGGTACTAATATTTATAAGTTACTAGCGTTTACCCTGCATGCGTTGCAATGCCACTCAAAAAAAAGAAACCGCGACTTTATGGAATCGCCTCGTCGTGAGCCTCTTGCCTTCCGATTGGATAAGTCAGACTTGAGGCGAGGCCGGAGCCAATTAGAAACGATAAGCTTAGGTTATGTTTTTCTTACCGAAACTTGACAGTGGCGTTTCGTTTTCGAGAGAAGCTGTGAATACGGTACAATCCAACGATTATCAACTTCAACCTCATTGTTTCACCCTTTTCTTTCGTGCTTGAGTTGTACTCCTTTTCGTTTGGGTGGCATAATTGATTTCACAGTGAATGTTACGTTTTCAAATTCACTTTTGAAAAATAAAAAAATAAAAATGGATTTATTGAATAAATTCTTTCTATATCACACACGATTTATACGTAATATTTATTTCAATTCGTTCTGTCATGCGACATAAAACCAAAACAAAGAAATCGGTAAAAAATAGAACATTGAAGTACTTTTTTCGAAAATCGAACTTTGTTTCAAAATATTCAGTACCTTACGTAAGTACCTACAGGTGAGTGAATGTGACAGATTTACGTCGTTGTTGTTTTCGGCGTTGCTATAGATACAATGTGTCATAAATGGCCATTCTGTATTACAATAGTCTTGTATGAAAACATGTTTTTCGTAAATGTTCAATTAATTTTTGTAATCAAATCAAATTCTGAGTATCCTATCTTTTGCCCGGTAGTCTAAGCAATAATTCGACAAAGTTTTATCGCAATTGGATTAATGGTGTAGGAATTTATAAAGGACAGACAGACAGAAAGACATTCATTTATATATATATATATAGATTTTAAAAATTCTGGAATTATTATGAACTAACCCTGATTACATGGATCTGATATTGATATTTCGTCATTGTCGGCAATTACAAATTTTTAGATTTTTAGACTTTGCTTAAAAATAAGGAAAAACTATTTTTTTCACTCCATTCATTGAAAAATTTTCAGCGGAAAACACGAAACGACACGATAGAATTAATTTTTCACCAATGGTCATTTTTCCATGAAGTTTGAAAACAAACCAAAAAATGAAAATGCTTACAACGACAAACCGGATATACTTGGGACATTTTCTTGTAGCTTGAAGGTCATAATAAATAGTCGGTACTATAGTAAATTTAATATGGCCGTTCTATTATTTCGGTAAGGCAAATTTTATAAAATTACAGATTTTCTTATCGTAAGTATTTCTACTTAGATCCTAAATCTGTAAAGTTATGAAAACACGAACAAAGGGCGACCTTACGAGTTCACCGTCTCGAAAAAACCACTTTATGATTATGCCTGCTAATAAAAATAGAGCGCAAACTTTGTTGTTGTTCTTACATTTTATAAAATAAATAACTTACTTAATATTATTTACATATATTACGCATTTATTCGCACAGCTATTAGCAAAGGACACGCAACGGTGCTTTGAAGATTAAATTAAGTGGAACGGGATAAAATTGGTATGTTTATATGTACCCTTATCGTTTCCTTCCCTTAACAGCCAATATGTAACGAATCACTCTTAGAAACCTGAAAGTCTAGAAGTATTGAAAGAATATTAATTAATGCAATCATCATTCATTCAAAAACATTCTTCGTCACTAGCAAAATTGAATCACTAGCAAAATTGAATCACTCAACAAAGGAATTGTGAATTTAAATAAAAAAAACAACTTTTAGTACGACTAATTTTACTAAATACAGATGAGGGGCCAGTTTCTGTCATCGCGTGCAATTATCAACTCACATAAATATAAATTAAAACAAAGCTATTTATATAAAAAAAAAAGGTTAGTAATTACCAGGTATACAAAACATTTGATTCAAGAACTAAAAAGATTATTTACATATACTCATGAACAATAAATCTAGTCGAATTTAAAAAGTTTGCAAATAAAAAGTTTAAAACCTCTTAAAATTATGTTTATGCTGTAATCAAACATAAGCCCAAATAAATCAATTTTAAAGAGGTTATTAAAAAAACACTGCATTGTTTATATAAATATACAAATAATATAAAAAACAAGGTTGCGATATTATAAGAATAACATGCAAAACAAATATTGAAATAATAGATAAAAATATATAATATACTAGCGTGTACCCGGCATGCGCTGCAATGCCACTCAAAAAAAGAAACCGCGACTTTATGGAAGCGCCACGTCGGGAGCCTCTCGCCTTCCGATTGGGTAAGTTGGACTTGAGGCAAGGTCGGAGGCAATTAGAAGCGATAAGCTTAGGTTATGTTTTTCTTACCTAAATTTGACAGTGGTGGCCGTATGTGTTTTTATTTATTGGAGTGCTTTTGGATACACAATGTTTATTGTTTTTCTATCTGGTGCGTACACAAATAAATCAGAAGGTTTTCCAACGCGTGAGCAGGCCACATACAGTTGTCCATGTGAGAAGCATGGATTTTCTAAATTTAGTCCACACACTTGTAACGACTGTGCTTGTGCCTTATTGATGATCATTGCAAAGGCGACTCGCACTGGAAACTGCAGACGTTTAAATTCAAATGGCATATCTGTCGGAATCATTGGGATGCGTGGCAACAGTACATCTTCTCCTTTGAATTTCCCGTTTAAAATTGTAGCTTTAATAATATTTTTCATCATTTTTCTTACTGAAAGCCTGGTACCGTTACAAAGTTGTGGTGAATTTATGTTTCGGAGAAGAATGATAGGCACACCAATTTTCAATGTCAAAACATGCGGCGGCATGCCTGGCAAATCAAGTGAATTCAAAAATTCTGTTGGATAATTGACGACTTCGTCTTGATTCATTATAGTATCGATTGACTTATACGTTGTCGCTTTTCCTGGTATTTCATTTAGTATGCTGAAATTGATTGCATTGACATCCTTGTTTTTGGCTGCTAATATAGCACGTGCACTGAGCCATTGATGATTTTTAGGATTGTGTGCAATATTTGGAAAAACTTTGTGAATCAATTCGTCAATTATTTGCATATTCAATGGCAATTTCAGTGCTGAATGCGCTGTTCGGCCACCATCCAAAAGAGTTGCAATTCCAGATGATGCAATCGCATAGTGCAATGTTTTTTCGTGATCGTGTGGCTGCCAAAATGAGTGAAATGAGGAAGGTTTTACCTGTGCCTCCGGGTGCATCTATGAAATAAAATCTACCACTTTGACTTGTAATTGCATTCATAATTGTGTCATACACTATACGTTGATCTGGAACCAATTTCGGAAGATTCGTTTGAACAAATTTACCCAATTCATCGAGCAAAGTGTGTTTCTCGTTGGAAACCACGATCAAGTAAGTCGTTTTCAGATCGATTCAGCGCAGCCATTTCCAATTGTAGCAGTGATTACTAAACATATGTCCTCAATCAATAGCAATGCCTCATTATACACGTTTGGTCTGAATTGAACGTGTGGATTTTGAATTGTTGCACGCAAACTATGTAAAATATCTTCACTCATGTAGTCTTTGTATTTTACCCAAAGATCATTTGGATTGGATGGAAAGCACATTGTTAATATTACTGCAAATAACGCACGTATTTGTTGTGGGTGAGCAGTATTCGATGAATCGGCGAGTGAAGTGTCCCAATGTGCATCGTTTTCCTACACAATAACAAAAACGCAATTAACGTTGTTGGCTGTGGTGACAATGCTCTTACACGTGCATTTTTTGTTGTGAAGTACACTCGCTGTCCATTTTCAAGGTGAACTGCCAAATGAGTAACTGTTGGATGCCATTCGTGAATTGGAAATGATAAAATGCGCCATATTGCTTCATTGCTACTAATGTAGCGTCCCAGTTGATATTGGTTGATTTCATCGATAGATGCAGTTGAATCTCCCACTCCAAAAACAGCCATGTCGCTTCCTTTGTTGCCATATTTACAAATGTATTTGACGGATTTCACCGAATTACAATACTCAACATTGATGTGTGCTTTGTAAGTTTTCGAGAGAAGCGGTGAATACGGTACAATCCAACGATTATCAACTTCAACGTCATTGTTTCGCACTTTTAATCTGATGGATTTGCTACCATTTTCAGTCGATCGTCGACGATAAAGTGGATATCCGTCATTGCCAGTGATAGTCTCGGATAATAAGTTTTTTTGGGTATCGTTTGGTGCATTTTCCATCAGACATGCATGCTGAATTGTTGTTGAGTAAGCCACATGGACCATGAATCGTGTTTTTAGTGACGTCTTCAAACAATTTATGATCAATGTTGACATCTGGTATTTCTGCTGAGATGACTTGATCAATTTTATCAGGTGTGACTTTTTCGATCAACCAAATCAAAATATGAGCGTGTGGTAATCTTCTTTTTTGCCATTCAATTGAATACATCCAACAGCGTGTCTCTCCAAAAACATGACGCTTGACAATGAAATCCATTAAAGATTTGAGTTTTTGTTTAAACACCCGTGCGCAAATATCATGACGATCTGATGATGATTGTCCGGGTAACAAAAGTTGTGTTATATCTTCCCACATCGGATTACAGGTAAATGTAATAAAAAAATCTGGACGGCCATATGCCCGAACATACGTCATTGCATCTTGTGCGTATTCATGCATGTGACGTGGACTTCCTGTAAATGTGGCTGGGAGTATGACCATTTTCCCCAAATCATTGGGATTCACATTGTCATCATTAACAACTGCATCGCGTAAATGAATATATTCTTCGGAACGCAACTTGGTTTGATTTAATCGAATGTAGAGGAATCGTTCAGTTTCTATTTTCGCGTACATATCGACAATGTATTGATGGAACAAATGTCGACATTTAAAGATATTAATTTCAGCGTTTTCACGAATCATCAATCGATATGAATAGTAATTCATGGCACTGACTTTCTTATTCGTTTCCTCATCTGTTTGTGGATTTCTCAGCGGGATGTTGAAATGGTATCCGTCTTCTCCTTGCCAAAATAAAATCGGATATTGCAATCCATCGTACGATCGATGCGTTTTTGAAACTCGCTGAACATGACCATTTCTACGATGAAGAATGATATCACGCGAGTTAAATTCTTCATCAACTATAACGATCGCTACTTCATCAATTGTTGGTGTATTGTGCTGTCTTTCGTGTTGACTGAGAGGTACTTTGTCACCTCTAATTACAACTTTGTAATCATCAGATGGTATTTGTTCGAGAGCAGTTCTGAATAATTTTATTAATTTGTTGTTTTGATCAAATAAAGTTTGTAATTGAGCGATTATTTCTCGTTTAGTACCCATATTGAATTGACAACGTTAGTTAATTTGTTTGTCAGTGTTTCCCATGAAATTAATTTGAAGAAATTTATGATTTGCGTTCATTCATTTTTATATATATATTGTAGATTGGATTAATGGTGTAGGAGTTTATAAAGGACAGACAGACATTCATTTATATATATATATATATATTACATCATTTATTTTTAATATAAGTAGCAAATTTAACGAAATTATAGTACTATATTAAAAAAAAATCCCACAATTACCGTGTATAATTAATTAATGTTCGAAAAGTATTTTCGGTGACATACCGTATAATTCATAAGCAAAAAATTACTCCATATTTTCCTTTTGTTTTTTTTCTATGATTTACTTATCTTCTCATAATTGTTTTTTCATTGATTTATTACTGTTCTATGATACCAAAGGAAATTATTTTTTGTTAGGATTTTAGGTATCAACATACTGCAATCTGTTGTCTTGAGAGTTAAGACGTTATGTTAATAAGGTAGATTATCGCAAAAGATTTTCATTAAATGAAAACAAAAGATGTGACACATATTAGCTAAATTATTGTGTAAACAGCGGAAACGTTTTATTTTAAATCGATTAAGACACTTTACAGAATGTGGTATATAATTGTCAAAATACATTCTTGCAATGCAGTGTTTCTTAACCTTTTAAGTGAGCCGCACCCATTTGAATCTGAAAATATGTCTCCACATTGAAAAAAAAAATTCGATTTTGAATTTAGAAAAATATATTGTTTATTTAAAAGAAATTGTATATTTTTGTATCATTACAAAATAATGCTATTTTTATTAATGGCTTGCCTGTTGTTGCTTGTTCATTATCATACTTGTGATGCAAGGCTCTTTTCTTGAAAGAGTCACACGTAATCCATCACATGCATTTAAGCAATTTCATTCTTAAGTTTTTATGTGCAAAAGTAGGTAGGTGAAGGTGGATGGTAGAAGTGGCTGCAATCCTTCTTTCGCCAACTGTGGATGACGTTCTAACTGTGTACACCAGAATCTTTGTAATTCTAATTGTTCAAATTCCAAATTCGAATTGTGACAACTTTGTACGATTCCACATGTTTTGTCACTAACGACCCGGGTTTCGCCTTTCGGCATCTTCATGAATTCTATCACACGGATGCAACAGAACTGATTCTGATGACGTAAAAAGTTGTAACAATTCAAATTTTATATTGAGACTCCATCAAGCACCTTCAATCGATATCATAGATTGTTCAAATGCCATTTGAGTATGTCTCCTGTCTCGCATTTCAATAATATCGTTTTTTTGTTAAATCATATCTACTAAGTATTTTCGAACAAAGAAACAATCGGCCGATGACATTGTAAATTCAAATAGCTTTCAAACATCGCAAAAATAATTTATATTATTGAGTCTACTCCCGCGCCCCCAGAAATACCTTCCCGCACTTCCGGTTTAGAACCACTAATGTAGTGTGACAAACACTATACACATCGTGGAGCATTAAAAATATTTACGTAAATCAATTGACCATATCACAAATCTGCGAAAAGGTAAATTCCTACAGCATAATATATTATGTTCATTTCAACAATACGACATATGAATTATATGTAATGCGTGAGTTTCAAACACAGCCAGCCGGAAAAGCTTAGTGACGTCATATCCGATACATTAAAGCTCTAACGTTTTTATTTCTTTTTCGGAAAACGTTGACCGGGCATTATTATTGTGTCCAGTGGCTGGACGCCATTTTCAGTGAATAATTACCACTTGAAAATAATCGATAACATTTGCGCTACGTCACGACATGTAGGTTGTGACTAACAAAACAATAAATTAATACTACACACGTATAAAATGATTTTATTACTTGTTACTAAGGTATGAAACACCCAGTATTACACGCATTCTATGTTATTTTACAAACCGTAAAAAAGAAACGGTGTTTTTTTTTTATTTTATTGTCCCCTATTGCCATACTTAAAGTTTTTTTTTTCATAAATCATAATTGTTCCAATAGTTACCTTCTCACTTTAATAAGAGTTGCAAACTTCGCTGTTACTTGGATTTTACTCTGCATTATAAAAGATAAACCAATATATTGTTATTCTAGTCAGTAATGATAACGCCATTGCAATAATAATTTTTGATGTGTCTTTATACACAAGACTACTAAATATGCATACTTACCATCAATATCATTTTGATAATTGTTTTTTCTCCAATACAATCAATTAAGTTTATTCGTTTACGAATGAAAGTTTGTTATAAACATAACCGGGGTGGATGACTGTTAATCGGAACTTTTATATACTGATGGATTCATTTGTTATTTAAGTATTCTTTGAAGCTCCGGAAAAGTTTGAAAATAAAAATAAATCACACAATTTAATATATAGTTATTTTCAAGAATTGACTTATGAGTTGTGAATTTTAACCATAGAATAATACTAAAGTTAGGTTATTTGTTCATTCAAATAAGTAGACAATTTAGTTGTTCCCAGTAAATTTCTGAAATTCCTTGATAAGATGGTTTATCATCACTTGTTTTGTTAACGTTTTGATACAATATTTTATTATTTTCGTCCGCGTTAACGAGTAAATCTCTAATCGTATTTGATTGGTAAATGTCAATGAATCCTTATTTAATAGTAAAGCAGCTATAAAAATCATTAAAAAAAATCTGACTTCTACTTTAATTGCATCCGTATATTGAAGGTTTATACCGAAAGACGAAACTCGGGTTGTGAGTGACCACCAAACATGTGAAAATGTACAGAGTTTGAATGATTGAAATTTAATGTTCATTTATTATAGATTTTGTTATTTCATTGAGAAAACAAACATTCAGGTAACAAATCAATAAATTTGTACCGCTTCAATATATCGATAAAATTATATATTTCGGTGACATGTGTGTGCTTACCAGAGAAATTAAATTTTTCACTTACTTATTCTACGAAGCAACATTTTTGTTGATGTGTCAGAATAAATTTCTGGTAAATATAGTCGACGCAAGAAGTTTATTCGCGTCGACATCACAGTCGCGTCGGAAGGAAATTCGACTTATAAGTACCCTTATAATCTAGAACACAATGGGGAAAGTAAACCAAAGTAGATTTTCTATAGAGTGACCGCTTACTGGAACGGACAGTTAAACAGACCTGATTTATATAGCCTTATTTAGTCGGTGCACATGGGCTGAATAAAAAAAAAAGTTATCAATTAATTTTTATTATGATTATTAATTATTCTTTGAAAGCGTGGAATTTGGTGGCGCAGTAATTTCCCACATTTGCTAAAAAATATTAGTACCCAGAATGATTTTCCTATACACTAATACTTTCTTTGAATTCAACTTTTATTTATCTTCGCTCTCTAACAAAAAAATTAGAAATTGATCGGTGTTCTTATTAAACAGCTTGTGTTGAGATTACCTAGATCAGGAGTCTATATGCTTGACATTAGGGATAGACATTGAAAAAAATTTGAACGAAAGAAAGAACGTTTACCGGGTGTTTTGTATTTAAGTTTCATGCATTTTTTGTTTTGATGCATTTGATTAACTAATCTTAAATTGGCTTTGTATTAAACGATATATAATTTACAAACTTTTTCAACAACACAGTAGTCTAGCGGTTTACCAGTTCTTCGAGGCTTTCGTAAATTAAAAAAAATGAATTCGATTTGTTAAAAAGCGGATACAATTGAGCACTGCATCTTGTAAATAGATTCGTCAATGAAGCTTGATAGATTATACACAAATAGTTTTTTTAGTCTGATATGACAGAAATTTGGTTTTCTATCATGTCTCTATCATGATCTATTTGTGAGTATTTATTGTGAACGTATATATTTAATGAGCATATTTTTTGAGAAAGTTGTCTAACCACACTAAATAATATAGAGAAGTAAAAAAAAAATTCAATAAAAGTATAAGTTGGTGTAATGGTCTCCTCACTCAAGACTTTAACCATAGGGGCAGACAATGGGGTGGTCAAGCATACATACGAGAGTAAAAATAAGGTTGTATATTTGTGTTGAGACTTGCGCACGCCCAGTTGTGAAAACTAGCTGGAAAGTTTCAGAATTTGCATGACATACTTTTATAGTTCAATGGACTATAGGTTGATATCAGAATTATGATAAACACTCGTTATAAAAATTAATATGTCCATATTTTTTGTATTTGACAAGTTGAACAACCTGAAATCGGTAGCTTAATGGAAATAAATTACCTGCAAATATTCTAATGGGAATGAAATATTGTGAGGGCTGCCATAACATAATTAAATGGTAATATCACATTTAGTGAGAAGACAACATCTGTTTAGTACTTGACAGTGTCACAATAAGAAAATTATGTATGTAAAAAATTTCGCCTACATCACTGAAAGAATATATTCAATTTAAGCCGAATTCGAATGATCATATCAATTTAGTTATTCTTCATCGATATAAATACAAAAAACAGTTTTGCACGTATTATTCACTATGAAAAGTTTCGACAGTTAAAATAACGATGGTCAGGACCGATTTCGCTCATCACGAACATAATTAACTAAGAGAAAACAACCCTGGTCATTATGATATTAAATGTGGTAATAGTTTAAAAAAAAATGTTTTAATTACTTTAAAATAATACATTCTCAATAGCAAATGAAAGCTAACTTCTCAACAGTAGTAATCGGTTATAGTTGAGCAATTGATTATTAATTTTCATTGGATTCATCAATCATCAGATTATTAATATTTTTTTAAAAATCTTTTAATAAAACATTTTTTTTTAAATCGTGTGTAGTTTTAGATGATGATTTTTGTGGTTTTCTTTACTGAGAATATGTTCATGAAAGGCGAAATTAATATATGCAGATTTTATTTTTAATTGCCTACCCTTTATTTAACGCAAATTTTTTTGTGTCGGTATTTTAATGTTTAGAAATGAAATTTCCAGCTAAAATTACTGGTCAAACTTTATTTCAAGTGTATAATTTATTTTTATACTAAAATCAAAATTATGAAGTTAAGCACCTATTGAATAAAAATAAATTAATACTCGCACAATAGACCAATAAAAAAACTAACCCCCAACCCTTTCCCTTTTATTTACACACACCAATACATGCACGAACATACATAAATGACCGTAATCTATTATCAATACACTCGCACCAATAAAATATACAGATTTGTCAGGGTTGTCACATTATAAGAATATTAAAGATAATTTACAAAATATTATTTACTTTTGTCTTACTTGTTGCTTTGGCGATTTTTTTATAAACTGTAACGTTTTGTTGCGAGGAGTATAATATATTTTTCTAAAAAAATGGCAAATGCAATGTATCATGCTAATAAAATTAGTTTATTTAAGTGTTGTGTTTAAATAAAAATATTTAAGTGTTGTGTTTAAATATTGTGATATATCCAATTCAATCCCCCTTATACTTAACAAGCCAAGTTGTTAAGTTTGAAAGCAGTGTATTTTCTGACTAGAGAGATCTATTATTTTCTCCATAGTATATTGTTGTCTGCTATTATAATTCGATAATGTACGAATCATCTATTTTTGATCAGACATGTTTGCAATTTATTTTAGTGTTTTGTGATTATTTAGGATTTAGTTGATTTTAATGACGGACAAGAGTGTAGACTAAATAATTAACCCATATAGTCCTAAAATACGCTTTTGTCAGATTGTACATACTTATTAAGTATAGAGTAAGTCGCAATATCAATATTCAATATATTTTAGTGAAAATACACTTTTTCACTTACTACCCTTGCCGTGTACATTGTTTAACTACATCTATTATATCTTTATGAAATAATGTTATGTAAACTTGAATATTTAAAGTAAATGTAAAGTATTGAATATTTGATTTTGAAGACTGAATCTTTTATCCACATTAGACATTCAAAATTTTATTGACATCATAGTATCACATTTCCACTTATGAAAAAAGTTGAAGTATTTAAATCACAGCTTACAATACTTTAGAGTGTTGGGGGCTCAGCAATTAGTCTGGAAAGTTGGTCAATTGAGTGGAGTGGAGGAAACTTATCGAGGGGTCCAAGATTTAGCACGTGAAGCGCCACAAAAGATGAAGAAAAGTTAAATTTTCAAAGGATGCGAGAAAATTTACTAATGTATTTTCAATTCGAATCTGGAAAATTCTCTACAGAATTTTCACCACCCCTATCACTCAAACTGCCCCGACTGACCAGTACTTATTATTCATTGAACTGGTTAGTTTCAACTTTCAGTAACAGCCTGACCGTCTTCTGTGAAGCAGCAATGTCGCTCGCCTCGGAATTAGATATTCCAGGTTTGTTATAAATGATAACCTGCTAATAAAGCCATGGAAAACATATTTAATAAATACAAAATTCATTGGAACATAAGTTTAACACGATTTAAATATTTATCGATTAGTTATTGACAAGTTCAATCGTTTTCCCGGCATGACGTGTGAAGGGAAATGTTTACCAAGAATTTTAAACGATGTAAATGTAGACAGATTACTTACTTGCAATCGATAACTGATCACTCATCCAAATTATATTTGTTTAACAGTATATGAAGTGTTTCTCAATTATTCGTTAACAGTGATTGAGAGTTTGTTTAGTTTTATAAGTGTTTAAAAAGCATGCAATTCAACATCAGTGTCGTTCAAGAAATACTCAAACATAGTGTGTGCACATATTTTATATTCGTTAGTGCTCAAGTGAATCAATTAATTTTAAAAAATGCAGCCTTCTTATAAATTACTTTTACTATTTGTAATAATTTGTTGAAAAGTTTAAATAAACCACATCCTTAACATTTACGATCTGGTCATTTAATTATTTTTTGCTTAGCTTTCCTTTATGTATTTTTAATTATTGAAGGAAATCAAAATATTTAATTAAATAATTCTAAGCTATTACCGTTATTATTAACTATATTTGTGTTAACTATATAATATAATATATATAATAGCAATTATTACAGTAAATGTAGCTTATTCGGTTAAGACATATTTCACGTAATGCAAATGTATCATTCGCGTATGCTCAAAATTTTTTATTTTTAATAAAAACTTTTGAGCAGCGCGGAACAATAACTCAACCATTATTAAGAATACGTAAATTAAATACGTAGAACACGTAAATTTTTCTCAATACGTAAAGGAACGTTGAGACGCAACAAGCATATAATACAATTTTAAGGTGTTAACTGTCACTTCTTGATGGAAAGGCATTATATTTTAAATAATAAAAACACATTTTTTTTTTAGTACTTATTTCCACAATATATTTTTTGATCAGGACCGGTTTCGCTCATCGCGAGCATTATCAACTGATCAACTGATCAACTGATCAGTTGATAATGCTCGCGATGAGCGAAACCGGTCCTGATCAAAAAATATATTGTGGAAATAAGTACTAAAAAATGTGTTTTTATTATTTAAAATATAATACAATGATAAACACACATAAATTAGAAAAATATATAAAAGTATTATATTTATACATGGAATATTCACAAAAATTTGACTTGCAATTTCGAAGAGTTTTTGCACACATGCATTTCCGATAACAGTGACGAATAAGTTCATCACAGACATTTGCAAGATTTACAATAACAAATTATACAATAGCTCTCCCTTACTATTAGACCATATGTTCATCAATCTTTAGATGCAGCGTATTATTTTAAGCCTGATATAAATATGCGGAAAAATAAGCGTTTATATCAAATAAAAATAGTCTTGTCTATGATCTTTTTTTGATTATTTTTAAAGGTTTATAACAAAAAATCATTGTCTTGACTATTTAAAAATCGAATACACAAAACACATAGTACTGTATTGAAGTTTTTTCTTTTAAATCTTAGAATTTTATTGAATTTATATTTATAAATATTGTAATACTATTTATAAAATTATATTCCTTTTATAACTGAATACTAATTTTAAATATTTTAGTCAATTGGAACATTTTAAGCATACTTTTACATCTCTTGACTTAAAAAAAAATAAAAAAATATTTTTATCCAATAGTAATGGATTCAAAATAATATTTAATAAAACAACAATAATAAATGATAAAAAATGATTCATGGAATTTTTGAATGACCATAGCTAAATTATTTCTGTAACCAAAACAAATTTCGGAGAAAAAAATCTCGTTTATTTCTCCGTAGCGCATTTTTAGAAATGAATGGAAATTTCAATGGAGAGATTTTAATAACGAAGTATGTTATCTAGAATAACTTCTAAGAACTAACAAAAATATTTCTTTCCAGAAACCGGTGCTGTTTTCACTTTTGGAAAATCTCATTTTGCAGACAATGAACCAAGCCATTTCTTTATAAAAAATGATCCTGTCACATTCATTGCTTGTGGAGATGAACACACTACTGTTATCTGTCGTAAGTACAGTTTTTGTAACGTTTATTAGTAATGGCTTTCCTTATAACACAATTATTCTGTCGGTGAAAAACATTGTAAGAAAGTATACTTCAAACGCCCAAAAACTAAACACAAATTTACTTTCAAAGATTTGTAGTTTCACCAATTAAACAAAAAAGAATTAAATTTCTCGGATATATTTTATAAAGCAGTACAATGTGTACATTATATTTCATCATTATATTACTCCATTTTCAAACCAAATCCTTTGGTGATTATCGCCAATCACAAAAACGTTATTTCCCAAAATATATGTTGTTTGTTTTGTGACAGCAGAAGTTTACTATGCTGAGAGTCTAAGCAAAATACAAAAATTTAAGTCCTTAATTCATTCAGCATTTTTGGAGTTATATCTGTCTTTACATATAAATTAAATATTTTGATTATTGTTTTGACTTTAATGCATGTTTAAATCTAGGTAATAAGACATCATAAATTGCAAATAATATTTTTACCTCACGCTGACATATTATATATAAAAAAATGATTTCAAACATATTTGAAAATATTTTGATTACATTCCGTGTTCGGCTACAATACCAATAATTCTAATATTATTATAGTATAATAAAAATCATAATAATGTATAATATATTTTTGATAATCATGAACCACATAAAAAGTATGTTTTGTTGTCAAAGAACCAACTATCAACTTTTTATGACACATTCTAAAACGTTACAAGCAAATTAACTAATTTCTTTTTGTATTTATGTAATTTGTTTTAACCAAAATACAAAGATATTCATTACAATTCCATTCATACTTATATAGTTATTATGTAAAAAATAAGTTTATTGATTGAATTGGCATTCACTTGGTAGAACTCCATTATAACACGGTGAAAAAATAAGTACCTTGTTCTTTAAATATGACTTTAATTTGAACAAGTAAATCTGATCTACTTCTTAACAGTTGATAATTGGGTTTTTAAATTTACTTAAATCAAATGTTGTCGTTAAAAATATCAACTGAACTAATAAATCTATGATGGATTATTTTACAATATTTTTTTAATTTATTTGTAAGTCTTAAGCTGTTAGTAACAAGCAGTTATTTTTTTACCACCAAAAACATGTATTAATCGTCACTGGTTAAGTTAAAGCCATAGGTTGGGAAACACTGAGCTAGATGACTGAATTCTTAAGTCATTCAAAAAATGTTCACCACTCTTTGACCTTTCACCGAAATAGTATATGACATTTTAACTCGTTGACATCAGGAGACGTGGAATCTACTTGAACTTTTTCAACGTTTTTTTTAACACTTATTGTTCAGAAACCATGCAGTAACGATTAACTTATATAATATATGTATTCTTGGCTGACTAAGTTGGCAACTATTTAATAAAACCATTTAAGCAACGTGCTATTGTATAGCTTATGTTGTATCTCAAACAGTGAATATTCACAAAACAGAGTTATGGACAACAATCAAGCACTCAGGTTTGCATGTCTGCTGTTACGTAAATACGTTGTTTTTAAAAGAACGTTGACATTTTAAAGTAATTGTTTCATCAAAACAAAACAAAAACAGTCTTTTATTAGACATGGCGATAAAACTTTTGAATTCTCATTTTTTTATATTATTTTATAACAGTTTAAAAACGTAAAATCGACAATTTAATATGAATCAACCTAAAAGCAGTGATTTTCATCGGCGGCCACCAGAAAATTTTACTGCAGCCACCAACAGCTTTATAGTGACTTTTAAGGTGTTAACTGTCACTTCTTGGTGGAAATGCATGTTATTTTGAAAAATAAAAACACATTTTTAGTACTTATTTCTATAATATATTTTATGATCAGGACCGGTTTCTCTCGTTATAGGCGTTATCAAATGAGCTTTATAGTGAATATTAATATTTTTTAAAAATGTGATTTTTTTTAAATTTACGGGTGTGCCCACAAGATATTTCCATAAAACCGCAGATGCTTATAATGGGATCACAGTAAAAGTTTACAAAATTTTCCATAAATATTTTCCAATAAATTTTGTAATGATATTTATGAATAAGTACGCGCAATTTCGCGCAAATATGCCCCGCGAATACGCGTGCTTAGGACGCATGTATCCTGTCGTGAATGTGTTAACCTCGGATACTTATCGAAACTCGGTGCCTAAAATATATAAACCCGATAAGGAGTACAGTTTTTTTTCATATATTATGGAATTCTTAATGATTATGGACTATATGAAATGAATATAATTTTTGTATATTGTTTTAAAGAAAACGGACGAGTATTTGGGTTTGGAGCCAATAGTCATGGTCAACTTGGCCTCGGGCATACAAACACCGTAGAGAGACCCGCTTGTCTAAAATGGCTGAAACCAAGAAAAGCAAAGCAGATCGCATGTGGAAGAGGACATACCATCATATTGACAGGTATGTTATTTCTGTAGAAAATATCTTTGTCACATTCATTATTAGTGTCAGAACTCGCTTTCGTCTTTGCCCATCGTTTCATTGTGTATATTCCCATCTATGTCAACAAAGTCCAATCGATAATTCAAGTAATTTGTTATGAATTTCTCTTACTTTTCCACGCCGTACGACATAAACAACACCCTCCGCATGAATTTAATTTTATTCAAAAAACATAATTGAGAACACGGTGAAAAAATAGCAATGTATTTTAGTTTATAGTTAGTTTAGTACGGGTCTGAGGAGCGGCGACCGACTTATATTTGCTGTAACAACAAGTATAAGTCGGTCATAAAAAAAATTGTAGAAGTAAAATACATATTTTACCGCGTAATGGAGTTCTACCAAGTAAATGCCAATTCAATCAATAAACATAATTGAGAAGTATTTGTCTTGGATGCAACTTTTAAGTAAAGTTAAATTAGACATATCTGTATTTGATTATTGCTTGAAATCCACGATTCACTGCAGTTATGTTTTTTTAAATGAACTTACCTTTAATAAATCAGCAGCAGTTGATGAATATCTTCATATTTTAGCATATTTTTACGAATAACAATGGCGAAGTAATATCAATGCTTTTCTAAGAGTAAGGAGCTCACAGTTTTACTGAATCTTTATGATTGAATTGCTGATGATGCCGAAAGGCGAAATCCGGGTCGTGAATGACAAAGCATGCGGGAATGTACCAACATTCAAATATTAAAAAAACATATTTTCGTTTATTTGAAGTTTTGTGGGGATTTCTTTGTTCAATGAGGTCATAAATCATTGTTTTTATTCATTCCATGATATTTGATTTTATCTAAAAATCTTCGCAAGTTTATAAATTACCAGGCTATTTATCTACCAGGGTTGTTTTTATTTTATCTTTCATCGCTTATTTCCGGGACCGGAACAACGTAACGTGCTGAACATCTATCAAGCATAAATACCACTAAGGTTTTTTTGTGACACATACAAGCTTTTTTTTTTTTATAAAATTTTCCCAAGTTTTCCATGAAATTAAAGTTATTTCCATTAAATTCATGATTTTATGTTTAAATTTCCGGGATTTTTGGTATCAGTAGACATAAATTAGTTATTTCAGAGTGTTTTTAATCGTGTCTGCCGAGGCTAGCGAGCAGCTTTCGTCTATATGGATACAATATATTTTAATGAATAATTTTCTTCTTCTTCAGAGGACAACCAATTATTTGCGTGCGGAGATAATTCTGAAGGGCAACTTGGAACTGGTTGCCAAGAGCCGCAGCTGGTGCCACAATATGTAGAGATAGATGGTGAAGAAGACAGTTCCATTATCCAAATAACGTGCGGAGCTGAACATACGATTGTACTTTTTGGTAAGTACGCATAAAAAGACAAAAATTTTCCTATAATGGCAAAATTTTTGTCATTGTTTTTGTCAACATACACAAATATTAATTTGTTTTTTTTTTCGATTATAAATTATGTTTATCAAAGCCAAGAATTAAAAAAATTCGGATCGTACAGAGGCTATATATATAAAATTGATTCTTAATAACAATAACGAAACAATCGTTTTATGAGCTATGACAAGAATTTACAGATAATCACACAAATTTTTCATGAATTTAATTTAATTAGCAGTACGAAAAAAACTACGTTTTATTTCATATATACTGCCTTTCCACAAAGAATTAGACAGATTTTTAAAAATAATAATTACAATATGCTTTAGAACTCCATATTGTTTTTACTTATTTGTTTATTTTATAATATACATATTTTTAATTAAATATGTGAAAATTATCATAAGAAGATCCAGTTGGTGAATAAGAGAAAAACGTTTTTGTTTTTTATCCGGTGTCTATATATGTAATATGTATGAAACGGTTCAAAAATTGTAAAATTTTTCAAAAACAGTTTTTCAAATTATAAAACAAACGTTTACATTTTTCATAACACAAATTTCGTAATATGTATGTACATATTTATTGTGAACGATTGAAGTCGCCCTCTATGGGCATTTATGTTTATTAGTTTTTTGATAACACATCGGTAATACAGTACTCATCATTTTTGTGATTTTAGTTTGACTTTGCAGACAAAAATCCGTGAATTTTTATCATTTATCCAAAATCTGTTCATCAGTTTTATTTTAAATTATATGAGTCTAATTATTGTTTACAATTCAATTTACAGATAGTGGAAGAGCATACTCCTGTGGTTCAAACAGTGATGGTCAACTAGGCCTTGGTGAAAATGTGAAAAACTCTCCGACCTTTCAATTGATTCCCTTTGAATATAATATCCGATATATCGCATGCGGATACTACAACTCAATATTTATCGCAGGTACGTTGAGTCGTAAAAGATTCAATAAATTATATTATACTATGCTAGATTGATTAATAGGTAGTGGTTTCAACTAATTTGCCAAAAAGATTATTGAAAAACAGGAAGTATTTTTTTCAAGATCGGCTTCAAACTGAGTTAAAAAAATATTAACAATAGTGTACAATTCATCAGAAACGTATTTTTTTTACCAGATAGAAATTTAATTGTTAAAACAATATTATTTATTTATTATGCTGTCATGCGGATCACTTTCATGTCTGTGTACAAATTTTATATATTGATAAAAAAACAACGATCGATTTCACGATAACTATTTAAAAACAAAGTGTGATATTCGTCGCTGCAAGTTTGAAATAAGTTTATAGAACTTGGCTCCTTGCCACAACTCCGCGAACCACAAAATTTCTTCATGACCGCTGATTGGCGACCACTGCTCCAGTAATGTGGCTCTCAACTTTTATCTTTACATCGATATCCTTTTTATCAGTAATCACATAATATTTTTTGTAATATGATCTGGCATTTTAAATACCTTACTATTGCAATGCATTTTTCACTATTTGTCAGCCTAAGTCTCCAAATAAACATTTCGATATATAAACTATAAATGTGCTCACTACGAGATTTACATTTTTATTACAATTGGATATGTATTGATTAATAACTCAATGTAAACTTAAACGAAAGTGGGTTTTTACTGTTTCGAAAGTCAGTGAGCTGATTAACTTTTTAATCTCATTCAATAAAGCTTGGCTTCCATTAGTCTAATTAAATTCCAATCGCTTCCAACATCATATGTTATTTTGTTTTGAATCAGGTCTTTATTTACAATAGATGATATTTACGATTTCATTATTGTTCCATAGATACTGGGGACGCATTCGCATGCGGTGAAAATGATAATCAATACCTTGGAACACCAAGCGTACTAATGCGGATTTTTGAACCTGAAATGGTATCGATGGAAGGCTACAATATTGTCGCAGCATCCAGCGGTGCAAACCACTCCTTTTTCGTGGTAGAAGGTGGCACTGTTTACGCCGTGGGATCTAATGCCCGAGGACAACTGGGCCTTCCAAAAACTATCGAGGATGAAACACGACCGAAGAAAATCGCTGAAAAACTATTCTCAGGACGAAAGATAGCCAAAGTCGCATGTGGCTCAATGCACACTGCATTCGTCACAAGTAAGCGATGTTCTAGACATGTGCTCTGCAACCCTTTGTCACCAACGGCACACTTCCACAAGTCTTCAGAATTTCGCGGCACACGTCGAGCAAAAAATGTGTGAATTAATGAAATATTTTTAAATTTATGGTTATAAATTACTTAATTATTTTCCTCGAAAATAATAGAAACGTAAATCTTAGAAATAGTATGGATTATAATCATTTTTAATGCATTATACAATACCACAGCACATCTAACATTGTCTCGCGGTTTTGGATCACTGTGCTTGACAATCAACTTAAAAAAAATACAAAAAAACGCCAAAGTTTATTATTTCACGGTGGTAAAAAATGGCAATGTATTTTAGTTCTACAAAATTATTTTGACAAATATAGTTCATAGCTATTTCGGCTCACGCCATCGTTAGATCTATGCTTAAACTAACATTCGCTTATCTATATATAGCTGTGCAGAAAAGGCACACAACACATCCTCTCTCCTGTTCCAACGGCCTAGCTTGTTACTTTAACACAATGACACTAAATTTTCAAAATTCTAAATGAAACAATAGGTGTCTATGACAATAATATTATATGTGGGACGGAAGTGATCCTTCTGGAAGCAAATCAGACCACCCCTTTGTACAACGGCTGGACAAGTGGCGATACTATTATGTTAGTTTGTTCGTTAAGAATCCTTTGTGATAATTGGTGTCTATTGATTTCCAGCTTTTCCAAAGCCGTCATTCTCCGACCCTTACTACGAAGATGCAAACATTTAGAAGCTGAGTTTGAATTTATATTATGTGATTCATTAATAACGTGATTAGCGAATTGTGAATCTGTTTTTTTACTGTTGAATGATCTTACATGTTCCTTAGCTCGAGTAGATATACTTCTACCTGTCTGTCCGATATAAACGGATAAACATGAGCCACAGGACATTTTATAAATACCGCTTCTGTCCAATTTATTGATTTTATCTTTACTATTTTTAAGATGTCTGCCTAAGTTATTGTTGACCTTGAAAGCTACGTTTATTGAGTTTTTAATCTCCCGATGAATTTTTTCGCTAATGTTACCTAGGTAGTTAATAGATTTATAGAAGCAGTTATCTTGTATTGGGTTCGGTTAAATGAGTTTCCTAGCTAGATTTAATTGTTTTTTATGTAATAAATTATTTATCGTCGTTATCTCATAACCATTATTACGGGCTATGCATTTTATAATATGCAGTTCTTGATCGTAAACTGCCTGACTCATAGGTACAGTTACTAGCCTATGGACCATGGAGTTATAAGCCGCAAGCTTATGATTCCATGAGTGGAGGGACTTTGCGTGAATTGTGGTATCACAAAAGGTAGGTTTTCTAAAAATTTTAAAAGTGTGTCTGTTTTTAACTCTGCTAATGGTTAAGTCCAGGAAATTGATGAAGTTGTCTACCTCTATCTCTAGTGTGAATTTAATATTACTATGTATAGAGTTAGCTTTCTGTAGAAATTTATCTAATTGTCTATCTGTGCCTTGCACACAAATCAAGATATCGTATTTAAATGTTCTGTGGCTCATGTTTATCCGTTTATATCGGACAGACAGGTAGAAGTATATCTACTCGAGCTAAAGAACATGTAAGATCATTCAACAGTAAAAAAACAGATTCACAATTCGCTAATCACGTTATTAATGAATCACATAATATAAATTCAAACTCAGCGCCTAAATGTTTGCATCTTTGTAGTAAGGGTCGGAGAATGACGGCTTTTGAACAGCTGGAAATCAATAGACACCAATTATCACAAAGGATTCTTACCGAACAAACTAACATAATAGTATCGCCACTTGTCCAGCCGTTGTACAAAGGGGTGGTCTGATTTGCTTCCATAAGGACCACTTCCGTCCCACATATAATCTTATTATCATAGACACCTATTGTTTCATTTAGAATTTTGAAAATTTAGTTTCATTGTGTTAAAGTAACAAGCTAGGCCGTTGGAACAGGAGAGAGGATGTGTTGTGTGCCTTTTCTGCACAGCTATATATAGATAAGAGAATGTTAGTTTAAGCATAGTTCTGACGATGGCATGAGCCGAAATAGCTATCAACTATATTTGTTAAAATAATTTTGTAGAACCAAAATACATTGCTATTTTTTTTCACCGTTTTATAATGGAGTTCTACCAAATGAATGCCAAATCAATCAATAAGTTTATTATTTCATTATTAATATTATTAATATCAATGGAAACCCCTGTTCTAAACAGTTAAATCCGAAAATGGTCCGCGACCTACTGGGCGTTAGCGAGGTCGCGCAGTACATGTATTTGTACGAAAGTATTAGTTACAGTATTGCATATATTTACTTTTAATTCATAAATATTTTGATGAAATATTGTATATAAAAAGCTGAAGACCGTCAGACAATGATGGAAAAATTTATTTTCTCAGACAAAATTTTAGATTAATTGTTTTGTTTAGTTTCGTGTAAAATTGATCAATGAGAAATGGCTGAACACAGATTTTTTACAGGGAACCAATTGAATTTTCCAGGGCTGTGAAGCCGTTAAAAAAATTACCAACGACACAACTTATGACGTTTTTTTGCTACCTTTCTTGTTTATGTGCAATAAATTAAAGATCAACCAACCAATCCGGCAAATATTTCGTTGAGACATTTTTCAAAATCATCTAATCGAAAAGGTAGCCGGAGCCGTTTGTTTTTCAAGACTATCCTACTCCGGCCAAAACATCGCGACTCCACGAATTTGACTCCATTGAACTGGAATATTCGGTTCAATGAAATACAATGCAGTAAATTTATGAATTTCAATCGATGACTTTTTTTGAATAATTGTTTTTTAAGTATTTTTTTACTCTAATTTACGTTGCAATGTTTATATTACGGTCGTGGGTAATTTAAGACCTTTATTTTTTTTAGTGGATGGCTACATGTACACTTGTGGAGACTCATCTCACCAAAAGCTCTGCTTGGATTCAGATGATATCGGTAATAATAATATAGAGAACACGGATTCACATTCTAACCAGTTTCTACCAACATTGGTAACAGTACTAGATGGGTTTAATATTGAAAATGTTGCTTGTGGGGGCTGCCATACTATTTTATCAGCAGTAAAGGATCCGCTATATGAAAATAACAACATTGACCCTGAGAATCCGGAATATACAAATAGTACTATGTTAGGGGAGCTCCCACCTCTGCAGAAAGTTCCAGTATCAATTTTGAACCGTGATTCATCATCGTTTGAACCAGGCGAAGAATCCGAAATGAATGGCGACCACGAATTAAAATATGCAGAAAGCTCAGTTATAACAGATGAAACAATAAAAGAAACATCTAAAAGAACACCGGTGGAAATAACCGAAGATGGCGACGATGATGACGAAGAAAATCCTGAAATGGATGGTGAAGTGAATGCTGAAATAAATACTGAAATAAATGCTGAAATAAATGCAGAAGAAAATCCTGACGAATATATTGGAGTAATGTCTCAAGAAAGAATGGATACAGATAGTCAAATGAGACTTGTCGGTGTTTTGTCGGCTGGTTATGATAACATTGAAGAAATGGAAATTGAAAAGGCCGATAGTCTTGATGACTCAACAATGGATTTCATTGACAGTGCCGAAAAATTGCTTCCAATGGAAAGTATCAATGAAGAATCAATTGGATACACTTCTGTAGATATTGCCGACAGACAGTCCATAAACTCTTTGGAACCAAATGTGAGTGGTTCGCATATATTAAGAATAAATGACATGGAATGCTCAACAGCTATGCCGGTCTCGATAGTAGATATTGAACAAAATGAACACATCTTGAATCTTAAATCTCATAAAACAACAATTGAACATGTCAACAATGAAGGTGTGGAAGAAATGTCTATTAAAGCTCACAACTTACCCATCAAAGCTATCGAAATGATAACGCCGATTGAAACTAAAATAGCTGAAGAAATACAAGACATAAGCACAGTAAATGAATGCGTGGAACAGAATATTGATGCATTAAGAAATAATATGAGATTAGAAAATGTAGGAACACCAGTGAAATCTTCTTTGCTTAATGTACCCGAAAACCTTCAAAATAGTCCAGCAATGAGTACTAAAAGTGAATGCAGTCAAAAATCCATGAAATCAAGTACTGGAAGCCCAAAGTCAGAAAATGAAACCATTATTTGCCACTCAGATAAATCTAGCCCACAAATGTCAAAATTATCTAAAACGCAAGCTGTAATACCAATCTTGAGATCCGAAGATTCCAGCACGCAGGTTGATCAATTGATTGATGATGAAACTGATATAGTTCAATCTAAGATATCCAAAACGATCGAGAATGAAGGGAAAATAAGCAAATTTTTCCATGGTTCCTGCATGGGCAAAACGAGAGTACTGTCAAGTGTTGACGTCAAAGGTAATTTTATTTCTTCCTATCCTTATTTTCAAAATAAAGAAACACGTAAATGGTATTTATTCATCAATTATATTGGCTCATAAAATATTTTAGAATTATCAATTTTAAAAATTCACTTTGTTTTATGATATTTATTATTAATTATTACAGAAGATGGTGAGGATGCTGCAGATTCATCTATACAGTTAGCTGATCAAACAAACTCAAAAACTTGTGTGATACTTTAAAATATTATATTAATTATAGTGCATATCAAGTTACTATCGGATTTATCAAATTATTTATATTTCCATAAACAATCTTCCCTCCTTTACACTGACGATTTGATTGTTAACGAGTAGTCATTAAAATAATAATATAGATTTGTACAAATTTTAATATCTGTGTAAGAAAATAATAAAAATATTATCCATCAACATTTAATTTTTTTTTAATCGTCAAACCCCTATTGCATCTCAATCAATATATTTAAAAAAAAAACAAGGAAATTATTTTAATAATTAAAATAACAGGCTGTGTTTTCAATTTATCCATGATTTTTTTAGAATGAAACGGTGAAAATTAAGAGCTAGAAAGTGATTTAAAGCGTGGTTATACGTGGAGGACAATATTATATTTGGGAGTTCAAAGGAAAAAGAATTTGCCCCTTTCTGAGTTAAAATAAACACATCGCAAATAGACGAAACAAAATATTGAGCAAATGGAAATTTTTGCCCCTCTCTTATAAAGAACTGAAATAACCTTCTTAGATAGTAAATTTAGGAAATTTATTACGAAACCGTCCAATTTACATAAAAACGCATTTAAGCAAAGTAATGTGTTCCAGTCTTTTCTTTTGAAACCCAAAATACACAAATTTTTATTTTTATACCAAAATATATAACGTTAACTATTTTATTTTTTTAATAAATGTGTGTTAATTTGATAACGATGGAGAGATAATTTTAATTAAATATTATTTTTAAGATCTTTTTTTTTTGACCAACTCATTATGATAGTAATTACCTACTATTTGATAATTAATTACAATATCCGGCATTCATTGTATAAATAAAAAATAGCGGTTTACCAGTTTGCAAAGGTCTAACCCTCAAATTAAAGTAAAGTTATTGAACTTAATTATCATCTATTATTTTTATTTTTGAAAAAACCAATTAAAATTGTAGGCAGAATATTAACAAAAAGGCACAAATGATAAAATGAGGAAATTTGTAAAATATATTGATACGGGGTAGCAAAAAAACTCTTCGCAGATGCTATTAATTTTACACCTTTTTATTTTTATTCTTTTCTATCGTGTGAGTAAATATTTTTTAAATTTATGTTGTGTGATGATAAAGCGTTTGTTGGAGATGCTACTTTAGACTTAATTATGCTACATAAGATTTTTTGTTAGCAATTCTTGATATATAGCAACACTCTCCTTGCGGTTTCGCTGACACCTGGGAAGGTTGGGTAAAATATGGAAGTTGCGAGGGCTGAAGAAGTACAGGTATTTAATTATTTAGCTATCATATAAACACTACCAACCGATCTACTCATTACTATTCTTCAAATCATAATAATAGGCTTTTTGTTTTTCTGTAAGAAATTCATGCCAGCAAGGTATTTTTGTACCCCGGCTGCCATATTGCTTTTTCAAATGCCCGAATTGACATGCTGTATTCGTGCCATATTCAAATAACGACGTCTTTTTTATACATACAATTTTTGGTTTACGCAGATGTATTTATTATCTCTAAAAATTTTACATTTGTCTTTCTAAGCGTTCATTTAAATACCGTTACATTCCGATGGTTGTCATCGACCTAGTAAAAATGCATTATCGGGCTTTCAAAAAAATTACAATAATGATTGGCACTCCACTCCGTTGACTCATACTTCGCTCGTGACGTTTCATATTCTTTTGTTGTTTTTCAGCCTTTAGCTGTCGATCCTCCTTCCAAAGAAAATGAGGTGACAGAAATACCCCCTGAATTTCTTATCAAACATCCTTTGGAAAATGTTTGGACCTTATGGTACTTCGAGCAAATCAAGGGTGTGGGTTGGGAAGAATGCCAAAAAGAAGTCACATCATTCGACTCTGTCGAAGACTTTTGGAGGTGAGTTTTATCTTATTCAAATACTTATGGAATGTCGCCATTTGCAACAACAATAGTGATACTGTGCTATTTATTTTGTATACATTGAGTCAATATGAGTGACTGGTATGATTTATAATCAAGCAAATAAGTGTTTATTTTGACCATTTTTGTTATTAAAATTTGACACTCATTAACCTTTGATATCTAGGTCCATTGTATGTGTTATTTGGATAAATTGTAATTACCCACCCCACCCTTAAATAGTTTGAATTATTAAATATTAAATATTCACAGTAAAGACAATTTATATTTATGATTAATAGTGAATGCAATGTCATTTAATGTTTTAATTTTTCTTCTGAGGTATTATTTTTCATCATTTAATCCATTCCTCATTAAGAGTCAGCTATTTATACTTTAATTATTTTTGCGATTTAAAAGTTCACCTTAGTTCTGGTCTATCATTTTTCACATTCATCATTTATTTACTTATGTTACACTTTTCTTTTTTCAGTGATTTATCTTATACATCAGTGTTATTAACTTAATTAATTTATTGGGCTGAGATCTAAATTGTTTTTAGATTATTATTTAGGTTTTTAACTCAATAGATGTCATAATTGAAACAATGTTTACAAACCAATACTAACATGTACAAAAACCTCCTCAGAATTGCATTTCTGCACTTGAATGAACATTGATTCAAAACTAATCAATAACCTGTTTCGCGACACTACTATTATGCATGACCAGTTGCAGCAACTCAAAATCTATGCATAAAATGACCATAAAACTTCCATTTTCATACTATATATTAATTTACAGTGATTTGTAATATATCTTTCAATAAAATATAATATAGTTTACGGCACTCAACTAATAAGGTAAACTTAAAATTTAACTGAAAATAGTTAAAACAGGACAAAGTCATCAGAAATTTGTGATCAAATTCTGAGTGTAATATTACCATGATCCTGTGATGCATATTTCCCTTCCTGCTGAAAGATATTTAACCCACTTCACTGATGTTTGTAATCCAGTTGTAATTGGCTATTTTCTAAATATTCTGCAGTGTCACTATATGGCAATATATTTGAGAATGAAATGTTTAATCTGAGAATTTTATTTCTTTTGCATTTCAGTGTTTATAACCATATTAAACCTCCCTCTGAGCTTAAGCAAGGGAGTGATTATTCAATATTCAAAAGTGGCATTCGCCCCATGTGGGAAGATCCAGGTAACAGACAAGGCGGTCGGTGGCTAATCAACTTGGAAAAAAAGCAACGCTATAATGACCTGGACAAATACTGGCTAGATGTTGTAAGTATACTATTTCTACAATCATTTTCTCTGTCTTATTGTTTTAAGAGTTAAAGCTCAACTGAGGATTGCAGTAAATCCAAAGCAGTCCAGAATTTAAACATGAATGCATTTTCAGATTTTTTTTCCGCACAATTTTAATTGTTGCCTACTTGGCAATGTATAACATATTACACTTAGTTTACCTAACTAAGTGTAAGATGTTATACAAAAATGAACCTAAAAATGTAGAATGAAAGCTTTCTTACAGGACAGTATATTGAATTGCAATAACAAGAAAGAATTACAACAAGCGAGATGATGTCTTAGCTATATACATACATAAATATAGACATGTACAAACCGCTTTATACTCATGACGTAGATTACCATACCATATTTAAAAAAATTATGTTGAACTAACTTGTATTATTTTAATTGATTTGTTAATCACCAAAGCTAGCTTCAAGAATAATGTATGTGTCTCTAAAAATAAAATACAATATGAATTTTACTACTTCTACATTTCTATGTCTCACAATGTTAACTTTAACAATGATCATCATAAAAAATGTGAAAGTCGGAGAATTCAAATTTTGTCTTATTTTGAAAATATAATGCTTTTCCACCAAGAATCAAGATTTGACACATTACAAAAATGTTATGATATATGAAAATTGAGCTTGTGTATGTAGCCACAATTATTACCCTGTTTGACGGTTTATAAATACACAGTGTACTAGGTGGAGAGTTCAATAGTGTTATATAAATTGTTTCCATACATTCAAATGGTTTATGAATTTATTTTTTACCTTTATTACAGTGTTTATGCTTAATTGGTGAAGCATTTGAGAACACTGATGATGTTTGCGGAGCAGTAGTTAATATTAGGCCAAAACAAGATAAAATTGGTAAGATATTCTTATATCTATGTAATTACTAAAAAGTCCTGAATTGGTGGGAGTATATGATGTGAAAATTTTTATAAAAATTAAAACGCATTGGTTTAGTTCAGATAATTAAGTGTCTGGTTGAAAGATGTTGGTAATATTGTCAGCTTAAACTGCGATTCGAATGTGATGAATTGTTTTACCTGGCTGCCTTTTTGTTGCCTCAGCTTAAAAAAATATTGATTAGAAGATGAAAGACATTACATTTGGCGCAATGTGGGAGAGATAAAAATTGTTTATGAGTGGTGACTAGGGAACTCGGATATCCGGCCCTTTTTAACTCTCCGATTTCTCTAAATATCCGGATAGTATTCGTTATAATTTTTGATGACATATTTTACAAAATCGATGAAAGATGATATGTTGCTGGATATAAAAATTTGGCGGAATTCGATGATTGCAAGTAGCTGACCTTGTTAATAAAACATTGGCGGATATGAGTTTAGATATTGTTCTCTATCTGAAAGTGAATTAACAATTTTAATAAATCTGCTTGATATTCTGGCTCCAATGGAAGTTGCTATTAAAGAACTAAGTAATAATAATGCAACATTATTAACAGCCGAGGAATTTTATAAATTTGTATTTAATAAGTCGGAAAAATTTGAAAGTTTATTGAGTGAAGAATTTTCACATCCGATTAAAAAGAGAATGAACGAACGCCGACATAAAAAAATAATCACACTCGTGATATATCTACAAAGTGGAAATGTTCCCGGATCTAATGAACATTTTCGATACTCAAATAAATATGAGGCCTTGATCTTTTTCGACTTTCAAATTGCAACATGAAATGCGTAATTCTGTTTTATCTCTCGTGGAAACTAACGACAATACAAATAATCTGAAAAAAGATTTTAAATACTTAGATCAATTTTAAAAAAGACGGAAAAGTTGGACGTGTTGTTTAAAACACTTCTAACATTAAAACCGACATCAACAGCAACGAAACAAGTATTTTCAACAGCAGGACAAATTAATACTAAACTAAGATCAAATTTAAAATATGATAATTTAATGCTCTCTTATTTTTAAAATCTGAATGAATGACTTATATTACAAATGAACTCTTTTTTAATGTATTCTTTTAGTACATAAATTTATATATGTAGTGATGTTTTGTTATTTTCATACATACTGAAACTATCCGGATATATCTGGATAGTTTCAGTTTTACTATTCGATATCCGGATAGTTGAAAATGATGAATAGTTGGAATCCCTAGCGGTGACGCTTGTATTTTAAATATTTAGAACATCAACAGAATGATTTTAAAAATATTCAAATTTGATCAAATGCTTTGTCCATTGTAAAATTTTATGTTGTAGTTCAAACATAATTTTTATTAATTAAATCATTTATTTATGGAACACTAATTTTATCTGCTTACAGTACTACTACTACAGCTGAAGTAATGTTCATCATTATTTTAACAAACACTTGATATTGATAGTCATTAGTTCCTTTTAACACTATTAGATCATTCAATATCATATCATATTAAATATGTTGTCTGGCAAAAGGAAAATATTTTTACTGACACTTTCTGTAATGAGAATGGATTAATTTTCCACTTCATCAATTTTAATTATGGAATTTCATCATCTATATGTAAATAATAACAATATTTGTACCATCACCTGTCATCTATACTTCTGCTGTTACAGTTGCTTTGTATAAAACATTAATTATTTTTAAATATGAATGGTGCTCAAATACTGAATTGTTATTTTCCTTTTTAATAGCACAAGTTTTCTTTTTGGCTCTTTCACAACAAAATTGCATTATTTAAAATCCTACATATTTCCTCAACTCATTCAGTTTTCCTAGATCATCTAACTTGTTACTAAAGCTTGTGAAAGGTTAACAATTTTATTGTATTATTCATAAACCGCTAGCAACAGGATTTCTTATTACACATTTATATTGTCTTTTTCTAGCACTCTGGACTGCAGATGCTACAAGACATGTGGGAATTATGGAAATAGGGAAGAAATTAAAAGATAAACTTAAAGTAAGAAGTGTTATGGTTTATCAACTACATTCAAATTCACAAAAGTCTGGATCAACTATTAAAAATACATTTACCCTCTGAGTGTATTTTATATATATATATAATCTTTCACAGATTTACGCTGAAATATTTAATAATGTTTTAAGTTTACTCATTTCACACCTATCTATTTAATTTAATACTAAGATAGCATTAATCTGATGCAACATTAAATGGTCAAAACCACCATAAAATCAATTAAGAAGTTCTGCATTCAATAAGAAAATGTAAATGCAATGGAACATAATTGCAAAAATGTGTCAGTGGTATGTCGTTTGCTTGCTATCCTGTTAAAATTAAGTTTGCATGGGCACCCGAAACATTTAATATTCAATCATTTGCTCGTTAAGAATCTGCTGAGGTGCTGGTTAAAATACACTGTACACCTACCAAAACAACTAATATATTGTATATTACATTAATATTCTTACATGTGCAGCTCGCTAAAAATGTATCAGACTAATTAAATGTCAATAAACGATTTGTCATTTAGCTAAGGAATGTGTAATTATTCCTTGAGTATGTTACACCACAAATATTGCCTTTTAAGAGTAGTATGTACATTTGTACATACTTTACAGTAATTATTGTTTTGCAAAATATTAGTCTCAAGGCCTCTTTCCTTAAATGACAGAAAACGTCAGGCTGATATTAGTATGGGTTGACAGAACTGTTTTATTTTATAAGTTTATTTTGCTCTTTGCCTAATCAACGACAGTAAAAAAAAAAATACAAATCATTAATTAATACTAAGGGTTTTCCACATAGTAAATTGAATATCTTTTTTGTCATGTGTAACGAAAGTATGGGTTCCTTTGTATTACTACAAAAACATCATCAGATTTTGATTTTTCTTAGTGTGATTGGTTGGTTATGAAAGTAAAACTAACAGAAAAGATATTCTCTTACATATGTTGAAGTAAGAAAAATATATTATCTTTATTTTTGTAAATTGTAACACATTTTTAGTGAAGGTCTTGATTTTCATCATAACAATATTGTTTGTTCTATCACATAGATGATGTATTTTTTTCAACCTTATATTAATTAAAATAAACTTTTATTACTTTGTGAAATCATTGTTTTATTTTTAATAACCTCTTTCTGCATTTGATTCCTGTCACGCTGAGGTTCAAAAGTATTATCAATACTGAAATATCCCTTCCTACGTTATCCCCGAGTATCTGGAACAATTTTACTAAAAATATATTGATGAATTCCGGATATATTGAATTATTTTTAGAATTCATTCAATTTCTTCACATTAATAAGGTGAATTATACACCTAACTTCAAAATAGCTCTAGAATTCCCCATACCAAAGGTAATTTCCTTTCACAGAACCGACAATTCTCTGAATGATTGCCAAATTTAATCATGAATTGGTAAGGTTGATTTTTTTGCCACTGAAATGAGTAAAATAAGTATCCCAATGGTGATTGACAATTGTAAACTGCATTATATCTGAAATGCAAAAACTACACCCAGCATCTATAAAAGGATGATTGATTTCAAAAAACCTATACCCTCCCTGAATATCGTGTATTGCTCCCGAACTAAATAAAATCCTAGCTTAAGTTTTGACAGCCCACTGCTGGGTCAGCATGACAATAATGATGAAAATTGGAATCCATTAAGATACATATAACAACTTGCCTGATAAAATAGTTCACTCTGAAAGTAGATTGTAGTGTAGCATTCAATCGACTTGAGTGTAGATTAATCTAATAATTGCTAATGAATAATGTTTTGAAAATTATATAAATCCCAGATATAATATATAAAAAATATCACAAACGATCGATTTTAATAGTGAATTATTGAAGCTTGAATGCTGAGGTTAATCTTTTACTGTGACTTCAAAAGAACTTGAAAGTCAAATTTCTTTAATTTTATACTGACCTAAAATTAAAGAACTACAGTATCCGGACTTCGATTACCCGGATTTTCGATTATCAGGATCGGTCAAAACAAACAAAAATATTACGAATTTGCTGATATAGACGTGGCGAATTGTATACACTTGATGTATGTGATGAAATATAATCATAACATTTTGTTATTTGTTTTATGGAATTGTTGGAACAAGCTCTGTGTAAAATATGCGTCAGTGATCGTCAAAAATCGCTAAATAAATAAATATGATTTATTTTGAATTTAATTGTCTTCTGTCAATTATGATTTTTTTGATTATACGGATTTGACATTATCCTGATCCCATCATCCCTAACTAGTCCGGATAATCGAAATTTTACTGTAGTTTTCATTTTATGTCGACTCAGTTTTCATTTTTACTCTAATTATATACAATAATGATATACTTTTTAATTAAATTTATTTTCTGGAATGAAATTTGGTAAATATAATTAAGAAAAAATCCATAATTAAAATCATATTTTATGGTTGAGTATTTTATAAATGTAAACATGGCTTTGAAATAAGCCTGACACTGATATTTAATATTTTTTACAAATACTTTATAGTTTTTTCAATAAAAGAATACACTTCACTATGGCAACGTTTATTGATTTTTATTTTTTAGTAAATTCTGGAAAAGTTTCGTGTGCATGGCAATTAATGATTGATTTTTAAGTGTCAGTTTGCCGCTAGAACGTGAAATTTTAGGAATCGATATATATATATTCCTTAGGGCTCTGTAATTATTCTCTTACATAATATTCCTGTAAAATGTCAGTGCAGACTGTATTACTCGATTTTTCTCTAGACCCCAACAGAGTGGGCGATGAATTGGGCCAGAGAACATTGTTTAACAAAATCGAGATGATTTTGAAAGACCATGTTCCTAATCTGATTTTGGTCAGCGATATAAATGTTATCGGTGGATCCCTTAAAATTTTAACTGGGAAAAACGGATGCACTGTTTCTGTAAGATTTTTTGATCAAGGTCTCATCACAATAAATATCGAATATTATAAGCATGACGATGTTGATCCACTAATCACGTTCGAGGTAAGCCTGCCTTAAAAAATAATTAATATTTTGAGTACATGAGGTACATGTGCTGGTATGGTTAAAAACATACAGCCTATTAAATATTACAAACAGTTTCATTCATAAAAATAAATGATTTTTGTAATGTATTATCATAAATGCACAAAATATTCACTGTTCAATAGTTTATAGCTCATTACATTGTGATAAGGAGAGATATTTAACATGTGCGATGTTTTAAAATGCACATTCGCGTCTCTGGGTTTTTTTTTAAATATATTTCTTACATTGGTGGTATTGATTTTGAAGGATATTCACATGAAAATTATTCCCTCCAAAACTATTAATCAATAAAAATTTATTTGAGTGTTCAAATGTAGTATTCATTGATGTCACGCAAATGAGGCATCATTATTTCTTTTGAACTTGGACATGCACTACAGCTTTTTAATCATTATTTTTAACTATTATTTTTTGCAACTACATCACTGGTATGGCATTCACTGGACAATTTTTAAAAGATTTGCCAAACCAGGCTTCCTTCCATATATATTATTTATTCGTTTAATTATAATTAATATATATAAATACTGTTCACCTTTAAAATTAATTTAGACAACCACATAATCTGTTATTATATAAAGCAGTACAAAAAAAAATGTATATATTGTTGCTATAATTTTATGAAAAAAATTTTTGATATTGGGTATTAAGTAAGGGTGAATTGGTTTAATATTAATCGGAATCCGGTAGATTATGTGGAATAAACTTTTAATCCAAGATTTCTTTTCTTTTGAGAAATAAGACTATGTGTGTATCTCAAATGAAAAAGGTAAACTGTATTAAAATAGATAAACTAATTGTTACCGAATTAAAGTCATATAACATAAATTTTCTTTGTGTGTGCACTTGCATTTCAGACATTTTATACAGGAAAATCACTGTTTTTATTTCTTACTAATCGGACACCAAATTCCTTTTCCCTCGCCAATAGATTATAGAAAGAAAAATTACAAAAGTGAAAGAAAGTGAGAAATTTATTTTTCCTAAATTGGTTAATGTGTTTCTGCATTATATCTGAATTTTAGAGTTCTAAACTTCTGGAAAATTCTATAAGGCTGACATTGGGATGTGACAGAGCAAAATTATTTCCAACTATAAAAAGAGGATACAAATACGATGTTTATCTCACTAGTTCAGGTCAGGATAACGGTGATCCTGGTAGCTACCGATAGAACGTAGCTTTTTTTCATGTTATAGTCTGTTTGATTTTCATTACCTATCCCTTGCAGTTTTTGTTTTATTAACATTATGCATTTTTTGTTTGGTCCTCACGCATGCGATAGTGTCATGTCATCTATTTTGAATATGTATAATTAACATATATCATTACTAATAATCGCTTGAATAAATTTAACATAGATCACAATATTTGCAATAGTTCACTTGCAAAATAATGATTGATCTATCTAACATCGAATGGGAGTATTTCATGCTATTAGTTTCTAGAAAAAGAGATCATTTTTCTCACAAATCAAATACAATCAATATCATATTTTGTAAATACGAATATTTTCAATAATTAATTTCACATTAGTAATAACTTTGATTCAAGCACTAACTGAATTTTCTGAACTTATTTACTTATGCACTCTTTTTCTTAAAAGCACCCTTGTATTTTTTATTATTATGTATTTAATAATTAATATTGGCAATATAGTCATTTTAACTTCACAATTCCACCAAAAAATACTGCGACTGCATGATTTTATTTGATTTGCCCTCACTATCATTATGAGTTATAAAATATCATATTTTCTTATGTACACAGCGATAAGAGTAAAGTGCACATCTCTGCTATAATTTTACAATATCACCAATGTAAGAAATTCCAAACTTTATATTTTATAACTCTTTAGTGTCTCCAGCTTAACGGGAATTTTGTTTTATAAAAAAAATCATAGTTTTGTCTTACAAATTCTTAGTTCTTTCAAACACCTACTATAACGATTATTTTTCTGAAATACTCTACCCTGACTTAGTGAATTTGTTTGTGTGATGTCTTGTCACTAATATAAAATAAATTATGTTTTGTGTGTTCATGTTAAAATATTATCTTGGAACCAACCATATCAATAAGTTTAATAATATATAATGTTACTTCAAAAAATTTACAATTTATGACATTCAATTTTAATAAGTGAAATTATGATTTGATTGAATCAAAATAAAACGATAATGTAATTTTGCCATATAAAATTGTCTTCCCCATCATGCTTCCCATGAATCAGTGATAAATCATTTGATAAAATTTGTCTTATGATGATTAAGGACACCATTACCTTGTCTTAACTAAACAATATATTTTTTTTGTAATAAACTAACAGTTAAGCTATGTGACTGCAGAACTTGATTTCTGTTTATGTTTCACTTTTTTAAATTTAGTACCATGATTCTATTAATGTGTTAAGTGTGCTAATTTTTGAATCTTTTCAAATCAATAAGTCACATGCGGTTTTGGTATCAATTGTTAAATGTGTAAATAGCCTTTACTCCAATATTGTATACAATAGAGATTAACATCAATCTACTGAATATGTAATATTAATTTGTTTTTAATATAATTGGTAATTCAATTACATTTCTACAAATTAAAAATATGTGAAAAGAAAATCCCATTCGATCATGGCAATAATTCTATTAAATTCAATATATCTAGCTCATTAACATTTTAAGCTTGTTTATGTACATTAGAATATCAAACATCACTGTCAATGATTTTTTGACAGACTTTTAATAACGAAAATTATTTTTGCATCAAAAGTATATTTTGCATTTTAGCATGGTTATTTTGTAAATTTATTCCCCAATTTTTTGTTTGTTTTTCTTTTGTTTCATTTATACCATAGACAGCCCGTGTGATGGAGGGTAAAATGATTAAGCAGATTTCTGCTTTCAAAGGGCAGGCCTATCCTCCTCTCAAGCGGACATTATTTGGGAGGTATTTCCCCAGCTCAGGTATGCTACTGTCAATTAATTCAATTTTATTGATTGTGTTGACATACATGTAAAATACTTAGAACTTTGTCATAGTTGTTTAGAAAATAATGATTTATTTTATTATACAAAGGGTGCCTTTTGAAGAATGGAGTAAGTCATATTATTTACATAATCATGTTGTAATTTCTACTGTTGACGAGGCCATTTCATGAATTATGCCTTTGTTAAGTATTTTAAAAGGATTTCTGTATTTATTTTCAGTAATAAAAAGGTCTTTGACTATTATTATTAAGTCATTTCCTTTTTTGTCAAAAGAAAATCACATTTATCTTTCAATTTTCAAACCACCAAAAGGAATAATAGAAAAAAAAGACAAAATGTATCAATAAGAAATATACATGAATCTAAAAAACACATTGTTGCCAAGATACTGTTTAATTTTGTGTTTATTGGTACACAATTCCGGAAACTATATGCAATGATCGAAAATTACATTTATTATTTTGAAAAGATTTTTTAGACATTAACTATCGTATTCCTAAGTGATTCTTCGTGCAAAGGCAAAACATAATATTCATGGCAGGGTTCTTACATATGAAGTAGTGCTTGGTGAAACCACATATTTATGTGCTCAGACTCTTATGTGTATATACAGAAAAAGGTATTCTTGGTGAGTCCAACAATTACATACCAGACAAAAATGATTTTTTTTTTATTTTTAGATGAAAGACTTTTGGAATATGACATAGATTCTGTAGTATTTGAAAAAAATTCGCCCTTCCAAAAGATCCAAATAGTGCACTCAAAAAGCCTGGGAAACATGCTGGTACTTGATGAGCTGCAAAGTAAGTCAGAAATAATTTAACAGAAAATCTTTTTGCAATTTTAATTATTTCTTTTGATCTTAATAATATTGTTGTATCAATACTCAGGAGGAAATCGCTCTTTCCTTGAAGGCATCCAGTTGTTTACTATATATTATTCTTTCAATAACCATAATATCTTATTTCAACACAGCGGAACCCCTACCTTACTTTCCCGCATGTCTTGTTCATTTTATATAGTCCTGACCACACCCATAAAAAAGGTCAAACAACCCCCTGTTTATTGTTTGTCTATTTATCAATTTATCATATAAATATCGTTACTTTTTACCATTTTTATTCAATATTTACTGATCCGTCACTTACAAAGACATTATTGGCCTTCGAAACAATAAAATCATTTTTTTTTCCCTAATATGTAGATGAATTTGTTGTAGAATAGTAAGCGAGTTTTAGGATTTTTTGTTTAAATTAAATTACTAAACTACAAAGAAAAAACTCAAGTGTTTACTATTATTTCTACAATTTTGTCACATCAACTAATCATTATGTTTTATTTATTAACACACATTGCTTTTCCACTAAGAAGAGTAAGTGAACATCTTAATAGTGAATTATATTATTTATAAAAAAAATATTATATGAAGGTCTCCTGCATTCTTCATTTTTTTAAAGGTCACTTGAATACCATAGAATCGTGGTTTCACTGTGTATTTAACCCTCTGACTGCTAACGTCTCAACTGATGATGGCTGATTTTTCTGTGTACTTTGATACCCAAAAATATATGAATTAACAGTGGTTAAAACCTTCATGTACTCACTAAGTTTTGGGTTGATGCATTGCTTGATTTGTCCTGACAAAATCAATACGACTGTTTCAAACCAATATTACTCAATAAATTTTTGAAGCTTAGGTGTTGGAATATCCTTTAAACGGCTTAGCAGGGAATGAGTTAAGTTTGTTTATATGTGTTTTTATTATTATAGACATTGCAGAGGCTGATCTCATTTACACAGAAACTTTGATGCAAAGAGGAAAAGAGAACTATGAAAATAAAGAAATTATTATTTTAGGTAAATTAAAACAATTATTGAAATATTTTGCCAGTTATTTTCTCACGTCTTTAGTTAATTCCTTGGTATAATACAATTTTGTGAAATATTTAACTGAGTTGTATCATAGGTGGGGGGGATGGTGCACTGCTTTATGAATTGTTGAAAGAAAAACCAAAATATACATGGATGCTGGAAATTGATGAAGACGTTATGACTGCCTGCAACAAACACATGAAATCCATCTGCGGTGATGTACTTGAAACTAGAAAGGGTAAAAATTATGAGGCAAGTCATACTTCTTTCTCAAAATTATAAAATAAATTGTTTTTGGTTGTTATGCTGGTGGTTTTCTTTGTAAGTGTTGAAAATGTGATACAATGAAGAAAATAAAATTAAAATAACAACTATTTCAGAGTAATTTTACAAATCCATTGTCACTTTTATTACTCAGAATATATTAAAATTAAAACACCAATATTATCAAAAATTTTCATATTGATATAAAAGTTAATAAAAGCGATTATGTTGTCATCTAGGAAGGAATTAATTGTTTTTTTTTTCTGTTAAAATATGACTTAAATCTTTATATGGCAAAAATATAAACATAAAACTTTATACAGTATTCTTTTTATTGCATTGTTCATATCATATATAATATAATAATTTTGAATGACAGTGTAGAAGAACCAGCCACCAATTGGAAACAATGACAAAAATATCGATGCAGAGAACTGGTTGAACATTTGGCAATCAACCAATTTGAAAAAGACATGTTCACCACATATTATCTTTCGTGAATTTTTTACAATGTGATATATATTTGCAAGTCACAAGACAGTTTCTTTCTCAAATATTGTATCTTAATTTTTTTTCTATTGAAATTGTTCACAAATATTTAGAATGATGTAATCACTTTTTAGATACCTCTTGTTTGAAATATATAAATGTTGACGGAATAAGTCAATTTATGAAATAATTGTTTCGTGGTAAAAAGGTAAATTGATAATTTTTACATACAATGTCAGTTCTCAGCGTGAAAATAATACACAATTCCATGCATAGCATTTGACAAGAATTGATTTTTTAGCCAGTAGATCATACTGATGTCCAACTTTGAAATTTATTATTTTTTCTATTAAGAATACATTTACTTAATATTTTTGTGTGTATGTGTAGAAAAGCTGGCTTAGAAATTTTAAAAATAATTAACTAACCAGAATTATTTTTGTTTATAAGATTCTGGTATGTATTAACTTTACATCACTTTTCAGATAATTGTGGATGATTGTATGGTCACTTTAAATAAGCTCATTTCCCAAGGGAAGAAAGTGGATTATATATTTGGTGATCTCACCGATATACCAATATCTGACACACCCAGCGGGGAAATATGGGACTTTATTATGCTTATATTGGAAACAGCGTTCAAAGTGCTGAAGCCATCTGGGAAATTTATGACACACGTAAGTTGATATTATCTTCTAAGCTGAGAAACTTGATTATTGTTATATTCCAGCTTAACGGCTGTGAATGTAATATGTACTAACATAGTATTCATTAATAATTCAATATCTGGTATAAGTATCCTATTCTTGATTGCAGGCAAACGGCGCAAGCTGTCCAGAAGCATTGCAGATGTATGAAGACCAACTGGGAAAATTGACCCCGCCAGTAACGTTTACTAAAACAAGCGCATTCGTTCCTTCCTTCTTAGAAGATTGGCTATTTTATCAGATATCATTCAAAACTGACAACAATGGGACGGCTTAACACCAAACTACAGAGTACTCCAAATATTTTAAATATTACCTAGTGATGCCGTGTAACTTCTTACATGCAATAAATATTTCTCTTAGTATTAAGCGACGTATAATTAAATGGCCAAAGACTATTGAGGTTTCCATCCAATTTTTCCTCCACTTGTTTGTTCACATTCATGTGAATCGTTTCAAGCCTTTCTCAATTACATTTATTGTAATAAATGCATTATTACATTTAGTCGTAGCATTGTGTTTAAAAACCTTCATAGCTTCTATTGTAATATTGTTTCAACTAGTGTTAACCTTGTTAAAATATGGCAGTTCTATTGATTGTAAAGTTTTTAAATATATTATGTTATCGATTCATTCTTAGTTTCAATACCATGCACTTGACAGATTTATTCTCCCATTTATATCCCCAAAGTATTTATTATGGTTTATTCATTTCATTTCATAAACAATATTTATAAAATGTGATATTATAAAATTTCTTATATATGATAAAATGATTTTTTAGCACCTAAATAAACCACGCACGCCCATCAAACACTCCACAAGAGAGAAAGCTTTTTTCTGAATTCTATCATTCATATTTCTGTTCTACACTGCAGAATGTGCAGCCATTAACAAATCACTGCATTTGACCTTTCGGCTGTTTTTTTTTTATATAGTGGGAATGTCTTCTCTTATTATATTTCTAGGTAGTATAGTTGAAAGGTTTATTTGATTCCAATAACAAATAATAACTAATCAAGATACATACATATTCAATTTACACATATTGTTGTATCAGGAGTTTTTTTTATTCATTTACGGTATCAATTAAGGGTGCTTCACGGAATTTCAACAAAAAAAAATTGAATTGTTGAAACTTTTTACGTTTCCATATGTATTGTTTGTAAAATTATCATATGCAAAATTGAATTTCATTATAATCAAATCAGTATTTATTGAGATCATTTCAGATGTATGTTTATCTCCAAGCTATATTTGCCTATTGACACAACCGATGGAAATGTCCGGACACAGAGAAAGAGTGGGAAAAGTCACGCATGATAATATGACTCGGTTAGATATATTGATTGCATCAGTTATGCCGATTTGGATCCATCTCGGATATTATAAGGTATTCAAAGAGTTCACAGCCATCCCATAGAAAGAGAATAGAACTCAATGTATAAAGGCTCTTCTTTTTATTATTTAACTTCCTGCATGCAATCAGCTCTTGAGAAATTTCTTCTTGGTTTTTTCAGATAAGAAAGATAAAAATTGCTCTTTTCAAATAGACTAGGAATAGTAAGGATAGAGCCAGGACAGGAGATCAGCGGTCAGCTAAATCCTCTTATTTCAGCAACGTGTCAAGATTGGATAGGTGGGAGGGATTTTTGGACATCACTAACACATGTCTTTGAACAGAAATCATTAAATCAATTGAACAAAAGCTGTTTGTACTGGGGCTCGATTATGTGAAATCCGTTACAGAAACCAACGACATTGACCATTGCATAATGGACTTGACAGAAAATATTGAAATTACTTAGCAAATATTATTTACTGTTAGTTTGCAACAAATAAAAATATAACTGGCAAACACTTGGAGAATTAGTGATTATAATAAGGCTTTGTGGTTTAGTTTCTAAACCAGGAGGATATGGAAATTTTATTTTACGTTTTTAAGGATCACAATGAAAACAATTGAAAATATAAGCTGATATATTAATTATTTTCATAGTAAAAAATATACAATATACCTCTTGTTTGCTAAATCGACATTCTGTTAAAAATGTATGCATTGCAAAGTTTATTCGTGATCACTAGATAATATAAAAGAAAATACTGTCGAAATTGCAACCAAGTGGTTTTTAACATATAATACATATTATATTAATAACATAAATTACAAAATGGCATGAATTGCTTTTCTGAGTTACCACTATTTAAATGATTGGTAATATTTGATTCAACTACAATGAAATTTTACTAATTGCGTACATCAGGAATCGAGCTAGCACTATATATTATGCACTTTTCACGATGTGAAAGATGAATTTTGAGCAGGCAGCGTTTTTAAAACAAAGAAAGGTGACACGGATACCAAATATCACTTATTGTAATTATTATGAATCAAATTGGAATATAAAAACTACCATCAATACTATGATAGTAATTACTGATTATGATAGCAGTTACTTATCTTTTTTTTATAATTACAGTGGAACCAGTGAAATTTTGTTCAAGCCGATGATGATGCAAGAGTAATGTATATTAAGACACTTCGTTTTTAATTCTTAAACCTCCAAAATTTTATTACAGACAAAGCAATCATGAAAATAACACTGTTTCATGCCTCTGAACAATTTCTAGCATCAAAGTGACAAAAAGTCAACATGCTATGAATTTTTTATTTTTTAACCCTCAACCTAACTTTCCATGAAAGAAAAATAATAAAATTTCTCTCAGAACTTTGACTTGGAACAACAAGTTTAAATGTTGTTTTTTATGCTTTAAGAACAATGAAATTGCAAACAGTATATGCCTTGTCTTAAAATAGCTCTGTCAACAGATAATATTTGGAACAGTAATAATTATTAATCCTATTCTGCTTGTCGCAATCTCGCCAATCGTTGTGTCAATTCATCCTGTTCTTGAGACACCGCAGTGCTGGTTCCTATTGTGCTGCCGGCAACTCCTTGTGGTAATTCCATGTTTAATTCCAGCCTGCAAATAAGAATAAAGTGTTAAATTTTATTTCTTCACCTTCAACCTCTTTTTGGTGATATGATTGACAAACTAAATATTCACATTTTTGTACTGAATTTTTTAAAATTCATCTAGAGCAGATTTTTGCCCTTTACCATTCTCCTTTTAAATAACAAACCATTTTTTCTTTGTATAAATTACATTGATAAATACTTCTAAATTCATTAGAATAATTTCAATTAACACCAAACTCTATGCTTAAGAATTTAAAATTTAATGGTAAAAATCAACATTTCATATTGATGTCAGAACTTTCAAGAATTAACAGCCTTATCATCATGAGGTAGAACTCTTATATTGATATTACAATAATACGCGATAATTAAGTTTGTAAGTTTTAAACATTGTAGCCTTCGAGTAAGAAGAAATTTGAAAGGTAGTAATAAGTGAACTACTAACCCCGCTTCTTCAGCCACTTGCTGCATAAGAGAGTCCACATCGCCCTGTGGTACACTTGTTGTTGTGGTTTGGGACATGGCATTCTCCATGTAGGAAGATTGTACGTCCAAATCTTCAAACTGGCTTTCAAATTTATCCATGAGACCTGAAATCTTTTCGAGATTCATCGACTTCATTGCAGCGTCCATTGCTTTGACAACTCCAGCCATTGAATTGGTAACCTAGTTGTAAGGAGATATAATCACACTGATGAATTGTATCACGAAGAATATCATTTTCAAAACATAAACCAAGTCAATTTGCTAAAGTTTGTTTTTTAACTGAAAAGAATGCCTTAGTAGCCCACTATAATATCTTGCGGACATAACTTTATTAGGCGGTAAAGCATTTTTTCCATTCTAAAATAATGTAGTTTTTCATTGAATATAAGCAATGGAATGTAAAAAATTCTTTGCTGTATATTTATATTTGAAAAATTTGCTTGAACAATAAAAAGGTTGAATTTGATTATCATTGACAAACATCCAACATCGACCAACACTTGTAACCTAAATGCTGATCGTCCGCACTACAGTCTTTCATAGGATATTTAGTGTCAGGGAAGTTGAAAGCAGATAGCTATCCAGTGAAATTTCATACCAGTGAAGGGCTTAAAAATTCATATAAGCTTTCACGGTCATAATAGCACACGCAATATTGCTCATCATATCATACATCTTTTAAAAATAAACATGAACATGGAAAAGGTTATTAACAAAATATACTCGTGACTTGTGTTTACGGAATAAGAAATACAATATGTACAAAAATAGATTTGCTTGTCCGTCTGGAAGCGTTGATAGAAATTTTTAAAGAACCGATGAAGAATTATATTGTTTGGACGGGGAAGAAATAAAATAACTTGCCGAGTCGACATTCCCTTAAATACAAAAATTAGAAATTAAAAAAGAGTAATTTATATCCTGAACATCTAAAATTTATAAAAAAATCTAATGTTGTAAAGTGGTCTAAATGGACATGATGTCCTATGCCTACCAGGACTGATATATATGAGTAGAAATAATTCACCTTTCTTGTAGTTAATGCTGTCTGTACTCTACTGGATACTGCATCCACCCTGGCTGACATTCTCAGATAATTTAAAGCTTGATTTTTCTGCCGTATAGCATTTTCAGCATGAATTCTAGCACCTTCCATATTACCTTTTTGAATTGCTTTCTTTGTTTTGGCTTTTTCGATTCTTTCTTCCTTCTCACATTTTTTTGAGTTCCGCTCTAACTCTTTAACCGCAAATTTTAAATTAAAAAGATGTTCTGAGAAATGATTTGTTAAGGAAAAAGATGATTGAACAGGTAAAGAATGAAAATAAACATATATATATGGCTTGCATACTCAATTTACTGTTGAAGATTATTGAATGTAGCACATTCACCTCAGTATTAATAGTCTTCATACATTGAATCTGATGATTTTCTAAGGTTTGGTTGTTTTCATGCATCTCAGGGTAATTAAGCAAGCACAATTATTAGGGAAGCAAAAAGATTTATAAAGCTTCTCAATTTCATGAGACACAACAATTTTTGGCATCTAATTTAAAAATGATTTTATCTAAATGGTATCACAATAATCATAGCAAATAGGTTCGCTTAGATTCTCTAGATGAGAGCTTATCTTTTCACTAGCAAAAATACTTTTTTACTAGTTATCCAAATATAAATAAACAAGAGCAATAATCAATTATAGATTAAAGGTATTAATTTTTTAATTTATTGATTACAAGGGAAAAGTATGCAAAGAGCATACATTTTGAGATGAAAGATATTCTTTTTCTACAGCCTTACGAAAAATTAATACATATATTTAAAAAACATACATCAAATTATTTGTTGACACATCAATCTATAATTATCATTCCAATAATCTCAAGAAGCAAGTAATTAAGTGTTTTACCAAGGTCACACATTTAATCAAATAAATTTTTCACGAAGTGTTTTGATAAGGTGACATTGATTCCAATGAGGGATATCTTATTATTTACGAACAGTCACAAACAATAACGCAGATGTATCCGAACAATTAATAATAATGGACACAAAAGGGTGGGATGAAATGAGTAATGAACCATATCGTGCATTTTTTAATTTAAAATAGATTGACTATGGAATCTCGTTCTGGCTTCAAAATCCAGATAAGTAATATACATAAATCATAAAATCAATAGTTACTAAAAAAAACAAGTCTTTCATCATGTCAAAATCATATTATTCGCTGGTATGTGTCGAAAAGGATACTTTCCATTACAGATGACGACATTTCGTTTCCCGTTTTGAGGCCGTTACAGTAACGATTTAAAATAAAAAATATATAATTCTATTTCATTAGAATTATAACGAATAGTTGTTTTTCAACACTGAACACGATTTACTGTGAATTGACGTGAGTCACTTTCGCAAGATTATCTAAATAACAATTATGTCAAATTATGAGTATGTTGTCTATCATTCATTGTCTATGGTCAAATTCCTTTCAAGCTTACCAAATATTTGGTAAACAATTTCATACCATATAATATTATATTTTAATAAGTTGCCATTGTATTGAAATGTTTATACCTCTGGGTTGAGACATAGCCTAATTTATAACCATTGCATAGCGTTATAAGGAGCTATGGCCATACTATTAAAAATTAAATAGTCATATTAATAATTATCAGAGAAACCAAGAATATTAATCTGGAAAAACCGTTGATTGAATTCATGTAGAAAAATAAGCACTTCAGTCAAATAAACTGTAGATTAAAAAAAATATTTGTGCTAAAAATGATCATTTCTTTATCGTCAAATTTCCCGACAATGCTTATTTTGTCAACTGTAAACACAATTTATTTCGTAGCTCAGAGCCTGTCAAAACCAAAATATTAATAATATTTACTGTCGTATTGTGTTAAGTGTCTGGTAAAATTAATGAAAGACAATCAATCGTGATGTGAAGAATTCCACTAATGCAATATTCATACGATGAAGATTTACTTTGAAATGACTTTACGACCGTTCAGTGACTGACAGGACGTCAGTCGCGCAAATATTAATTCGTATAAGTTATCCATACACACTTAGACATGGGAGGATGTCTAAGTCAAGTTTTCCAGAACGGTAGTGCATTGTTGACGAACAGCCATGGTCACAGAATATCCGAAGGAACAGCAGCTAAAGTACGAATCGTTTTTGACGCACTCGTAGCAAACCCAAAAGCATCGTTGCAGAGATTGGAAGCCTTGTTGGTTCAAATTCCGAAGGTATGATTTGGTAATTTAAAATATGCATAGTTGATTTCTTGCTAGGTTTGAAACTACAAAAGTAATTTCAATTTTTAGAATGAAAACATTCTTCTGATCCATGACGATGCTGGATATAATCTTCTTCAAAGATGTGTTGGTCTCAACCATGTAGATTTAGTTAGATGGCTTCTTACCCGACACAGTTTGGATGTGAACAGGTGTCCATGTTCATTGCCACTTCACATTGCCTGTCTGAAAGGGTAATTTTTCCATCATATTTTATACTGCTTACCCATTTAATACTACCACCATTATTTCTTTTGACAAATAAATTTTCATATTTATTTATTTTTCTTGGGTGACATAGAGCCCCTTTACTTGATTCTGTATGATTTGAAAACAAATTTAAATATTTCTCAGAACTTCTTGGCCGAAAGGCATATTTAAATAATAAAATACAATTTTTTAGTTGTTGAAATATCACTAAGCATTGTGTTTTATTACTTAAATAGTTGTTGGTTGAAAACATACATATAAATTTCAGGAATATTAATAAGCTTAACAAATAAATAATCTCCACCCCTGCCATATCCTTACGTTGGTTATTAGCAGTTATTATATATATATATATAATATTCATTTGTAATTTGAAAAAATCTATCTGAACTATTCATTATTTAGGTATGAGGAATGTGTGGAGTTGCTATTGCGCCATGGAGCTCGAACGGATGCAGAAGCACGTATGTGTTTTCCAGGAACTCACCTCCACAACTGTGAAGAAAGTGGAAAGTATTGTACGGGATTGATGAATATTAATCTTTATTTTATATAACTGAATGTGATTATTCGATAGGAAATTTTCAAACCAAAAGACTAATTTTTTTGTCTTCACAAAAGTCACCATAGATTTTTTTTCTTTCTTTCAGTAAAAAAACATCATTCAGGGCTATTAATTATTTCATAACAGATGTGATTATTATATTGTTTTTATATTTTAGTTGTTGACTGTCGGTTCTTGATGGAAATGCATAATTTTTTTAAAAATAAAACTTTTTGAATTCTTTACTTCGTGGGTCCAAAACCATCATTCTTATGATATAAGTGTTAAAAATAATGACACAATAAATTATATAATGATGTACTGCTTAAAAACATTTTGAGCATTAACAGATTAACTCGCTCTGATGATTGAGCGAAACCTGATCCTGATCATCATAAAAATGTGGATGTATACAATTTGAATTGTGCCTTATTTATTATTTTACAATGATACTTAACCGGTTAACTGCCAAAAGCGTCTTAAGACGCATAATTTTCTGTGAACGGAGCGCCGCTCATACAAAAATTACGTCTTAAGACGCGCCGTTTTAAATGGGTTTTTCCTAAAGAAAATCAATTATTTAAAATGATTATGGATAAATGTCTGCACGACTGGCGCACTCTTCATTTATTTGGTAAGTTTTATAAATAAACTTTATTACACTTTCAATAACGATATGTTTAGAAGGTTTTATTTTTGTCGTAAAATTCGCGGCATGCTGGGTACCGCCATACATGTACCTGTCGGCAGTTAACCGGTTAAATTACAAATTAGATTCTTATTGACTTCAACTCTATGTGTCCATTACCATTTTAAATATTCATTCTATTTTTTCCATGAAATTCTAAAGCCATGTCCGATGGAGGAATCCCTGGAAGACAAATGGGAAAACTTCAAAGTGCCATCTGTTATGCTGTTGACGGAGATCAAATCAATATTGTCAATATTCTATCCCAGAAAATGGAAGAGCCTTGGGTATGAACTGACAACAATTAATATTTTTCAATTTGAATAAATACTATAGAGACTAATAAGATAATTTTATCATGACATTTTTCTATTGATACACATAAATTCATTTCAATCTTGAAACTGAATGTCACAGTTTGTTCTTATGTATTGAAAAGAATTTTTATTTTTCTAAATTTTATTTGCTTGAAATTTCAGGTGCCTTTTCGAGTTAGGAAACCTTTGCTGCATATAGCTTGTGAAAGAGCAGCATGGAATTGTGTTCAACATTTGGTAATTATAGAACCCCACAGTAGAATTTTAGAATATCTTATTATTATTTAAATGAATTGTTTAGGAATGATAAATTTAAATTTCACTGTAGCAGTCCATTTTATAGACATAATATTTTCAAGTTCCACCCAATTATCATACAAAAATATCATATAAAAAAAAAATATTAAATTTGGGATTACACTCGGTTACACTTGGGATTAATCCGATTGATTGCAAGTAACGAAATTTTTTTTTCAGGTAAATGTTAGATCAGATGAGCTGCACATTATTAAAGATGAATATTATCCAATTCATCAAGCCGTATTGCATGATCTAAAATTTTTAGAACTGCTAATAAGCCACGGTGCTGAAACATCAGTCAGAACATGTACCCAACAAATGACGCTGTTACACGTTGGTGAGAAGAATTGAATTTTTTAATGATGTTCTAGTCATATGTAAAGCATTTGGTCTCCTAATGACAGTGTCACAACAATTTCTTTTAAAGACATCTGCTCTTTGTCTAGTCTGTCTATCTGTTTTTTTTAATGAGTCGGGTACACGCTAGGAAAGAATGAAACATAAATTAATTGCATCTGCTACATCCTATCTTTGGGAACGGATGGGTGGAAAAGAATTTCAGACATCACAAACATCCATACCTTTGAACAGAATTAGTTAAATCAATTGGAAAGTCTTTGTATTAAACTGTTTAAACTGTGAACAATGTAGTTGAAGTCAACAATGTTAACCATTTGACTGCGACTCAGCGCAATACTATTATCAAAATAAATGACAGGATCGATTTTGACATATAATTTTTTTATATTTAGTGAGTAAAAATGGTTGCTTATTACAGTTCTTCTTGTGGCAAGAAAAAGTGCAGAAGATACATTGTGTACAGTAAGGCTCCTATTAGAAAGAGGATGCAAAGAAGTGATCAATGCACCTGACAGCCTTGGCAATACACCACTCCATGCTCTCATAGTCAGGTATTCTAATGTGCATTTTAAAACTTGAAAATTTATTATTGACATAGTTTCATTTAAATATTTCTCCCTTCAAATAACATGATAGCAAAATATTTTTCTCATATAAGGTATGCATTGGAAGAAGCGCAATATGGCTATGACCGCTGGAACAAATGGGGAGCGCTGAATTTAGCACGACATCTACTGAGAGCTGGAGCCCGTCCATCCATCAACAGGCCAGGAAATAGTGCATTGGCAAGCACATTACGTCACGTACGCGACTGGGATGTTTGCTACGAGCTGCTAAATATGATGTTAGCACACGGAGGTATTTTAAAGAGAAGTTATCCAGATATTTGCAATTATTTATATATATGAATATAACGATTGATTCATTGAAAAAAAAATTGCAGGTGAACCGAATATGGTTGGAAGAGATGGGTCCGTGCCTATCATGGTATGCCTTGTGCCTCTTATAAATAAGGATCCCCTACATCACTTTACCCATTCAATGAAGGTAAAACATACTTAGTCTATAATAAAGTTGTCAGGTCAAAATTATGATTAAACCTCTGTAAACAGAAATTTTATAAATTGCATATTTAATTGACAGGTCTGCTATCTGAACTGCATTCGAATATTACTCCAGTATGGGGCGAACCCAAACTGTTCATATCGTTGCAATTTGACTCCTCTGCATGTTCTCATTTTCACCATTAGTGAAAATATCACCCTCAATTGCGGAACTCAGAAGAAATCGAACTTTGAATTCATCAAGAATCTGCTTGTACTTCTGCTACAACACGGGCTGGACTGCAATGTCAGAGTTTCTATTCACACCCAGCATATTTTGCAGAGTTGCGCTGACATGGTTCAGAATGTGCGATCTGCCGAAGACATATCCTGTATTCATCAATTAACTCTGACTCTTATGCAGTATGGAGCGGATCCGGATACTCACCTATCCAGTAAAAGCCTCGTTTCAATATTCTGTAATGAGAACGACACCCAGAGCAACAATCATATTTACCCTACTCCCGAGGCTCTGGAGAGTCGCAACTCTTTCCGGAACGGATCTAAGAACTACATTCTCTACTATTACATTACGCTTATTATGAAGAAGGAGAGCATCTTAACTGATCCTGTGATGCATTTTGCTAAGATTATTTATTTATTTTACTTTTCCATGGAGCACGATCCTCTTTACGCGTGTCTCAAAAGTCTTTATACCCAGTATATCGCCCAAGTACCGGCCAAAACCACTGAGAATCTCGTCACTCTTATAAAGGATCTCTATAAAGTGCCACGCACACTTAAACAAATAACCAGACTGAAAATCTACAAATGCATTGGTAGAAAACCTGCTGCCAATGTTGGAAAACTCAATTTACCATCACCATTAAAAGAGTATATCCTTAATTTTGAACTGTGATTATAAGACGCATATATATTTTATTGATGGGTATACTTATGAAAAAGATGTGGACTGCATTTTCAGACACTTAGGGCTATGAATATGGGCAAGCTTAAAATTGAGTAAGTCATTCCGACCGAGAGATAAGTTTATGTTTCGAATATGTAGGTTTATTGAATATCTAATTTAATTTGAAATTGGTAACTTTTTATTTCACTTACTGTGTTACTAAATGTGTCACAAGCTTATTTGCAGGACTGTGGAGTCATTAAAGAAAACATGACTCCGACGGTTTTTTTTCTACCTTCCTATTTATGTGCATTAAATTAAATATCAACCAACCAAACAGTCGAATTTTTCATATTATAAATGCTATAGGAAAAAATAAAAGGTCAAACTTTATTTACTTGAATTTATTCCTAACAATAGCACTGCTTCTATATAATCAGAATTAAGGATTTTAAGATCAGAAAATAACTCTACGGATACTTGGGTTGGCAGCAATGCTATAACAGTCAATGTTGAATCTTTTATGATTTCTGTATTGTCATTTCAACATATAAATTATAGGTTCGATCAATTTTTTTCACTATTTTCGCATCATAAAATTCATTTTTTTAATTTTAACAGAGTTTCTTTTGCGTACTTTATTGGGTCTCAAACGAGGATGATTTATTGAGATTTTTTTTTAAAATCATCTAATCGAAAAAATAGTCAAGAGTTGCTCATTTTTCACAACACCGTGACTCCAAAGCCCTATTTATTTATTATGACTTTTCTTTTTCGCTGTACTTTAACATCTTCAATGGATTTGACAGCAACTTGGTGGTGACAAAGCTGTTAATTTTTATTTTATATTGAAAATAAATTTCCACAAAAAGTTGTCATCAAATTGATCAAAAACATTTCTTATTGATTGCAAAAAAATAATCAGGAATGAAATATTCACTATTTGTAGATCAGTGTTCCTGCATGAACTATTTTGAAAATGATCTTTGCTTATAATTGAGATCAAACTGAACTATTTGATTGTTACAAAAACTTTGCTATTGGATACCAGTTTTAAAAACAGAAATTTAATAAATCGTCACACCAACTTGCAAAATACGTAACTATGTGTAAAAAAAAAATGTTTTATGAAAAGTACGGAAGTCAATAAAAGTTGTTATTGTGCAGTTTGTTATATAATAAATTTTGAACTAATTTACTAGTGAATGCTTGATTTGTAAAATTTTATCAAGATACGTTTCGTCAACGATATTATTGACTATAGATATATATTTTGCAAAATAAGCTAATGATGTTATCTTTATTACAAATAAATGTAAGAATTAATCAAAATACCTTTTGAAAGATTGAAATTAATACAATTTTGCCAATATTTCCAACATTGCATCCTTTGCATAAGTAAATTCAATGTGAATCCGATAAGTCATGCTTCGTATGTTTAACCTTTTTTTATTAATATCTCAACAATGAATATATACTTTGTAAGAAATTTTTTATTATTGTTTAAATTGTCGTAATAAAAGTCTTTAGGTTGGAGCATAATTTTATTAGATAATAATATAAAATATTGTTTTATGTATACGCACATATTGATTAATGATTAATGTAAGGTTTTTTGTCAATTATCTAATTGACGGCTGCCATAATATTGCTATATGTAAAAAGTTTACTGAAAGTTATGTAGCTAAAAATATGAATATGATGAGCTTGGTAATAAAGAAAATGGTTTGTAACCATTTTTGTTTGGCATTACTGTTAAAACTGCCACTACATGATATATTTATTGGTAAGAAATTTAAAAAAAATGACATTGGAAATAAATTAAAATGTTTTTATCACCAGAGAGGATGGGGGATTGTTCAGTATGTTCAGGCTTGCGTGAAATTTTTTGTAATAATAAAGTGACTGTGAATTCTTAACTATTTTTCGGATTGTTATCTGTCTGATTGACTTAGGACATTCCTTAATCATTCAATTCTCATATCATTGTTATTTGCTTGGTAGTTCTCTATTACACACATTATATTGTTGTCACAATACTGCTAGATAACTGTGAACTAACATATTTTGTAAATTGAATTTTATGCTTGGCTTCTCCAAGGTAATTTTACAATTTGTGACAATATTATCCCACAATTTTTGATCTGTTTCTATTGAGTTGTAAGTATAGGTAAATTCCTATTTCTTTATTTCTGCCTACTTACATTTTATGATTATGGTATTTTAACATTTTACTAGTTATCAGCAACTGTTTGTAGAGCTGGGTAATGAGGCCCATTTCAATTATTTATTCAGAGAAGTTTTTTCTTTTTTTTTATAAATATTTCACACTCTGCAGTGTGCCAATGCTGTGACATTTTATTAGCGTCGCTGTACAAAAAAGCATTTTTTCTCCAATTACTGTACCAGCAAATGTAATATGTGCTGGAATTGTATAGCAGCATCATCTTTCACATTTACCATGTATAATATATCAACAAGTGTTTTTAATCAAAATATAAAGTATAATTTATATTTTAGAGTAAACTGAGGAAACATAATTTTATATATATAAAATTATATTTTTCTTCAGTTTGCTTGGGGGTGCTGTAGCTTCCAAGCGAAAGACAAACTGCTATTGTTTATATCTCTTCAAAACTTCGAAATAAGTACCTATTAGTTTAATATTAATGATATCTCATAGTTTGATGTTCCAATTTGTAAAATCAAACCGAAACAAAAAAAAGACTGCCGCTAAAATCCCTTGCTATGAGCTATGTGTAGTGTTGCAGAGATAATAAATTAGTGTATTTAATTAATGCATTAAAATACTCAAAAATTGAAAAGTCACACTAACTTGTTGATTGTGGTCAATATCTAAATTTGTTGATGATTTCACTGATTTTTTATAGGAGAGAGAAGTTGAATTATGTTTATTTGAATTTTTTGAACAATTTTTCACTCTTTTTTTGATATTGGAAAAAAAATTATAATATAAATATGCTTGTTAGCATTTTTCATTGTTTTATTTTGCATATTGATGGTCTTACATTGACACTTTGTAACAGACATTCGACTTATTTTTACCATCATATGTTACAAGAAATGTTTGTTTATATAATATACAATAAAAAAGACATATTTTTTATATTTCCTTATGAAGAGTTGTATGTTCACATATAAGTTGCTTTGTGATGAAGTATTAAAAAAATACGATACGAGTTGTCAATGTTAGAGCATCAATATATTGTTTTATTAAGAATAAAAACCATCTGATTACACGCCAAAATAAACACACATTTAATGACACCAAAAAGTCAGTTTCTCAAATTTTGCAATGTACTTTTTCATGTTGAGTTGATGAATTAATATTGGCCTTTTCAGATACTAAAAAATATGTTTGAAAAAGATGTTTAAAACCACCTTGAAGTAATCTAAACGTTCAAGTCTACTATGTAAGTTGGATTAAATTGTACTATCAAGTTTTCCCTTACTATTTTGTCTGTTTAAAACAAACTATTCCTTTTACTGGAATGTCATAAAATATTCAAATAGTATTATCACTCAATACTTTACACTGAACTAAAATCAACCATCTTTTCTCTTAAATAAAATGTATTGACTAATGAGATCTTTTATATCTAAATATTTGTATGTATTTGTTAATATTAATGTTAAATGCACATGTTAAGAAATTATTGTGTATTCTATTTATATATTATAATAATAATGATTATTCCACAGTACAATTCTAAAGTTGCTGATGGCTCAGACTGAAATATCTAACAAAAGGTTAGAATTATATTATTTAGTTTCATTGATCAGACTTATCATTCTTCCTCTGCACATATATTCTACATTGGTTCCGTGTTATTAATGAATCAGTATACAATGCTGATATCTCGCAACAAAATTATTTGATTTATCTTATTTATTATGTGAGTTTTTTACACATATGGTATTAAAGTTTTGAGAGTGTAGGTTGTTATTTAATTTTGTTACAATTTATGAATTCTATTGTAAACTGAACAAATTTCAATACAGTGTTTATCTGAGTATGAGGTAGGGTTTTTCAGTAACAGCAGATATTCCTAAATCCTGTGCTTTTTAACCCGTAGTCACAGTTTATTTGGTTTTCAATCCAAATCAATCGATGAAAGTAAAATCCTTCCAATTTTTTAATTACCATTCATTCAGATGAACACAATAATTTCGTATCAATATGTCCTTGTTTCTAAAAACCCTGATAAATTAATTCTATAATTTTGTTTTTGAATACTTGGCATTGAATGCTTTTTTTATAAAATGTTATAATCTAGAAACAAGGGACTATTGTGATTTTGCAATATGTTTCCAGGAGAAAGCAGATAAACTAGAAATATAAATATCTTATATTACTGTTCTCTTTAATTAAAAACAAATAGTTAACAAACCGGCATTTTATTTCACCAAGCTTATATTCAAAACCATTTTATTGTGACATGCGTTAACATTTTGTTTTGATAGGTGACACTCAAAATAATAATAGTGTCAAATTTTTTAGTCTTGAAGCTAATTTTTGAGTTAGGCCTGATTTGTCTTGATCAACACCAATACTACTGAATTAATTCCTGAAATATCAGTGAGGAACGGGCTAATAGTAAGTATGCACATTTTTTATGGTACATTTTATTTTCACTATCTCCTATATGGGCCATAATTGGAATATGGCTCAATTTGTCATTTTTTCATGTTTTATAAAGGTTTGTAGCACAGTTATGTAGGTTAAATATTGCTATTGCATTACATTAATAATTGTTGCCATACTTTACCTACTTCTTTAAAATTCATATTATACTCTTGTATTAGTTACCATTCCTCAATCTGATCATAACATGTAACCAAACTAGAATGTTCAAGTTTGAAATCAGGTGATAATCTTTGGCCCCTTGACTCTTAAGAATCAATGCAAATGAGGAAAATTCTCAGCATTATTTAGGTGTGATAACCATAAAATCATGCAATACACTAACATATTTTTACTATACATGGCCACAAATCAAGGTACATTTTGTTGATGGGGGTTATTACATAACATATTATGCGACATTTCCACTTATTTATGTTACTCGACTTCTTAATGTTGCCATTGTGATAAGTTTGATCACAATATGAATCTCTTGATGAAACCTGGGGTATAATTGGTAGGCAGCTGGCCAGGGGGACATATTTTATTCTCAAGATAATAACATCTGAGGTAATATAAAAAAAATTCTGTCATATTTCAACAATAAGAAAAGCAAACCCAGATTTACTCAACATATAACACAAAATCTTTATGCTTAAGTATTTCATCACCACTATTACTTACTGACCTATGTAGCTTCTCCTGATTTTTTTTTTCAAGAATTACTTGAATCTTTTCTTGGTCATAACCTTTCTCAGTGCTGAAAAATCAGGTGATCCATATTCATATACGGTACTTAAGGATTGAAAAAATTAGATCCACAAATATATGTCTCACTCAAAACATAAATTGTGCAAGTGAACAGAGTAAAAAATAAAACAAAATGAGAAGTCATTAATTAAATAAGTAATTTATTTCAAAGTTACATTATCAGTGAATGTTTGGTGTTACAGAGTAAGCAAATAAAAAAATGGAGCCAAATACCCTTCGGCACTTCAAACACGATGTTTGAATTTTCGCCGGTTCTGTACTTTGGCAAGGCGGCTATAAATTTTGTTACATCTAATATGCTATTTTTTATAACAGACAACCGACAAAACATTGGAAAAAAATACCTTAAAAAATACATAACTTAAATAAATCCTAACTATATGCAGTCATTGGAGATCGGTATCATTCAATAATAATTGCAGCGTAACCTCTCTCTGTATCGCTAAATTAATCTGCAAGGATTTATTCCTCCGTTGAAATCCCAAAGAATACACCGGAACTCCAAGTCAGACATAATGTTCACCGTACTGAAATGTTCGCTCGGTTTAAATTTATAACTAAGGAGACAGACCTACTGAAACAATGTTCTAGTAAAAAAAATCAGGGCACGACAGATCGCGCACTATTCCAGAGTCTATTGTGAGATGTCAGATGTGACACTAGAAAAGAAATAACGCATTTTACTCTGATATAATATTATAAGGCCTTATATGGCTTCTCAATTCAGCACGTATCAATATCATAATTGCTTCTTAACTTACAGGAAAAAACCCGCCCACTTCAAAACGTTACAAATATTTATTTTCTAACACATGGAATTTTACATAACACTCGTATTTTTTATAAGATATGAATACATACATTTTATTCTTTTGAGCGAAACAATCTATAAATATTTCAAATAAATCTACCAAATTTTGAGAGACAAAAACTTACAAATTGCAGTTTTTACCGAAAAAATAAGTTCTTTTATGCCAAGTCAAAATCTTAAATGGAATTTGCATTCGAGAAGTCTATTCATCCAAAGTCAATCTTAAATTTAAAAGCAAATGAAAAGTTCAATCAGGGGGCACTTAAATTATTACTTTATTTTCTTGAAACACGGTGTTGACTCTATTGCGATACATTATTCGATTTGTAAAAGGCTACATATTCAGTCACTAAGGCTATATATTCATATTAATGTGTGCCTCAAACAAAAGTAATAATTTAAAGACGCAAACTTAATGAAAATGTGCTATCGCAAGCACAAGCCGAAGCGATTTCTTACAAATTTGTATTTCAAGATATGAAACAGACTTCGGTGACAGAACAGCATAGCACGCCCGTATCAAGATGCACGATCAGGATTCAGATAGTTTGATGTTATTAAGATAAAATGAAATATGATTCAGATTTGAGGAATTTTGTATTCTGTTGCAACTCTCCAGTCAAAGATGGTACGCGGGGGAGTGTGTATTTGTTTATTTATAATGAATAATGTGAATACAATGTACATGGTTATATTTTTCAAATATATTATCGGTGGGAGTATAAAGGAGATAGATGAAAGCAAATCAGATATGCGGTCAAAATTTGCACAGCGTAACTGATACGAGGGCAGCATCAAGATATCACCGGCTAACCGAGAGATAGAGTAAGAAAATATTATATAAACCAAGTGTACCCTGAATATGTATGTACATACATTCACACATTGTTAGATCACATACATATTATTTATACCCATTTTTAATGAATCGTCCATGTTTACAACTAATGGGAGTAACATAAGTAAATTTAATAATGACTTGCAAAGCATGGCTGTATTAATGAGGGTGACGTGTAAACGGCATTTGACAGTCGCTACGGAGTATGCTCTGCCTGCGGATTATAATTTTTATTTATAACCTCTATCTTCTTTAATATTTTTATCAATTCGATATCATTTCTCCTGTCTGTCAATTTTTTTGTTCCACACTCCAAAGTTATTACGAAAGATCTGAAAACAAAATTTAAATAATAAGAATTTCAATTCATAAAATGACATTTAACAAATATCATTTTCTCAGATACCAAATTTTTTGACAAAAACGCTCTGAAAAAGCATTTTAAGAAACAAATGTTTTCAGATGGTAAAAACAAAAAGGATAATGAGAAGAGTAATGCTTTATTATTTTTGGCGATCTAACATTTAAGGTGGTAATTTTTAATAATCATCAAAAGAAGTCTTGCCAACAAAAAATAATGTCCTGCGTCCAGTGGGAATCGTATGCTTCATTTAACATGTGATGAATTCCCAACCGCAGATAAGTACCATCAATGACTTGAAAAAATGAATGCAGAAATGATGAAGTTAATTCACCAGTCACATTACACCAATTACCAAAAATTACGGTCCAATCTATTTAACATACATATAATTTATTCATTATTCATGATATTTAAACGATACATGAAAATGGGTTATAATCTTGATCTTTCATCTGAGATCTATTAGCATATTCTTTAGCAATAGTTTTTAAATGTTAACATTCCATTATATCAATGGGCAATAGACAAGATATAAATCACTGAATATAAATTCCAAATAAAAATACAACAGTCAGATGGCATAAGCGACGACTATCAATTTCATGTTGACCAGTGGAAATAAAATTTCAATTCAGTTTAGTAACAAAAAATATAAATAATACATTGATACTTTTCAATCTGTTTGGGTGTCGTTAATTTGAATCTGAGAAAAAACATTTATATGCAGTCTCTTATCAACAGTTTATATTTAATGCCAACGCTTTTGCCATATGACTAACTAATAATGATTGTATAAGGGATAGAAGATACAATATATGAGGAAATTAAGCTTACAAGTGAGATCCTGGGCATTATGGTGGCGTCGTTGCACCTGATCAAGGTTGAAGCGGACGAAGGCATCATACTGTTCCGCCATGTGACCACTCAGTGCCGCTTCGTATTCTGTTCGGAGCGCTGCCTCTTGCTCCCGCAGCATACGTTCGCAGATCACGCGCACCTGTTTGAAGGTGAATAATGCCCGTGAGTGAGGATGCGGATGGTGTGGAGAATCTCCTTCAGATCCACTGGAAGATCCGTCGCTGTCCACTCTGCCCGATCGCTCGGATGATGTTCCCGCCCCGGCGCCTGAAGCGTTTCCCAACCGAAGTCGCAGTTGTTTGCGGTGATGAAGACGTTTGATCTCATCACATATCTCCTGGGCCATGCGCTCTAAACAGTGGATATAGTAACATTAAATTAAAATACAGCATATGAGCAAGTTTACAAAATTTGAAAGATCGATTGACTTGAATGGAAAAACTATAGATAATTTAACTAATTATTTTAATGGATTTTGTAATATTTTTCAACAAAGTATATATTTTAAAGCCCTACTTTCCCTTCAGTATTTGCCAAAAGAAATAATCAAGTGAACATTAAACTGTTATCTGACCCTAAATGTTTTTGGAATGTATCTACCTCTGGTTAGGAATCTTTATTTTCATGAAGAATTCTCAAAAATTGTTAATTATGTACGACTAGTTCAAATTCACAGCTTCATCAAGGACATATTACTAAACATTGGCGTTATTGAGGTGGAAGCTAATGTTGAAATTTTAAAAAGTTTAAAATTCCAAAGTCGACAATGAAATGGAAGAAGTTTTGGTGACACAGACCATTCATTGAAGTTTACTTATAATTAAGTTGTTTAGTATTGAGCGTCCGATTTAATTAGTAAAATATAAAATTCCATTTCTTCAAATCAAAATAACACCGACAAGCATGTTTAATCCTCTTATTTGGAATAGTTAAAATATCAATGCATGTAAATACAGCGAGGAATTCAAAATACTTATGTCGATATAGCATTGATAATAATTTAATGCCATCTTACAATTAGACATATGAAAGAAGCTACATATATTGGAAACAGTTGTTAAATTACAAATATTTTTTGTACCACTGGTGGGCAGTGAATCTTCCACTACGGGATATTGAAAACATTGCTAACTGAAGTGCCTTTAAAGCAAATCATCAGCTAACAGAAAATTTGCATCCACTATAGATATCGAGCAACTGCCAAAATAAGCTTTGCAATTCAGGTTGCCTCGTAGAATATGCATGATGAAAGCAAATTTCATGTCAGACTCCACTACTTAGTCAAGTCAGCCAAATGACATCACATTCGTCAAAAGTGGCGGATTCATGAAATTTTTCTAAAGGATTTAAAAGACCGAATATAATATGATATAGTACAAGAATTACTATTGACGTTTAAAATTATAAATGATGTGCCACATCCAACACATCTATGCAATACCCTATACCACTGTTTATTTTATTTAAAAACAATTACCTAAAAGAAAAATTATATAAATAATGATTTATGCAATGGTAGGACATTTGTTGAAGCTTATCTAAGTCAAGTATTATCAGCATTAAAATTGAGTTGATAATTAAAAATTTAAATAAGAGTCCAAAAAAACAGGGCAGCATTTATAAATGCTGAAGTTACAAAATTGATTTGGTAATGAGCATAATCGATATAAAGAACGACTTTTTATGATTTAGAAAGGTACAAGTAGTGAGTATACGAAAGATTCTATACATGTGAAAAAGTGCGTCAATTTTTAAAACAATGTAGTTGACGATAATTCAGATATGTGGTCATCTCATACAAATTCAAGAAATAATAGATATATAATATTTGTGAAAGGATCAGTCAGTTATAACACTTGTTAGCAATTTTTGGTACAACACCTTTTGAGATAATTTTTCGAAAGCAAACCAAAACATATCTCAATGTATTTTTTTAAATTGTAAACAGGTGAAATAAAATACATAATAAAAAAATTCATTAGTTGGTGAAACTATTTTCCTCTAGTAGTTTAGATACATCATATAATCAACAATTAGTGGACACAGGTTTCGCTGTGACCTGTATGCTTTCTTTTATTTGTTAATATAAAATGAACATTTTTTTCAACTATATTATTTATAAGTATTGCATATTACACTAAGTGTAAGATGCTATTTTTTCGCCCAGAAACATTATTTATTACCACTGAGAGTAATATAGTTCTGTACACATTTTAATAGTGGATAGAAAATTGAAAAATAAATATTGAACAGTAGAATCAAGAAACCTCAAATAATAACGGCCGTACAACATATTATGTATTTATCAATAATTTGTATTTTGGGTAAATTATCAGACGACCTGATCCCCGTCTGGGATATGATATTGTCTTATTTTGAATTAAATTTCTTATAGGACTGCATTATTCTTCTTTACGGGAAAAGAGTAGCATGTTGAGCAACATATACCTACTTTATACAATTAAATGAAAAAAGTAAACAAATATATCATATTTATTATTGGTAACAGTGGTCATCATTGTTCTTGAAAACAAAATTTCATAGAAAACACTAGTTAATAACCTGTGCGGGCTTCATTGATTATTTACAGGTAAACAATCTTTGCGATAATCACTCCATCTTCCAAAGCAGTGGTTATTTATACTGAAATCTTAAATGCACACTTACCAAATAGTACTCCTAAGTTTTGTTTAAAAAATATTCAAAGTTAGGTAGTTCAATGGCGGTTGGTTAACGCATATTTGATGCAATAATTTTTTCAAACAATGGTTTTTCACATTCTCAGAAAATTATCTATAATTCAATATTTAAACAAGGTGTGATGATTACCAAACAATTTGCCTCTGTGTAAAGATACGTCTCAAAAGCTACACATGTAACTTTGGTTTTACATATTTTTTTTCATTTGATGCATCGAACACACTGCATATCTGGCAAACATGTGTACGTGCTATTGGTAATAATTTTTTTTCTAGATTTATGTGTAGCTAAGACCTTCCTGAAGAGATTTATATATTAAGCGAGTAGATATACATGTCCCACCTTTTAAGTAGACATGGCTGAAGTCTTGTCATTTCACTACACTTCTCGCAGTTAAGTGACAGTAAAGCGCGAAGGTAAATCTATCACTTCCGTCAAGGATGTGTTAATATTTTGTTGTCTAACCATTAACATGCACAGGGAAAAATATAATTCTTGGGATAAAAATGCATTGAGGCCCTTATCACAAGATTTTAAATCAACAATCTACTAACTTGGAAAATGTTGTATTTTATTGATATCGAAAGTCACTTTGACATAAATTTCAAAAAATATACTAAGATGCACACACAGAAACATATAGTTACAATTCGCATCAATTTACTAATAAATTATCTAACTGACAATTCTAACGTGCTGCTATATAAGGTTGTTCCACAGAGGTCATATTGAAGATTAAAAGTATTGGTAATGCAATCGCAAATTTCAATTGTTTTTTTTGTTGTAAAGAACGATTTGAAAAAAAAAGACAAAACCATTTAAAAAAAAATAAACTTGTAATGTTTCAATCAAATAAAGAAGAGATGCGAAAATAATTAAAGCTGGGGCCCCTGAAGTAATAATTATGGAGACAATATGACAAAGCAAAACGGCCAAAACCAGTGTAATCGACATTAGACAAATGTCGCATATAGGTACAATGAAACTATTAATCTCGAAGGGATTGATATAGCGAACAATCTACGGAACAGTTTCAATAAATAATCCATTGATTGAAATTGTGGAAATTTGTATGACGCTGTCAAAATTATTGTATTTGTCCGCCTTTGTTTTCAACGGATAGAAAAATAAACAAACCTGGAGTTAGTTTGGGATTTCCAACATTATTGTCCCCGAACGGTGAAATCCGAGGCTCAGCTATTTTTAGACCAGGGCTAGAATTTGAGGTGCTAGGAGCAAACGGCGAACATCTCATACGCTTAGCAGGCATTTGGGACATGGACTCCCAATCCAAATTTCTCTTTAGTGTAGCGCACGCCATTTTCTTTTTACACCCAGTGAAATGATCGCTAGTACACTACAATTTAATCGAGCTTTATCATTAAGTTTATGCCGAGACGGGTTAAATATTGTGTGAAAAATATTCGAACTATACTGGCACACAATCTGAAGGCTTATTTCAATGTAAAGAATAGTCGAAATGTACGATTATTGCGGATTATTGCAATTACTATTGTAGTGAAATTCAGGCAACTCGGGCAGAGGCATGATGGTGTAGCCAGCTGTTAGCAAAGAAAAGAAAAATATTTTTTTTTAAATATTAATCCAATTACCGGTCATAAAAATATAATTTATTATTTCATTGGATACAATTTATTATTGGCATAAAATTTTAAAGGATAAAAGCTGACAACAGTAAAAAAATTTCAATACATTTTAAATACTTACAACTTCGGTATAGATAAAAAATACCATATTTATATAAGTTACGTTTTATTTAAGCTGAAGTATAATTTTATACAACATGATAAGACATAAGCTGTATTTTTAATTACTTATTTAAAAGTTTTTAGAATAAGTAATTGAAATAAAATATAAATTTTATTTTCTGTCATTCAATGTAAAATATTTAATACAATACATGTATAAATTATAAATCAAAATTACATCTGATGTTATACTAATTACATCATTGGATTGCAGGAGAAATTTCTACTGGTATAATAAATTATAATTATTTACAATTCCATGACAAAATTTGTAATCATCATTTATTTTCTTGTGTTCTACCCACCAAATACTTGTAAGGAACTAGGTAAATAAATGTCGTCTATTTTGTAATATTGCAACATCGTTTCCGTGGTAAGTCACTTTCCGTCATGTATACTAAGGACAACATTGGTGGCCTGTGTTATTTTTTCAATTGTATTTTGTTTCTTTTATAGTGTACCATTTCAGTTTTTAACGATTACGCTTGTGGCATATTAAATGTATGCATTTTTTTGAACCAGTGAATATATCTATGAAAGCTAAGTGACACTAGAATGAAACAATGAGATTGCCGAATGATTGATTCACTGAATTAAAACTACCAGCTGATAAATTAGGTAAGGTTCATTCTATTTAATTTAATGCTTTTATGTTATGTTTCTGTATTTTGTGCGATAACATTCAATCTAGGTGACTTTACTGCAAAGCATTATTTGCATACAGTTTTTAACATTACAGACATTTAGACACAGATACATATCATTCATCTTGGGAAGGGTAGTTGCCTGTATATACATATTTTGCCCATAATTTTTGTTCAGTTGGATAAATATTTCGATTATTATTCTGTTGAATTTTTGCTTTTTTTATCCTTTGACGAGTTAAATGATGTGTCAATCAATTCTATTAGCCAGGGTTTAACTAAGTGAATACATTCTATGATCTGCCTATCTATTATTTCAGATATGGAATTAATTTAATCAAATGAATCTGATGACAAGATGACTTCGAAGAAAGTAACGAGGAAATGGGAGTCATTCGCTGGGCGCAACAAGTTTTTGTGCAATGGCCGGTTGATGACAGCCCCGCATAACAGAATATTCTACTTGACTGTACTACTTATTACAAGCACCAGTATTTTATTCTTTATTTTTGAGTAAGTGTATGATTATTACTATGTTACTTCATACATATACACAGTGAAAATCATAAAATCAAATCAAAGTATCATGAGGAAAAAGCTATGGATGAATGGGGACAACGATAAAACATCATTATGAATGTTGACAACAGTATTGTAAATAGAGAGACGATTCAAAGCTTTGAATTTGGATATCTTGTGATTATGAGTATTCTACCGTGTTATGAAGAATGGAAAGCTGGAGTAATCGATGCGAGAATTAGTTGCAAACGTATCTGATTAATATTTCAACCACCACCAAGGTGTTAATTATGATTAAATATAGATATGCATAACTAAATATCAAGTAATATTTGGCCAAAAGTTTCAGAGGTCAAAAAAAAAACTTTGAAGAATGATCTTGGTAAAGTTGATTACTGCAGGCACAAATTGTAAGATTTTACTATCAAAACCAAGGATCAATAATTCGACTCAATATAATAAGCATATCAATGCTTAAGCGGTCTACTCAAGTGGAGTCTCCTGAGGCGCTTTGCCGTAATCTGAAAATGTAGAACAACCAAAAATCCAACTTTGAATTTCTGAAACTGTACGATTCAGACATTATCAGACATCCACGTGATAGAATGCCTTAAGAAACTGGGGTCATTAGTGACAAAACATGTGGAATCATACAAAGTTTCAACAATCTAAATTTGATATTTCAATTCCATCAAGCACCTTCAGTCCTTATCATAAATTATAAAAATTCCAACTGATGAAGTTAGTTAATTATTCCAGCAGTTTTTAAATATTACAATTTATGGTGACTTGGCTAACCTGTATAATACACATACTGAATTATATTACCCATTGTAAGCACATTGAAGGAATATGAATTTGTATTCACAAAAACTATGGCAATATTCATAACCCTGTGAAGTTTCTGCAATTCCAGATCATATAAATTGTTAATAAATATTAAGTGTTTTAATGAGGAAGTAGATTTTGTAAATGTTTATTTTATATAACTGGGCAGAAATATTTATTCTCATCATGCTGGTATCATCATACAATGGACACTTATTTATCGTCATTATTGTGTTTATTAATTGAAATATTATTCTACTATTGCAAAATATTTATAAGTATTGCGCATTTATTATGTTAAATCATCTCGGATTCACATGGATTTTTTATCCTTTGAGGTCACGTAATAGCTATTTTGTAAAAGGAAAAAAGTATTTGTCTTGTATAAAATTATCTTGATCCCAATGAATGCAATCTATGTTTTTATTTATTTTTTCAGCTGTCCATTCTTGGCAGAGCGAATAACGTTTGCCATTCCATGCATTGGTGCTATTTTGTTTGTATTTACAATGGGTTCTCTCCTGCGGACATCCTTTAGCGATCCAGGAATAATACCCCGTGCAGCACATGACGAAGCTCGCTATATTGAAAAACAGATAGGTAAGATTGTATTTAGCAAAAGATTGAAAAATATATACTCACGTTGAAATGAAAGTATCAAAGAATTAAAACAATTGTATTCACAGTTCATACTTCTAGACAGACAATCACCCCATGCACAGAACAAGTCTATATCAAGTTTCAAGTATATTTTTTTAATACTGCAAAATAGTCTTACAATTCGTTTTTTCCCTAGTTTTATTTATGCTTGAGCAGGTGATGTCCTAGAGGTATTTTGTAAGATTAATAAGTTTTTTTTGTTTTATACCTTTAAAATATACTAAGAAAAAAATATAAAATCCTTTTTGCACTGCTCATAATTTTTAGTGCATATTACAATTTTTTTGAATCCAACACTTCAAAGTCCTGATGCCTAAATGTGATTTGAGGTATTTCTGTAAATACTGCTTGTTTTGATTATTGTAGTCAATATTGCCACTTATATTGATTCATTTTAATTTATCTTTAAAATTGAGGATTACATTACATATATATATAGTGAAATGATTGGTTGACTGTCATTGATGATGACACTGTAATTGGTCATTATAAAATAATTTTACTTTAACATGTATGTAATTATTCTTAAACTGGTTGTAATATATATTTAGAAATTGAATTCACACAACACGTGTTTTTCCAATACATTTTTTTTTAATTAACTGCTACAAATTTCTAATTTGAGAGCCAATTAATGGTACTTGGTTTTAAAAAAAATATACTGTCACCTTAAACCAATTTAATTGGAATAATAACACGCTTACCATGCACTATTTTTTTATTTTTGTTTTTGTCGTTCATTGACCTTTATACACCTCATGGTCATATTCTCAAATTTAATAGTATAAGTCATAACACTTTTACCCTCAGAACATAATTATTTTGATTGATTAATATTGAGTGTAAAATAAATTTATTTTGTAAAAGATTTAGAAGTCAAATTAATTTGTTTCCTGTTTAAAAAAAAAATAATTCAGCATCAATATTTCAAAATCTAATCAGTAGTGTAGGTCTTTAAGCTTATGGAAATTATCAGGATAAATCAGGCTATATTTAAAAACAAAAACTCACCCATACACGATAATTTTGAAGAATATTGATAATTCTTTAATAAAATGTCAACTATCAATACAATGTCAACAACCGTTTCAACAGGGATGCTCGAAAATTGTTAAGTTATTATAGGAGCCATGTTGTTAAAGTGACATTTGTAAAATTTGCTGTCAATTTTTTTGTAAAGTATAGCAAATCACCATAGAGGGTTATAGCGCTTAACAACATGTGCAAATCATCAAATTTGGATGAGTGATTTGAGGGCGTGGCACTGGCTGCTGAATTTTTGCGATTTGATGACTTTAGACTAATCTTAAATCGCAAACTCAGCCAGATTTATTGACAAAGTCATTCAAAATTGAACCTCCCGAATATTTGCTACCAAACTAAGTTGCGGTGAACATTTGAATGCCATTTTAGTTCACACTTAATGTTATGAAATATACTTTCAAATGAAAAACAAATTGAGTAGATATCTCACACACAACTTTACCTCCTTTGACTGAAATAACCTTTTATAAAATTACATGTGATTGAAATTAAACGTCATAAACACTATATATTATGACTTATGGTTATATATAATTTAAAAAGTAACATACATTATTAATATTTGTATAAAATATTTTTTGTAAAGAGATTTACTAATGTGTTTGATTAACAAAATTTTGATTTATGCTTGCAAAATATAGTTCCTGATGTAAATTCATTTCTAATTCACACAGAAAGTTCCGTTTTCATTTTGTATTTTTCAATCTTTCATACAATGTAAATCCTAGTCATTGTACCATTCATAAAATTTTTATATATCATAAATACCATAGTCAACGATGACTTAATTGATATTATCATAAAGAGTTGGTGATATTTTGTACTTCTTTTTTTTACATATCTCTCATTATATTGTAGCCAAACTTGAATCTTTCAATTACCTTTAATGATTTTAAACCATTGCAGTACATACTACATAATTCATTATTTTTCCAGAGGTGCCGAACTCTTGCAATTCACCGACATTGAGGCCACCTCCGCGAACGAAAGAAGTGTTTGTTCGCGGTCAATCTGTGAAACTCAAATATTGTTACACATGCAAGATTTTCCGGCCTCCTCGTGCTTCCCACTGTTCACTGTGTGATAATTGCGTAGATAGATTCGACCATCATTGCCCATGGGTAATTTTAATGCACATAATCATTTTTTATTAATTTTTTAGAGAATCTACATTCACACAGAACACATAAGTATTTAATTCTGCGTTACGACTGAAATATAGCAATGTTTTTTCTGAACAGTATATTTTTATATCTAACATAACACTTTACTTTACAGGTTGGAAATTGTGTTGGAAAAAGAAACTATCGCTTCTTTTATATGTTTATAGTATCCCTCGCATTCCTTGCAGTTTTTATATTCGCTTGCGCTATAACACATCTTATACTTTGTAAGTATACCGTATATCTACAACTATGTTTATCAAACAGAATATTGTACAGTTTGAGATTGTCAGAAAGGTGTCTCATACTCAAAATATTTTACAGTGGCCCGTGATCCCCCTTCAAGGGCACTATTGGATGCATTACGAGCGAGTCCCACATCTGCCATCGTTTGCGCAGTCTGTTTTCTCTCTGTTTGGTCTGTACTGGGCATGGCGGGCTTCCACACTTATCTTATAACAACAGATCAAACAACCAATGAAGATGTAAGTATCTGATATCATTTGCCTATCCTTCAAAATTTTAAAAATATTTACTCCACTGCGTATTGTTAACACATTATTTGCGGGTGAGATTCGCACTACGCTGATAGCTAAATTCGGGCATAAAATCAATGCCGCGCGTAAAAAACACATTTTACATAAAATGCCATAACTTTTAAAATACCCAACATATTTAAGTGTTTTTTTCAATATGGTACTCAAGAAGTATAGCACAAACAGTTTATTAAGTAAATATTCATGTTTCCGCAAAGAATATTTCTTTCAGATATAAAACATTTCAATGTAAATGATAAAATAAAGGACCTTTACTAATCAACATTTAGGCACACAATACGTCATGCATTTATTTTTGACAGTCATAAAAGTTTGTTTTATGGGCAACTTGTCACAGCAATTAGTGGAAACACAATTGGTAATATCGAAAACCATCTCAGGGATTTGTATAGAGCACTCAAATATCATCATGTGAGGCATTCAATGTCAAGCTTGTTTGCTCTATTTCATAATTTATGACCTACAGATGTTCTTTTGGGTAGAGGCACAGGGCTTTCTAGAAAACACAGTCCCCAGAATAATGAGTATTTTGTAATATTAATTTAAATTATATGTTGATATTTCACATTTAAAATATAAAATATTTTCCATATTGTATAATTATTAAAGCTATAATTTTACATATTTATTTTAATGAAAATACTAATTTAATTAAGTATACTTTTATCAGATTATAGTGTAGATGGAATACATGAAATTAAAATTTATATACTCACTGAACGTGGTTCACAGCATGAAGCAGAATTGACATGGGAGAGTTTTTATTTCCAAAAATGAAACATAGTTTTTGGTCACCCTGTTTCATAAATATGGTTTATTTATGTAAATCTAGGTCATATTAAACCTCGTAAGCAAGATAATCTAAAACATTTGTGAAAAAAAAACAGGTATTAATACCTTTCTCGATGTTTACCATCAGACGATGTAAAAGGTATTAATACCCTTCCTGCAGTTAACCAGCAGTCTGCATAAAGGGTACTAATACCTTTCCCGCATTGAATGTGTTAATTTAAATATGTTAAACAATGGTATGTCTCCCATATTTATTTTTTGATTTAACTTTTAAGACTTTTAGTGCCATTTTATCTTGGGTGTATTTTATGCATCTTATGAATTTTAGTGATAAAGTAAGCATCCCACATTGTGGTGTTGAATAAATAATACATATAATTTGGGCCCTACAGAGGCACTCCACAGCTTTTAGCACAGCCTCGGCATTGAGGTCAAAGAGTTTAAAAATACTACAATGGTGATTTTTATCTGTTGGTTTCCATACAATAAACATATTTATTCAGTGTATTTGTACATGTGTACTATTTATTTATCTGCAAGTTTAAAACCACTGCATAATCCGATTATTTCCTTGTTATTTTTTAAATCTTGGGTAATAATGCATAACATTTTTATCTTTTACTTTCAATCATGTATTATTCGCAAAAACTAAAAATCTTCAATCAAATTACATATTTTTTTCTTAAATCATACGGAAAATGTTACCATCCATATTTTGCCTTTTTGGTTTGATATAGAAATATATATATATGAATAGATAGTTCTTACACCTTGCAACCTGCAATCGGTGTTGAAATATGATATTTAAAATTCCATCAATGTAAAATACTAATAAAATTCTTTTTTTTGTTATAGATAAAAGGATCATTTTCTTCAAAACGAGGTCAGGACAGTCCTAATCCTTATTCAAGAGGTGGAGTTTGTAGCAATTGTTGGCATGTGCTGTGTGGGCCCGTAGCACCGTCTCTTATTGACAGGTTTTTGAATATGCGTTGATAATAGCGTTATCTGATATAGCTTATCTAAAGCATCATTGACAAATTTGGTTTAGATTCTTACAGTATATATTGATTTTTGGGACTGATAATTATATTTTTATTTGATTATGATTAATCACTGCAATACATATGATGAATACAATTATTGATCAAAAATAGATGTTCATTATCTCAACCTGCTGAGTTATATAAAAAAATATTCCAACATGGAAGTATTAATTCGGTAATGTTGGTGTGAACTAAACTGATAAAGATTATCTTGAACAATTAGCCTATATTTCAATATAAAAATCAGCTCTTACACAAAAACTTGGCATTGTAAAATGTCTTACATTTCAAGCGTCAACTATCAACACCCTGCAGCTCAACAGTTGAGATTTTAACAATCAGAAGGTTAAACAATTGTTGTGATATATTTTTAAGTCACACAATCGAATGTATAATATTTTAAAAATATTACATAGTTCATGAATTTTTTTATAATCTACAAAAATAGTGATTTATTTACAGATAAAATATAAATAAACTGTATATTGTATTGGCAGGTTTTCATTTTTATTTTGTTACTTAGCAACTTCTACCATCAAAAAAGTAGATATTAACTTCCTTTATACTTATATTACAGACGAGGTATTGTTACCAACGAATTCAGAATGGAAATGGCAGTAGAAAATAGACCACAGGTAATTTATTTTTTATGTTTAGTGTATATATGAAATATAAAATATTATTTATGGAATAAGGTATCATCATCATACTCTTTTGCAGTTTAACTGATTGATTTATTTCTTTCAGGTGGTGACGGCTCCTCCGGTGCCAACAGGGCCCTCATATTCTGAATATCCTTTGCCGATTTTACCTAACGGTTAGTACATTACTCAATATACACAGCAGTTGACCCACGCTGCGACAGTTACCAATGTTCAGTCTTAAGCTATGTTTTGCAATAAATAATGTAAACATATTAACCTGTTCTCTCTGCTGAAACACATGTAGTATATTCTATCACCAATTATTTGAATAATTAATTCTGTAGTGTTGATTCAATTTATGGAGATTATGAGGACAAATCAGGCTTTCATTCAAACCAAAAATTATTTCTTATGTGAAAGTTTTGACTCTTTCAACTCTGTTAAGTGTCAACTATTATGCCACTGCAATCAGCTGTATCACACCACCACAGTTGAGATGTTAGCAGTCAAATCGACTCCACAGCTCAAATGAATTCATTAGCTCTCTTGCTAGTTGCTGGACTGTAGGAAAGCCTTTGATAGTCAGCACTTGCTTTTCCTTTTGGGCATTTATGTTGTATGGAATCTTAGCCAAGTTCGTTTTGACTATTACCAAATACCGCACGAGGGTATTGAAAGCCGCATAAAAATTGATCAGGATCATGGATATTTGGGGTCTCAACGGAGGTCTGACAGAGCTGTGTCATATTTCCTTTCCTCTTCCTAAAAATCTAATCAGTAACAATATACAGTGCACTCTCGATTATCCGGGCTAATGCTGTGGAGGATGGTCACCGATAAATGAAAAACACGGATATTCCGAATCATCAATTTTTAATTTTATTTTCGAATATAATATATACACAACACAATTTCTTAACACATTATTTGTATATTCATTATTTATCAGGAAAACACAAAAAAAAAAACGTTAAAATATAATATCCTGTCATAATAACAAACATAGTTCCGATAGCTGACAAATATTGGCAATAAATATTGAAATTAACAAATTTACTGCAGGCACTCACGCTGGTTTATGCACTTCACTGGAAATGTAAATAGAAACGCATGTGGAGTACAAATGATTTCAATTCTTGACTCAATCTAGTCCCATAAATTGTGATGTTTATTGCGGTATATGCGAACATTCATACATTCAAAACACAGTGGTTAAAAAAAAATCACCGATTACTTACGTTAACACAAACACATCGCTAAATTAATTAATGCGTCTCATAATCGTTATAGAAAAAAAATCAATCAGATTACATTTGAATTAAAAAATATTTATTTTCAGGCACGAATAATCCGAAACCGGATAATCCATACACGGATAATCGAGAGTACACTGTATTTGTAAAATATGGCTTTGTCCATTAGCGCACTGTTTACACATCTTATGGTTATAAAATATCTTTGTATTTTAAATTTCACACTTAGAAACTAGTGAACCCATCGGAACCTACATCAGACCCCACAATGGAAGTTACACAAACTTGTACCGAGTTGATGAGAGGGACGGTGAAATGGAAATACCTGAGAAAGTACCACCACAAAAGGAGATTCGAACCAGTCAGTCTCATTTAAAAGATTCGCATGGAAAGGCCACAACGGTGACACCTGATACTAAAGAGAGACACCTGTATTCGAATCTTACTGATTCTGGATATATGAATCACAATTTAGATTTGGATCCTGTTGTGCTTACAGGTGAGTCTATTGTATTATTTTAAGCTCCATAATAGAATGGTTGAACTATGTTAGGTTGAGTCCTATGTAATGTAGTTTTGGAAAAATTATACTTTTTTTAAGTGTGATTTTTATAATTACTAATGATTCGCCATCTCTTTTTTCTTTCCAATAAAGAAATTTCCTTTCGAAATAAAGACTTTCCAGTTGGAGAATCAGATAGATCCATATCAGAAGACTATGGTAGATTCAGACAGGTAGTTCAGTTTTTTTAGTTTGTGTTATGTCATCATTGTAAAATGATACTGAATTTAATTTCTGCAACTGTTGACAATATCTTTCGGTGTAATGTTTTGGTTAATTTGCAATATTTATATAATAGATAAAGTGTTCCACTAAACACAAAGAAATGCTTTTTGAAGAAATTTGCTTTGGTATATAATTAAATGCATATTTCCTGGTTGTATTGTTATTGGTTGTGACTATTGTATCATAGCTTCTATTAAATTTATGTAATAAAAAAAGCAGCACTTAGTTCAGCTATTAACATAACTGATTGGAAAAAGTAATCATAATTTAAGAAACAGTCAAAATACAAGGTATTTTATGATTCAACTTAATTTATGCCTTTTTATGTTTATATTATTTGCAATAATTTAGTTACTGATGATTTGTAGGTTCTAAAGAAAATCTTGTATCAAGCAGAGAAGCGAGACAGCATATTGAGATGATTCATAAAAGCACACCTCAAAAATTGTATGCTGATCCTTCCTGTCAGAATGTCAGCTACAGACGAGAAAGAGAAGCCGTCACCCTCAGTGACGAATTGAACCACAACGTGAGGACTCCCCAAAAAGTAAGCAGTGGGGAATCCACCATGGTTACGACTCCCACGCAAGCGTGGGCTGACCGACTTCCTCGGACGGACAACAGGAATAATAACAACAATAACAACGGCACTGTTACTGTTTTGAGCGCTAGCAGGCTCCGTTTGCTGCATGACACGACGATGATCGACACCGCCTTGGACCTCGACAGCTTGGATGGTTCTACTGTCTCTTTGTGGCCTGCTACCGTCTGACATCAGGAGACGCGGGTTATTCACATGTAGCATACGAGCTTGAATAATCCGCGTTTTCTGAACATTGCATTTGAAATCGACTCTGAATATCAATATCCGCGTAACCGTACTGTGCATCTTCGGATATGTGAAAATGAAACTTTGAATTTTTAAATGTTTGCAGCTAAGTGAAATTTTTAATTAATCTTAATGATTAAAGTAAAAAAAAAAAACATTTTGTTTTTCACATACTGTAAAAAACATGGTTGGTTTATGACAAGATCTGATAAGAATTTGATTCATATCAAGAATTTCATTTCAGGCCATATAATTTTGCTGTATAAAGCATTTCCCTGTTTACGTCGTCAGAGACAAATAGTTTTTTGATTGTCAATAATTATTTTACTCATTTGAAATAATGTCTAATGCATGTGACTCGTTTACAGGATGATTTTCTATATACAGTAATCTCTCAATAATTGATAGATTTTATGTACTGTCTATAAAAGATGTGAGCAGTGACAGTTTTGGCTACTGACTTTACATATCCAGAGTTTATTTAACACATAACATTCATAATTCAGTGGATATAATCTCTAACATTGTGACAAAATTAATTGATCAGTAGTCCTATTCTTATGTTTACCAGTGACTAAAATAGCCTAGGCATTAATGTTTAACACCTTAATTTCAAATGTTATAATTTTTGTACTTTTTCTATACAGCTTTGTAATGTTGGTATTTGCATAGTTTAACTAAAACCGTAACACACAAAAAAGGACAGTGTTGAAAAAATTAAGTATCATAAAAATCATTGATATACGTTTAACGAGTTGACAGGATCAATCAGACATAAAAAAAAACTTAGAGGAATAATCATATTGTCAAGGTATTTACTTACTCAACGCAAATAATTACCGATGTCATTAAAGTTTGACAAATTGTTTGATTGCAAATCGTTCAATATCCTTTTTAAAAAGACAACTATCAACACAGAAGAGATGCTAAGAGGAAATATAAAAATTATAACGCTTGGCTCAAAGTTGTCAAGTAATACTGCCTTGGCTCTATTAATGTGCCACTAATAAACATGAGAACAATACTGGAGGTAGTTTAATGTCCATATCAAGATTATGGTAAACTAACCTTAATCCGCGATGGAGTGTTTAGCTTTGTTTCAGAGGTTTATATATTCAAGAGAAAATATATAAATGCACTTATATCAGTGGTGGATAGTCAGTATTGTGTTTTTTTTTTTTTTTTTATACAAATGTGATCCGAGAGATTACTATACAGTTATACATTAAAACTGCCGCACAACAGTGAGAAAATGATAATTATTTTTTAAATATTTGTAATGTAAAGTCAATTAGTAAAAATTCACATATTTATTATATTTTCATAGTAATTTTCTTGTGTAGTTGTTTTTTGTAACGTTATACACACTAGATAATCATTTGAATTAAATAACGGACTACAAGATGAGAGTGATCAAGTTTTCTTGAAATCTATTTTATTTAGATAGTGATATTTATTAAGTTCTATCATATTCATTTAACAAGTTGGTAAACAATGTGATTTTAATGTAGGTGCAACATGAGCTTCTTAGTTATACCAATTATATTATAATAAATAAATTTTAATAAAGTTTTCATAATGATTGTTGACTTTGCATTTTTTTAAATGATGCGAGTGTGCCTTTAGGTTTCGCGATCCCAAATATTGCGATGTTTTTAATCTGATTGAAAATCCAATGATTTTAAGCACACTCATCAATCGGCATCTTGTTTTCCTAACAGGCCCACCCTCTGTAAGAACTTTGTGTTGATATTGTTGTCCGCATTTGGTTATACTGACATCACCAAAATCTTTATATTTCTATGGATTTTAATAGACGTTGGGCTGCTCACAATATTTCGTGATTATTTATTACCAAGCTGTTAACAAATGGCGGATAGTATTTCTTTAAATATTATAATTTTATTAAATGAATAATTTTGTTATTTTCTCTATTAAGGACAGTCAAACACAGCTCTCTGATTCTTTTGTAACAAGAAATAATAAATTCACAAATTTTGCAAGGTGCTCTACTACATTTTTTCTATAGAATTTTTTTTTATGTATGAGATTTCTTAGTTCTATTATTTATTTGTTAATTTCTAACATTCTAATTATGCTAAAGTAATGTCTAATTTAGTAGTATTAAATTTTTACATATTTATTTTTAATGTGTAATACAAGCATATTTTGGAATGGAGGTGAAAATTATTTTGTTTTATAAAATTTTTGATGTCTTAAAGCAGTGTTTCTCAACATAGCCAATTTTTATATTTTTAATATTTTAGGGTGTAATACAAATCCAAGCAATGGGTGGTTACATCATTGCAAATTACAATAATGAAATCAGTTATACTTATCAGAAGTGTTGCATTTATTTATTTGTGTTAGTATATCTTAATTCTTTTACATTAAAATCACCTCAAAAAGAAATCCATTGCATTAAATAAATTTAAATAAAAGTAATGAAAATTTTTTTTGATTTCACTTCAAAGCGGTTAGGAGACACTGTTTTAAAGCAAAATATGTCAACCATTCGAAATGTTGCAAACGTGTTATTGTCCGCTTTTGATTCTTGATTTTTAGGTTCATAATTCTTCCAAAGTCTTGTAACTGATTCTTCCTTAAAAGAAGGTATTCTTGATTTTTATATATAAAAAAAACTATGATTTTAAAATAAAGACTGGTATTGGTGTAGTGAGGAGTATTTATCTACCAATGTAAAGTGAGGATGATATATTTAAAAAAAGTAATGTTTATCAAATATTGACAATAATTCTATTGTGAATTTCAAGAGGTAATTCTTTTCTAAATGTACAATGTTGTACATACCATATTATAACTGGTTCAATGTATAGTAAGAAAAATGCATTTCATTTATGTATAGCTGTAAAAAAATTAAATCCATTCAAAAATATTTTTTTCCTGGTATTTTCATGTATATAATTTTACTTTATAAGTTAATTTAATTCCGCACAGTACATATTATATATATATAAATAAATAATGATTTAAAGATATATTGTGATAAATAAATAATTATATTTCTGTCATGAATGTTTCAAAAATATATATAGCCATATGTGAATAGAGTTTATCACTTCTTAAAAACATCTGAAGTTTTTAGGTAGTGTTAAACTTTGTGGAATGTTGGCTGTGGAATATGTGCTTAATGTGTATATCTACGCTGATAGTGTGTCTGGCGTGTCAGAGTTTGAGTTTGTGTGGCACTGGATATTGCCAAGCGTTATCTACAAGCCATTTTTTTGTATGTGTAGCACATCATATAAATGCGTTTCTAAAATTAATTTTCAAGCGTTAGGCCCTTCTTCCACAGGTAGCGTGTTAAACGACATGGACTAATTTTAAGCACAAATAAATGTTACATATTAAAATGAGTTTTTTTGGCCACATAAAAATGTATATCTATAGTATTCAGTTCTGTAAATATATTGGTATTTTTTTATGCAATCTTCATATAACTAGCAATAAAAGCCAACAATGTTTGGTTAGATATTATCCAAAGTACTCTATGTTATTGCATTGAACTGCTTCAATATCTTTTATCAATTTCATACTCTAAGATTCACTGCAGATTTATTGCAAACATAACAAAATTTCAACCTCTCTAACTTCATGTAGATGGGAATCTTTTTTTTAATCATGTCAAAAATGCCATACGTAATATTGGTTTGGAGAATAGACAAGAAGTAAGAGAAATAGATAGATTAAGTTTAATCAATGATTTTTCTGAGTAATTTTGAATAATAATTGCAGTTAAATAGATTTCGTCAACATTTCAAATAACATAGAACTCCGGCTAAATTCTCTAATTTTTACATGTTATTCTTTGGAATTCGTAGAATATATGGATTTATATTAAAGTTACACCTGTTCAAATTGAGGCCGCAATATCAAACAACACTATCTACAATTGTTTTTTTTTTGATGAAGCTTTTTTTCACTCATGGTTATATTATACTCGAATATTATGTCAATATTTTACAGTTTTTCTTAAATAATCAAGCTAGAAATTTATCACGAATATGAAAATAAAAACATTTTTTGGCTTCCTATAAAGTTAAACTTTAGTAGGTAGTGTCATTTGACATAAAGCCTTCATATATTTCAATAATTGCAATCAAGCTCTTCCACCCACTTTGAGGTAATATTGCTAGATATGTGATATTTTGTATAAATCATTTTTTTTTTTTTTTTAATCTTTTTATAATGATTTATTTTAATTGAGTATGTTTTTGTAAATAGTCTTTTTATTCCTGTAAATAATCATTCCAATTTTGTTACAGTTTTTGGCCCATATAGGTTCTTTTGTGTTCTCTCTAACTCAATAAATTTTTTATATTATATTATGTGTGTTTTATTTATGATATTGACTGAAGGTGCTTGATGGATTTTCAATAATTCCAATTTAAATATGTTTGGTTGTAGTCTTCCACCAACACATAATCAACAAAGTGATGATGAATAATCTCTTTTAATTCCGTGTCTGTATACTGCTATATTTAAAAAAAAATTGAGTGTTTTGATCAGGAATATCATTTCATCTTTTTACTCTTTGCCAAAAGTTGCCAGGTGTGCTATTTTTTACCTTGTCTATTTATGAGAGACAACACAATAAAAGTCAATTGCATATTTTTTAAAATTCATTTCAAATACTTCTATTTGCCTCACATGCCATCCCTGCTTTTGAAGGATTTGGATAAAATAAATTAGTCTTGGTTTCTAAAAAAAGGCTTAACCCATTCAGCGGCGACCTTTTTTTTCTTTTTATTGATATACATTTTTTGCTTCATTATCTTATATCATATTTATTCCCTTTACCTTCATAATTCCCTCCCATATCACCTTGGTGTATCCTAGTTTTGCTGAGTATATTCTATGGATAGTCATCAGTGGGTTTATAGGGAGATAGGATCTATCTGCTTGGTACACTAGGTTCAAATTTCCCCTGGTGTCTGCAGTACATGTAAAAACTAGGTTCATTACCCTTTGACTTGGATGTACTAAGGAGCTGCATAGTCCATTCTCTTACCTCTATAAACATACTGACAAAGTCAAACAATTAAAATGATCATAACTTTCTTGAATTGTTAAAAAAAAAAAGTGTTGGCAGTCCCTTCTCATTTTAGCAGTAAAGAATCTCTAGTAAAATATTTTTTTTGTAAATGATTATATGACAATCATCAGTTTTATTAAAAAGCTGAAACGAAAATATTTTACGAATAGATTGTAGCCGTGAAGTTAGGTATAATAAATTATGAATAAAGAAAATTGAGCAACTTTTAATGGTGGGTAGGTCACAGCTGACAAACAAAAAAGTGTGATATATTATGAATTAATATAAAGGACGTGCATGATATTTAAACAAAAGCTATACCTGGCTTGAAGATCAGGTGGATGTGGTATGTACCCCGTTATTGTACTATTATACCCACTGGCGATACGCTATAAATTAGCTTTATACAAGAGATTTTTACTCGGCAATTCGTGTAACGGACAATGCGTAGATTCGCCGCTTTCTAGAGAGGAAAGAGGCGCGGGGAGAACAATGTGTGTCAATGAGTAAAGCGCCATACGGGACTACACGAACATTATTATCAAACAGGTGGCACACCCGTACTTAGCGGGAAATCAGCGAAACAATAGGCGATATGTATAATAATAAATACGAGACAGAAATTATATTTCATTTGTGATTCAAAATACAGATGAGTGGCTTACATAGGCCTTTATTTTCAAACGAGTATTTATTTAAATCATGCTTGCTGAATAAAAGGGCGAAAGTGTTCACTAATAACAAATAAAATTTTTGGCACGAGTCTATTTCTTACACGCAAAAATTAATAAATACAAATTTTCTTTGTTTATCTTCAAATTATGAGCACATAATATAAAGGGGTCTTTCTATAGGGGTTTTCGAAATTTGCTAAAATGTAAATAAAACAAGTTGTATGTGAGATATCTCACTAGATACTCATTTTTTTTCATTTGAAAGTATATTTTATGATGTTAAACGTGGAATACAATGTCATGCAAATGCCTGCAGCGGCTTTGCTTAGTGGCACCTGTTTGGGAGGTTCAATTTTCAATGACTTTGCCGCATGAATCTCGCTGAATTCGTTGAATAGCGTTTGTTGTCTTGACTTTGAGGGTGTCAAGTGTTAGTGATTTATTCGCAAATTTTTGCAATTTAAAATAGCCCCAAAGGAAGAAGTCTAAAGGCGTAAATCTCACTATCTCGATGGTCAGTTCCATGCCCTCAATTCACTTGTGCAGAATGTTCATCCAAAATTGATGCACTTGTTGTTCAACGCTTTACCTTTCCATAGTGATTTACCGTAGTATATTAAGCAATTGACAACAAATTTGACAGATGTCACTTTAATAACACGGCTGCTATAACCTAACAAATTTCAATCATCCTATTAAAAGACCCTATATATATATAACATACATATGTCTATAAAAAAATGTGAAAATTGACTTCGCCATGGCTCTTAATGATAGTAACATGTATTATTTTCACCACCTCAAAAATAACAAGATGTTATAAAAGATTATCTGGGGTTTGTATAAAAATGGATTTAAGCCACAGGCTTCCGCCTGACCAGTATTTGCTTACGATGAATTTCTTTCATAGATAAATATTTTCATTTTCAAAAACATCGGAAATCTTCGTTAGGGTTACCGGAAAAAGCGTGCAATATACCTATTTCCAATTTTAGTCTTGGGATCGAATGTTTATGAAATTTTGGCCAGTGTAGACCTCTTCAAGGGATTTATTGTTATATATATTATACATACTATCGGATAACCACTTAACATAACTTCATTCGATTTGAAAAATGAGTGTGGGTATTCATAGCGCCCTTTATTTATAATAGGCTTTGCCAACATTTTGTACTTCACGGCACATTGACGAAAGGTGATTTGTTACATATAAAAAATAAGTGTATTTTTTTGCTGTGAATAAATATGCGTACAAATATATAGGTGTGGGTTTTTCTTCACACATACACACACACGAGACTTCTTGCGATTCAATGTATGCCACGGCACACGGCACACAGTTTGGCAGACAGTGATATGAGGTCTAAGTATTCCAAGCGAAGTGAAGCGACGTGAACTGGCGAGGATATACGTTCGTAACTTTTTCCAACACTAAAAATTTTATTTTTCATTCTCGTTACGCTTTATCGTATGATGATGGAATATAAATTTTCCTAAATAGCTATTTCGATATACACTCATCCCCCGATTTAAGCGGTACTTTTTTTGTGCGGTTTCTCTTTAACGCGGTCTGGAAAAAATATTATTTTCTAAGTCCAACCAAAATGAATCATTCTAACATGTACCAACTAAAATTTTTAATGAAGCAAACTGTGGATCATTTTTACGCGGATTTTTTGAAACGCATCTTCAAATTTAATATGAAATCAAAGTGTTAATTTACGTAGTTTTTTTATATAATGAAGCTTATCTTTCAATTTTGTATAAGTCCCTTGCCTTTTTTATGCGTTTTATGTTTACACGGGTCTGTGGAAAACGAATCTACAGTGTAAATCTGGGGGAGTGTGAGTGTACATTGAAATTTGTAAGATGAAAGAAGAGTTAAAAATAAGCAATAAATACTACAGGAACGGGTCGGTCAGGAAAATTTCAAGACATACTCATATATATATATATAAGTTCTGTAAATTAATTGAAACAAATAAGTAGCTTGTTAGATATCTTATATACGGGTTTCAGCGCGTGGGAAATAACAGCTTTTTGATATAAATATAATACAATTATTACATGTTGGGACCGGTGTAACGACATAAAATCTTCTCTCTAGTTACATCGCTGTATGTTTTAACAATCTACATAAAATTAAATATGAAACTTATAGCAATAAAGCCGGTGAAGATTTTATGAAATTGAAAACTTAAATAATATTATGCAATGTTGTAACACTGTAAGAATAATTGATGACTATTTAATATTACCTCGCCGTACATTTAACTTGCAGCCCAGGTTAGGCATGTTGATAGGTTTAAAAATAAAAGAACATTAAATAAATGCATTTTGAATTGTTTCCAAAGACAAATTGCGGATCGGTGTAGAATAGCAAATGCAAGATTTACAATGTCTAGACAGTTAAAAAGAAAACTTTCCATTCTTTTTGACGCATATTAACTTGATTTGTTGTCGTTAGAGTTGAGAATGAGATGAAAGTTGAGATTATCTGATTAATTTTGAAAACTATATCTTTTTGATGGAAAGATATTGAATTACAATGAAGACTTTTAAAAATCACGAATTTTATTACACGGTGAAAAAATAGCAATGTATTTTAATTCTCCCAAATTTATAAGGTATATAGTTGATAGCTGTTTCGGTTTAAGTCCTCATCAGAACTACATTCAGAATAGTTGTGATGGATTCTAGAATGGAATGATGTAAATGCCAATTCAATCAACGAGTTTTATTACTCTATTACTTTTTTACTTTTATTTTAGCTCGTATTGTGCATAAAATTGTAAATTTCAAAATTAAAATGAGTTAAAATTTATATTCAGATCATAACCTTATACTTTATATTTTTGCTGTTATTATTCTTGTATGCAACATATGTAAACTATTAATTGTGTGTCGGTTGTATTGCATCCGTAAGATAGAAAGCATGATGACGCAGAAAGGTAAAACTCGGACCGTTAGTGACAAAACATGTGGAAAAGTTTCAACAATTTGCATTTGATATTGAAATTCCATTAAGTCAATATCGTAAATAAATCGATTATTTATAGATAAAAATGTACTAAAGTTATAGTATACTATTCGATAATAAATGAATAAAAAATATTTTGATGTCCTAAATAATTGATATTGAACTATTCACGTATATGAGCAGAATTATAAGTGATGAAAAATTCTACGAATCGTCATGATATGCATAATAATATGTTAACGTACGCAAAGTGACAAGAGTGAACTTTCGTATAAATATTTTCAGCCGTGAAAATACGACGGCGCTAATAAATTCCAATTTTGAAATATACGCTAAGGTGAATAATACGATTTGAGCCAATAAGAGAATATAAAAACAAAACAACAATATTTATTTTTATATCAAACTAAATATATGATTAAAAAAACTCCCTGGCGGCTACCAAGTTTCAATATTCGTCCAATATGATTGATGTACACGATTCGCAGATGTGAGTTTGGGTGTGTGCGCCATCTTGTTGTGTGTGTGTCAACTCAAAGCAAATATTTTTTTTTGATAGTATAGTCGACCCCCCTATAGAATAGATAAGACTACTCTATAGAAATACTACGCTATAGGGGACTAGTCAGGCATAAAAATATGAGGTTAGGTTCATTCTATTGTATTTTGTAAATTGCCGGAAATCAGAAAATCAAACATTTTTATATGTCCTTGAATTGGTAATTGACCTTGAATACGCCTAGCAAAGTCAAGAAACAGACAACTACTAAAATATATCATTTCATCGCAGCTTTATAAAATATGTATTTATTTTATAATATATTTATGAAAATTCTTACTTGACCTTGATAATTTAGCGTTTTGTAAAAAAATACGTTATACGGGGGACTGCTATAAGAGCGACTGACGTATACGTAGGGATTGCAATTTACCGTCAAATTTCAATAACCGGTAAACGGTAAATAATTTCACCTCTTACCTGGATTGAAACATAAATAATTTAAAATACATTTCAGGTGAATATTGATGTCATAAAATGTACTTTAAATATGTTTCAGGTGAATGTGTGTATGTTTTAAATGTACTTTTTTAAGTAAATCCGATTTTTTATTATTTGCCACACAAAGATTTATTAATTTTAATTGCGACTATGTAATATTTGGTTTACCTGCCTGTAAGAAGTTCATACGCTAAAATATCAGTTTATCCATTAACTTATTGATGTAGTATATATATATATATATATATATATATATATTTTATACATGTATGCATAATTTGTATCTATTAACATGAATTCATAATTAAAAAAAACAATCTATTGGATTATAGAGTTTATTAACAAATGGTCATTTTCTTTGGTATAATGAAAACATAGTTGAATATGTACCTAAATACGAATTTTCTTCGCGATCTGTCCCATAAAAACTAGAATCAGCTGCAGCCTGCAGTGGATGTCACGGTGACCGCGATTACGATGACAGATGACACCAATGTGACAAGTAATTTTTTTTATCAATGTTGCTGGAGTTGAAAAAAGAGCTTCTCACTCTCTCATGCATATATCATTAGAAAAATTCGTTATAATATGCCTGTATCTGGCTTTAATTCGCGATAAAAACATTTCCGGTACTAACGTTGGTGCATTTTACCGGTTAACCGGTAAACCGGTAATGCAATCCTTACGTAGGCAATTCATCTTTAGGGGGTTTTACTGTATAAGAACCTTTATTGTACTCAACAAAGCAGTGATGAAAATTAAACTATATTTTCTACATGTTATCTGGCATTATTGTACGATAATATTATTAAATATAATATAATATATAAACAAATACAGATTTAAGTATAACGATTGCATTTGAAAGAGCCAGAAGATCTTAAAAATTAAAAAAAATAAAACGTAGCTTTCTTTTGTTTTGATTTAGAATACTGATCAAAAGTGATATAACTAATCATGGAATAACTGTCATTTAGATCAAAATATTCTTTATTATGTTTATGAGATTGAATTTCTATAATATGTGAAATCTTATAACCTGGATATTGACGATTCTCAGAAAAAAAAAATTGTAAAACTTATTTATTTTTCGTGGAGTATCGCTTAGTGCATAGGCTCCCAACTTGGGGATCGCGAAGGGTTATTTGGGGGGGTCACCAACTTATAGGTCGACTATTTTTTTTTTGTATGCTTTTGGATTATTTGAGGGGACGCGGATCACATGAATTTTATGAAAAGGGGTCGCCACCAGAAAAGGGTTGGGAGCCTATGGTTTAGAGTATTGTGTAGCTCTTTATAAAAATAAAATTTTATTTTCACTTCAAAAGTAAGCCTAAAATAGAAAAGAAACGACGAAATGGTTAAAATTTGTGCATAATTTTTTGTTTAGATTGATGAAAATTGAATGCATTTTATGAAAATATTATTTCACTTTGCTTGATGTAAATACTAAATATACGTTAACGCAAGCCCCATACTTCATTTCCGGTAAAATTATTATCACACGTTCAATTTATAATTTAAAATCTTGATGAGAAATGTTATTTTCTTTTTTATTTCTTCTTTGAGGCGGTAAAAGCTTAAAGTGTATAAAATGCAATGAAATCTCGAAGTGCGGTGTGCTGTGAGATTATGACGCTCGAAAGCGCTATATAGGATTTCCAATACTCGTTTTAATAAAGATGGAAAACTTTTCATAAACATTTCGCAGTGCTGCCAACAGAAAACATCAAAATTACACATGTCTGATAACCTGACATCTGTTGGAAATGATAATTTATTGATTAGTTCTCGTATATCAAAGTAAAATAAATCATTTCTCGTTATTCTTGGTCGTTATTCATCAATATATATATATATATAAATTTACGTCAAATATGAGTTAGCGGTTAGTGACGATTATATGAAATGCATTCCACATAAAAGAGTTGCCAGGAGAATTTTTTTTAAGAAACAGAACAGTTTCAAGAGACTTTTTTATGATTTATTAATGAATTTTATTGCTTCGAATTTATAATACAGTTATATACAGCAAATATTTTTCTGGTTTTTTTGTTGAACCTTGCTTTATCTATAAACTTAATATAATAAGTAAGTGAAACACTTTTTCAACGGCCAAACAAGATTTTCACCAACATCAACGGTATGATTCAAAACGGATTATATCGTCTTTGTTATTTCTTTCAGTCACGTGAAACAGTTACGTCTAGTGAAAATATGAATAGGGCAACGTAAAAAATATGACACTATATTTATAAAATCTCAAAATGTTAAAAACTTTACTCGATTTCAAAATTGCAACTATAAAATATTCTGTGAACCCGTGAGACTACTTTTTAGAACTTTTTATTTTTATATAAATACATTCTAAATAATAAAAACACATTTTTTAGTACTTATTAAAAATTTCTTTTTTTACACAGCTTTTTAGAATACAATGGCTCGCGATGAGCGAAACCAGTCTTGATCAAAAAAATATGTTGTGGAAATGAGTACTAAAATATGTGTATTTATTATTTAAAATATTATGCCTTTCCATCAACAAGTGACAGTTAACACCTTAAAAGTAATAAATACATTTATTTAATAGTGTATATCTTATAATTGAATCTCTAACAGAGAATTGAAAAAGTTTTTACTTATTATAGATTTTTCTAAAAAAATAAAAAAGCAATCGTAACGCTGCCATTTATAATGGTCAAGTCTAATTTGTTCTATGTAAAGGAGGAAATTCCGAAATGAAAAAGAGTTTTCTACAGCATTATAGTAAACTACGTGTCACGAAAAAGCCTTCCCGAATAAAACGATCAAACACAATGTACCCTAAAGAATGCGCATGTGACCGAATAATCACTGACAAATTGCTTACACCTCAAAACTTTCACGGACAGAACGTTAATCATATTTAAAAAATAATTTTATTCATGAAAGTAATTCCATAATTCAATGAATTATTTGATGACGAAGATTAGCACATTAATTCTTTTACTGATTGATAAATATATACGAGATAAGCTAATCTATTCACTAATTAAAAGCTCTGTCGAAAGACATTACACAATTAATATTAATAAAGAAAAAAAAGGATACGCTTAATTTCTTTAGCATTTTTCTTTAAAGTTATAATTGTGTTAATTAATTTTTCATATTAATCATACATCTTTTTGAAAAACAATAAAATTATACAATAATTGTGTCGTGGTGGTAGTGATTTTAAATATGTTTCTGTTCAATTTTCCCTGACTTCTTGGTATTTCATTTTATCAAAAATAAATGAAAGCCGGAAACCACACGATAAAATTTTTCAATAAGATACCTGTGCAAAGAAATTCCCCAGCATTATACGAAGGAAATATCGTAAAAGAAGTTACCTGTGTTCTCGAGAGATTTCCTATAGAATCAACTCTCCACACTATCGAGTTGTGATATACTACATCTAACACTTATTTTATTTTCAAATTATTTACCGTTATCATTTTACAGTTGCGTACGGTGTATTTAGTTTTGAATAGGATTTTCAAAATTGATAATACAGAATATGGATATCTCTATTACATTTTTATTTCGATAATCATTTTGAATTCCGAATATTCATTAAAATATATTCCGAATATACATGAAAATTAAAGTTCGAATATTGAAAAAAATAAACCGAATGGTTTTAGAATGGATAATATAATATTATATATCATGTATAAATTGTTTACAATTACATTAGTTCTGTCACTTACGAGCTAGGTTTCGCTTTTCAGCATCTTCCGAAATTCTACTATACGGGTGCAGTAGAACTTACACTTCTTTGTAATTCTTCTTGCATGAATATAGTGCAAATGGCTTACTAAATGTCCGTTCTGCTGCATTTGAGTGATAGAATACAAAACTAAAACTAAAATTGTAAACAGTTTCAAAAATTTCATATCGTATAATATATTCATTTTTTTTTCATATCTTTGGCGAGAAGTGTTAATTGGCAACACAAACTAGTTGTTAGCGATGTAAGTGATTGGGTTTTTGGTATTTAAATAAACAAAGCATATTATTTCTTAAGAAATAATGCGACGTTGAAATACATTTTCTTGTTATAATAATGTTGAATTGAAGGAAGACAAAAATTCAAAAACAATTCAAACATAACAAACGTGTTGAATATATCTTAAATAACCTTTTTTTGTATATATTTAATCAACAATTTGATTTAAAATGTAGACACATTTGACAATAATAATCTAAATCTCGAATATCGTTGATAAATCTTTTTAAGTCAATCCAAAATTCTTTGTGTTCAGTAAATAATTTGAAATAGAGGACTTTTAATAGCTGCCAATGGATTGTAAAAATATTGAATTAATTTAAATTGGAATAGTGTTAATCAAAAAAGCAATATATAAAAGTATGTTAAGATCATTGCAACAGTAACCAATCACTAAACTTACAAAAAAATAAACACTAATTTGAAAATTTGGAATATGCATAAATTATAATGATAATATTTATTATTGCCAGATGTGTATATCATAAAAGCGCTACAAATTAAAAGTCAATAATTGAATTTACCTAAAACTGTCACGCAATCTATAAATAGGTTACGATTTCCCGGTAAAATAAAACTTAAATGTCAGTTAAGCACTGTTGAATGATATATTAAAGGTTGATGTAAAATATATTCACTTGACAGTTCTGCACTGTAATATGCATATACATATATGTATGTTTGAATGTTTCTCCTCTACAGGGATCTCGCTTGAGACATTTTACTTTGCAACGGGATCTGAAATTTCTACTTCATACTTATGTGATACCGTGAGTGGTGTACGTAGAACTATTATGAGACACTTGAAAATGTTTGAGTACAAAGTAACTAGAGTAAAAGTTGAAAGCTACAAATCATATTATTATAGGATTTTTATGATAATATTGCACCCCCGCAAGAACTGTCTCAAGTCAACAAGTCGGATTTGAGATATTAATAATTTAGTGACACCAGTTTCAATGTAATGCGTACAAAACAGTGTCGCAATATGTAATGGAGTAGTATTTGAATAAAGTTCAGTATTAATTTACGGTCATAATGTGTCACTATTCACGGTTATAATGACGGTAAATAGGAATCAGTCACGTAGTTTTTTAGCGGCGAGTTGGTGAACTATATAACTGACGTCTTTTTAGAAGATAGATTTTATTTATGGTATGCAATTGCTAATTCATTAAGGCATTTAACTTTCGAATTGTGACAAATTTATATGTATTTATCTCAAATAAATGTACCCATCGAAAAATATTTGGTTTTTTAATATAATAAATAAGTTTTTCGATAAATTACATATTTTATAATATGTACTGTATGTTATGGTTATAAAATACTAATGCATATATGATAGAAGCTCTTGTGACGGACATACATATCTATTATCTGTTTTTTTATTTATAATACATAAACTATGATGAAATGGACGTCTGAATCATTTCACTATAATGTTTGTAAGAAGTAATAGTTGTAAGTATTAGGATAGGTAATAACAGATAATAGTTGAATAAAAAAATTTCCGACGCTTCGTTGTCAGAGTCAGAGAGAAAGTAAAGAATAGAAACATCTCAATCATTTTAGATAAAAGTAAAGTAATTGAAAGAATATAAAAGATTGAATAATGAATATAATGATAGCATATTGTCAATCGAAAATGAAGAGAAAACCATGACTTTACTACAAAACAGTCTTATGTAAAATAGAAAATATAACTTAAAACTAAACATAAATTGTGGTTTTATTTTTAATGTAAGTTTTGTAACCTAAGGTTAAGTAAATATGTAAAGGTTGATATCAGAATTTTGTTGAAAGAGCGACAATGCGTTGACACTTAATACTCTATTGTAAGAGAGTTAAGAATAAAAAATAATGGTTAATTTTTGAAACTTTTTTGAAACTTTCAGAATTGGAATATTCGTTATGTGGCTCAGCAGAAAAGGGATGAATAATGGTGTTAAAGCAGTATATATCACTGTATGCATATATCCTGCTTTTTACTGTATAAGAATATGTGTTATTATTTTTCTAATGAATCTGACGTATAGGCCTGAAAGAAATGGAAATGAACTGGTAAATTCACGAGAAGTTAAATATTAATAGTTTTATATTGTGCTATAGCTTGGGTGCACCTCTGGTCGAAGCCATGTCAAATATTATAGGTACATTTTGATATTCTGCAACTCTCTCTCAGATGTCATTTGATATTCCCTCAAAGGAAATGTTATTGACGGAATTGTTGCGAGAACGTTCTGGGTACTGAATCGTAGACAGCTTGATGCAGTGCTTTACTGGCGGAATATTATTTACATTTCGAGTGATCTCAATATTCGACGAGATAACAAAATATCCTGTCGATTGACGGTTATTTGACATTTCTCTATTCAGAAATAGATTCAAATGTGTGACGCATACGAATTACCATAAAACTAGTGATAATTCACTGTAAAAAAACCATGTATTTAATAAATTTTCAATCACAAAATTACTATAATATTTAAAATTAATGAAAACATTAAATTTCTGTAAATAAACATTATTTACGATATCAGCTTAGAGTGTTTGATGAAATTTCAATATAAAATTTAAATTGTTGAAAACATGAACAGTTCTGAATGTTTTGTCATTTACGATTCGTGTAATGCTTTTCGGCATCTTCAGGTATGCTATCAAACGAAAGTAATAAAATTGACAGATAGGAGAGAGATCGCTTATACACATAAATAATTTCATAGAAAAAAATCTCTACGGCTATAATTTCAATAATTACTGATTTGGTTATAATGACACAAAAAAAGAAGTATAATAATTGCTTAAAAGCACAAGAGAAATTTTATAAATAAAAAAGCAACAATTAATTCAATGCCTCTATTAAGCGAGCAATTAAACCTTTCTTATTCTCCTTTGTTATATATTTTACATGAGGTTAGTTCAATTGATCAACCACCTGAAATAAAATCATTTGTTATTTATTCTCATCTATTTAAAATAAGTTGGTGTGCCTATACAATTACCCAATAAAATTTGAATGGTAGTTGCTTTTTATGACAAAAAAATAGAGCCTCCTGAGTGTATAATACGCCACTGGAATTTTGACAGTAAATTAATTAGCTTCCCACAATTATTTTGAATCAAAACTCTATGACAGCGCTACGTTTGATTTGCAGTGATTCAATTACTGCATGTTACCCACACTAAAGATTTATTTAATACCAATGCATTTTTATATTGCTATTCAATTTTGTTTTTTTTTTTCAATTTTGAAATTTATTCAATTCGAGTTCTTTGTTATGGATAATTAAATATAAATAATTGGTGTGTTATAGTTTAACAGTGATTCACAAAGAGTTTCGTTGTCAATTTAAAACTACAATAATTTTGATCATCAATTTTATTATATCCCATAAAGATGAGAAATGATTAATTCAATTAAAAAAAATATCGTTTAGGTGATATTGAAAACACAATTATTTTTAGAAAAAAATATACTTTTTATTAACAATTCATTTTTTTTGGTGCAATGGTCAACGTTGTTTATCTTGGCAATGGGCCTCATAGGTTCGAGTACCAATAGAGACAGTTTTATAAATCGATCTTTCAATCTAATTATGACTCGGTGAAAAAACAGCAATGTATTTTAGTTCTACAAAATTATTTAAAAAAATATAGTTGATAGCTATTTCGGCTCACGCCATCGTCAGAAATATGCTTAAACTAACATTCGCTTGTCTATATATATATTAAAAATAATTTTGTAGACATAAATACATTGCTATTTTTTTCATCGTGTTATAATGGAGTTCTACCAAGTGAATGCCAATTCAATCAATAGACTAATTATGACCTTTTATTAAAAAGCGTAAACGTTTTTAGTATCCTAAAATGGAAAAAAACAAGAGGAATTAGTTAACTACTAGCCCTGTCTTAATTCTGTCTCCTGTTCCTGCTCTCGCCGGAAAAGATTGTTTGAGTAACCAGTTTTCGTTGATAAAATCCGTTGAGAATATTCAAGATAATAATTATTTTTTTATTTGACACATACACTTTAGAAAAATTAAAAATTAGAATGTTATTGCTTTTTTAACGTTGAAAAAATTAAACATTAATAATTAAAAGAATAAATGACGCCAGAAAAAAAAACAAGGAAATTAAAATAGTCAACGAAGACAGCTCGTGTAAAATCTACTTTAATTTGTAAAAAGTAGTATTCGTCTGAACACACTCTATGGGATATGTCGACATCCGACGCAATACTGTTGAATATTTTTTTTTTGCTTTTACCATTGGCATCCCCATTGGCAGACGTGCTATGCACTTTATAAAAACAGACATGTCATGTCTACGAATTCTCAAAAAAAATATCTGGAACATATAATTTTATATTATCAAGCATGGGAGAGTTATTATTTAAGTCTCTTATAAGTCCAAAGAATATTATGTGGTATTGCTTCAGATGTTAAAAGTGGACGAAAGTGAGTTCACATTAGTATTCTATTTGAACTTATCAAAGTATATTTTATCGCAGAAAATTATGTTATGTTTTTCGCTGCATAAAAACATACCAAGAATGTATAAATTAGGCAATGTTCGCAATGAATAAATGTTATTAACAGGCCATATTTCCCACATTGATAAAAAAGAATATTTCAACATATGTTTTGAAAACAAATGCTATTCTCACCTGACAACGTTTGATGTACATAACAATAAAAACGTGTTTCTGTTATATATTCAAAAATATGGAAAATTTCAAAGTGTGTTCGCAAAATTCTGCGATAATTTACGCAAGCGTGTTTTTACGCGATGTCTGACGCATAGGTGGATTGATGTTTTTGCTTTGAAACTTTTCATGTGTAATAAGCGAACTGAGTTCATCCCTCACGGATGAAAAATCGTGCGCAGATGCCAAGTGTAGCGAGATCTTTATTTTGACACGGTTTCATCAGTTAACAACATCTTTTCATAAAATCAGAGTGCAAAAATAAGACCGTTTATAGTATTACGTATGCTATACATTATATTATTTTGGTGTAGATGGATATATGACCTGTTTTGTATGCGCGTTAAAAAGCTTGAATATATAGCGTAGTAACAAAACAACGAAAGTTTATTTTTTTGTTGGTGTTAATTACCCATTGTTGATGGAAGGTATTAAAGTATAAAAAATAAAGTACGATTTGTCTTGAATTATTACAACTATGTAATAATTATTAAGATGCACTTTACGAGAAAACTAAACAAGAATTTACAGTTAAAAAGATGGATATTTTAAAAAATAAGTGCTTATTAATACACAATTTATGATATCGACTGAAGGTGCTTGATGGAATTTCAATATCAAATTTGAATTGTTACAACTTGGTACGATTCCACAACGTCAGTTTACGTCAGTTCTGTTGCATCCGTCTGATAGAATACCTGAAGATGCCTAAAGGCCAAACCCAGGTCGTTAGTGACAAAACATGATTATTAATACATAAATGGAATGGGTATAACAACAGTGACATAGAAAACATACATATTTCTCCATTGAAAAATAAAGAAAAGTTTATAAAATCTTTGAGCGTAAATTCATTAGTGTTTCTTTAATTCAAAGAGATTAAATAATAATATTTTAAATTGGTGGCTAATTACAGTTGTTTTTGTAATCAAGTAGCAGAGAACGTTGAGAAGCCACTTTTTTAGTTGCACTAACTTTATTTTATATTTGTGAAATTAAGTTATTGATAGATAAAAAGTAAAGTAGTTAATATTGATTGGTTACAAGTTAAGAAATGGAATCGTTCATTCACTGATTTGTTATTTACTGTCTGGGTTCATATCAACGACAAAAATAGCATTTTCTTAATTCTATCCATCTTTTCTGATAGTTTCAAATGAAAGAAAAGGATTAACGGCTAAATTAAAACCCATTCTAGTAAAACAAATTATACTACGATATTAAATGATTGCACTGTAAGTAGAACATGTGTTTTTTAATTGGAATAATCAAACAAGATTCAAACGTGCTCAATATTTGATTATAAATTGCAAGAATTTAACTGTGTATGGTAAAGTAAAGCAAAGAATCACATGGGTAATTCGAATATTATTGGTATTATGAAATAGCTACAGACTTTACAATATATCAAATTGTTGTAACCAAAATATCTTTTATGATTCGTGAACGGGAAAATATTTTTTTAAAAACCGATTAGTAATTCCGACGAGATTATATTTTAAAAAACGAAGGTCTAATTGAATTCATTTATTCGATCAAAATAAAAAGAGCCGTTCTGAGATTTGCCTTCATTTCTCTGTTGGCAGTTTCCTAATATAATTACCGGGAAATATGTGCGGCTGACGTGGAATATGAAAAATAGATTGAATGGAAATTTCTGGTCGTGACAGTACCGCAAATGAAATGAAATTATGGACATTATAAATATGAAGTCAATTCACGTGAAAAAAAGAGCAAGGCTGATTTGGAATCAGTCGGCAGTCGATATTAAAAAGAGCGGATGAAAAAAATGGGTGATGTAACTTCGTTTACCTTCCTTTAGCGTTTGTAACGATTTAAGAAAAAAATCATTTGGATGTGGAAAACGATCATCGCTCTCCGTACCGCATGACCGAGCAAAATGGTTTTCAACATACTATCTCAAAATGTGGTTCCTGATATAAATAAAAGCAGTCATAATATTGGACGACATATAATAATAACCAAGGATAATCTGAAAGACACCAAAACCTCTTGTTTGTCTGAATATCGTTATATTCCTCTCGTTACAGTTAATTATTAATTCAGAATATTATTCTAAATATAACAAATGCGTTGTAGTGGGGTGTTTGTGGCGTCTTTGCTCAGTGGCGTATTGGTTTTGATAAATAAAATATATCATCTCGGCGAAAACTTTATTTAGCTTTAAGTAGTTTCAAACATAATGGTTGTATAAAATTTATCTTATAAAGACACCATGTTGTGGTTTGTGAAGATCATCAGACTTTCTTTTCAGAGATCGAAAGATGAAATCATTTAAATATTAATGATTACCATCAACCACATACAATACGATGTTTTTGTTAAAAGACATTTAATAAATTTTCTCTCTAAGAGATGTCGCTGCCGTCAATCGAAATGCCAAATGGAAATATTCCCCGCACATTTAAGTCAAACTATTAAATTATTGAACAAAACATAAATTGATATTTTTGCAGTTAAAAAGTTATTTTTACTTTGCTTTCAGACCCAAAACAAATTTGTAAATACTGGAAGCTGGAAATTTTTTCAAAAATTGATAACTGAGTCTAAGAAAGAAAAAACGGAATATTGAAAAGCAATCCCCGGAGATTCACGGATTCGTGTAATATTTTTGAAAATCAATTTTCGAAATGCCGTGCTCAAGTTTTGCTTCTTCATCTTGTTGCGTATTTCCTTTATTCACTGGATGGATAGATTCCAAATAACCTACAGATATGTCTATATAATATCACAGAGAGTTCTTTATCATGCAAAAGTTTTATAATTAGACCAAAAAAAGTGTAGAATATTGTATGGGAAGTAGGAAAACCGTAATATCTTATGGCGATAATGTTTGGAATAAATCATTATTGTAGCGAATTTGAGTAACATCATTAAAAGAAGGTTTACTCAATCTTTAGGATCAAAGGAATTTCTTCATTAGTTTATCATCGATTGAGGTCAAAGGTCGATTGAGAAGATTAGAACGATCGTAAACATTGTGTGTGAGAGTGGCGCGAATATGAGAAGTGATAATTTTAACCTGATAAAAAAGCGAAATAATACAAATAGGCATAACGATATCAGTGACACGTATAAGAAAATAAATTTGCCACCATTTTTTTCACGAGATACATGATAAGAAATCAGTCCATTTGACGTCTGTAATAAACGGTCATTAAATGTGCGGCCAACTATTTTGTTTTTTTAATTGGAATTTATTTGGTAGATGGTTCATTTGAGAAATATATTTTATAAACATTTAAACATCTCTTGCTTAAAAAAAAAACCTGTCACCAGCGAAAATTGGTTTCGACTGGTCAACCTTAAGCTCTATTTTTCATTGGCCTAGTAAATTTAAATAGCTTCCAAAGCTTTTTAAATTGACCACCAGCGCTCAAGGTCTGCACTTTATTGTGAGAATAATCAATTACTGTTATATGAGTTACTATCTGTTCGCTCTCCCAATGGTGTTTATTCATTCATATGATTGCGAATTTGTCGTTGTATTTAAAAATATTTTTACTTATTTTCAGCTGAAAAAGCATAAATTGAGTGAGTTATCGTAAGCTTGATGAAACGATTTAATAGAAATCAAGCCTGAAAATACTTAAGTATTATAAGGTACCAAAAATTTCCAATACAACGTATGAAATAAAAAAAAACATGTAGAGCGAGTTTTAAGCGTTGTGAGTTGATTGATTATGTGCAGCTTACAAAGTTTTTTATCGTTTAAAATTGACAAATTAATTGTCAAGTTTGAAACCACTGGAATAAAGTTACCAACTAAAATATCGATAAAATCAACGGAAGGAAAAATAAGTTTTCTAGCAAAGATATTATTCCAAATTTGAAATTTAAAAACGTTCATTGTTATGCGTAAAATGAAAATCTATCATCAAATATTTTTCACTATTTTTTTCCAACGGATGAATGTTATCAATATTTTCTAAAATGTCAATTTGATCAATGCACCCTGATAAGTGTGGTGTATATATAAATAAAATAATATTAGGTAAAATAAGACTGGATCAGAAAGACGATTTGAATTCCGACGTCTCTCTAACCAATATAGCCAATATTAGGTCAATGAATAATTTGATTTAAATATTGAATAAACAAAGCATTGCTAAATATTAATATGAATTTCAAATATCTAACATATTGCCTTAATGCTAAAAATTTTCTTATAATTTCCAGTGAAGCACCTTTCTTTCCCGAAGAATGAGTTAATTTGTAAATATACATAAATTTAACTTTGGGTCTATATTTTCCCCACATTTTTGACCGATTGATTACGATATGAGGATACTTGATGGAATTTCAATATCAAATTTGAATAGTTAAAAATTTGTACATTTCCATATATTTTTATGCATTCATGCGTTTCGGGTCATTTAGGTGGAAAAAAAATGTCTATCAATTATATCAAAAACCCTAAGATAGAATAGGTGAAACCCGGGTTGCGAGTGATAAAAAATGTGTAAAGTAAAAAGTTTCGAGAATTCAAATTAGTTCGAATCGACAAATTTTTCACGAAGTCGTCATCCAAGCGGACATTTTGTAATGATCACAACAGTGGCAGAACGGTATAATTAATAATTAAATTAAAGATCGGTTTTTAAACCATGTTACAAATTTAAGCATTGTTTGGAATGTATAAATTTTAAAGTGTGGTAAGTTGTAGTTATAAGTGTTACAAGTGAGGCTATTAGGTGAATAAAATTTCTTACAAAGTCCCTATATAAACAAAAACTTCTCAATGATCAGTAAATCTAAAAATTTGAGGTAAATACTGAAGATTAGAGATTATTTTAGTTACACGACTGCTATTCTATAATGGTAAAGGAATATAACAGTATGGAGATAGCGGGAGTTGATTAAATTTGAGTGCCAGCCTTTAAAAAATATGATTGGAAACCTTGATTGAAAAAAGTTGAAGAGTCTCCATTTTATAGTTAAGCGTGAAGGAAATATATTTCAGTCTTTATTGACACACGAGATGAAGGTGTGGGTAAAAGCGCGAGTCGGGTGAAAAGAGCATTTACTTTTCGTAGCTTGACTGATGCATAGGTAAGTCAGAGGTCAAACTAAATACGTAAACGAATGATAGAACTATACTGATTTAGAAATGTTATCGTCTTAAATTTACATACAAATTTTAAGCGCAATAAAAATGCAGTCAATTAGATAAAAATTAATACACCTCGTCGAGTACATATTAGAAATCATCAGGTGGCAGTACAACTTGTGAATATTGTAGTGTGTGGAAAAGTTCCCATGCAGATTTTTTCTGAATAAAGTAAAAGTTGTGATGTATTAATCAATATTAAAATTGTTTTTTTTAAAGATCAACTCTTTTATATTATATAATAACACAATATATAGCATTATATATATGTAAATATGTATATTTCTGTCTGTTTGTCACAACAACTCTTTTCAAACGGTTTACAGTAACGTCGCGAAATTAACACATGTAATTCTGGCTTCCATTTTGAGCTCAACTGATATATTTTAAACCGTTAATTTTCAGCACATAATATTGATTTTTATTTTATTTGTAAACAATCTGCGGTGATATTTTCATCTTTTAAGTATATTATAGTTCAGTCCAAGATATTCTTAATTGTAATAAATAATATTTCAATTTGATGGATTATATTTTAAAGCCATTCTAAGAGGTCAGTTTCGCGATTATGCTTCAACATTAGCTTTGAACAAATATAATATCATAATAATGTCTAATTCTGATCGTTAGCGCCCTCTATCTCTAGCAAAACTGGGTATTATTAATTTTGTGGGTGTTAAAAAAAGTAAGGTCCATAGTGAAACTGAATATTAATTTAAACAAAAATAATACAACTATTCAAATTTTATCACCCTTAAACCCCAGTAGAGCTGGGTAATAGATAGGATTATATTGGTTTGAGATTATTCCCATTAGACTGAGAAAAAAAATGGATAAAAATAATACCATTTTTTAGTTGTTAAATTTTAATTATGTAAAATAAGTATTTTTTTTGTTACATTATTTACATAATTTCAAACCTGTGTTAATGAAAAGAAAAAAAAATTATCAAGCGAAATTCGAAGTAGCAAATCAGCTTCTTAAAAATGAAGACTTTTGTAGTCCATTACAAGACGTATACACTCTCTCTTTACTAACGTTAAACAAGGAGAGGATGAGCTATTGGGTAACAAGCGTTCCTCGCAAAAAACATGCGCTGTATTTTTTGACTATATTCCCCACATTAGGAGCGGAAATTAATTTATGGCAATAAAAAAGTATTACCTTAAAGTATTTTTTTTTATATAGAATCATTTTTTATTCTATTAATTTTTAATATTAATATGAAAGATTTTTTGTTAGGTATATCTAATGTTTGGCTATTTCAAGGCCATTCGTTTCAATTAATTTGAATTTATTTATCAATCATTGAAAACTATACTCCATTATTACTTTAATGAATTAAAAATATAATAATTTATGATATCGACTGAAGGTGTTTGATGGAATTCCAATATCAAATTTGATTTTTGGTCAATTCTGTTGCATCCATGTGATAGAATGCCTGACGACGCCGAAAGGCGAAACCCGGGTCGTTAGTGACAAAACATGTGGACAAAGTTGTAAATATTCAAATTAAAAAAAAATAATTATCTAGCCATTTTCTGTAATGTTGACTATATGAAATTCAGCTGTAGACCCCTTTTCCACACGCGTCGTCCAATTTCATCCCCTGTTTGCATCGAGGTACCAAAAGTAAATATGCCAAGCGGGGTGTAACAACCTTTTGATGCGACGTCTACAGGAGTCTACTCTCTGAATGAAGGAAAGGAAAGTAGAAAGGCGTGACCCAGTTTATTTATTCCGATGAAAAATGTAGCGATTGCGAGTACATTATGCAAACAATCTGAAATAACTTACACACCCGTGAAGGGAAACATGAAAACAGCCATAAATTGTCATAAAAAACAACAATTCACGCTTATGATTATACCAAACGACACGCATTTTATTCATCCGCAATAATAACTACGATAATATAACAGTAATCTGTTGTGTGTCGATTCAGTTCTGCTACATGTTTAAAAAAGATTTTTTGTTATTTAAATCATAAATGTTTTTAGTTGAGTGTTGTCTATAACGTATCATAATTCAATGTTGACATTTGTTATGACGAAAACTAGAGAAATATCCTTGTACAGATTGCAATAGACAGGCAATAGGCAATGAGTATTGAATAACAGTTAAAAGTTGGTAACAGTGATACTGCTATGTGTTAAAATGCTATGTGCCTAAAAGCTTAAGAGCACGTTGTTATGAATATATAAAGACCTAGCAAGTACCCAGCATGCGTTGTAATACCACCTGAAAGATAGAATAAAGAAAAAATGTGTTTTTTTAGTGATTTTGGATAAACAATATATTTGTTTTACCGTCTGTTCAATGAATCAGACATGAGGAGACCACATAAAGCTGGCCATGTGAGATGCATATCCTTATAGTCCACTATATCAGTTGAAAGTGTTCGGGATAAGTGAAACCGGTTCCGATTAGTGGTTGACAACCATAAGTGGTTGCGCCAATTCAGACACCTTCGAGAGCATGTGCAAAACAACACAATTTTTGTACTCAAAGTAAATGATAACGAATTTGGTCCTAATTTAATGATTGTTCTAATTTAAGGATTTTCCAGGCATTTTCGCAACAACTCGCTTAAGTTTCATCTCAATCGAATGAATGTTATAGGAATGCATACGGGACATAGATAAAAAAACATGATTTTATTTTTTTCTAAAAACAAAATGCTCGATTTTTAGAAAATCTTTGACGCACCGCGTTGCCATACATCGGTTGCTTAATACTTTTCTAAAGAACTTGTCTAACGTATATTGGTTGTACGCCTGATGTTTAACATGTGTGTTTATCTTGTAGCCCGTTTATCGATACCGGAAAATAAATAGAAAACGGTAAAAAATAATATAGTATTCCCAAGCTTTTGAATAACTGTATTGGCAAATTTTATTTCGAAAATATGATCTCTTGACTAAAATATTTAGCTTATTAAAACCAAAATCAGTTAATAATGCTCGCGATTACCGAAATTGGTTCAGATTATAAAATGTATTGTGGAAATAAGTACTTAAAAATGTATTTTTATTATTTAAAACATCACGCCTTTCCATCTAGAATTGACAGTTAACATATTAAAAGATATATATATATCCTTTAATATGCGGCAATGGAATCTACAAAAAAACTTAAACGATTTTTTAAACTTCTTGAATAAAATTAGATTATGCAATGTGTAAATACTGACTTATAAAGTCATTCGCAGTCCTTTTTTTTTTTTAGAAAAAGGGGCCGGAATTCACTTTATATCAAGCTTTTTTCTTAATAAAATTATAATTCAAATACAATAAATGAAATTTAAAGTAGCTTTTACTTTGCCACGAAGCACACAAAAAAATAAAATTTTAAAAAAATACCGTGAAAAAAGGTATCGGAACGCCGTTCCACTGAGTTACTTGGAAAAAACCCCTGGTCATTTTTAATAATAAAAAAATCCATTGAAAAAATCATTGAAAATCGTTCATCAAAAGCGTATATATTTCGTTAGTAGAATTCAAAATGTAATCTGTAATATTGAAGGAAGGGAAAAGGAAAAAATGTCGCGTTATAGTTGAGGATAATAACAACATTTCCAATAACTTTGCAGTGATGATATTATTTTCGGAAGTTTCCATGTATTTATTTATGTAAAAGTTTTACAAATATTATTCGACATTTTCCGTAATGCCCCTCCTGTTTATTTAGGATGAATATCAAACCCGCAAAAAACTTTTGCTAACAGATATTCAATATTATTGAAAGAAAAAGAAATTTTGATGGAAGTTTTTTTTGTACATTCCATATTCCAATCCCTTCCGCCAACTTTCTCAATATTTCATCTTGGCACTTGGCTTTCGAAAAATAGCTGGCAACTTTAAAAAGATACGACAATTTTATTCTATCTTTCACACACATTTTCTTTATACACTGCTTTTTAAATACTAAGTTTTCATGTAAATATGATGAAAACAGTTTTATTAATTGATTGAATTGATATTTATTTTCTACAACTCTGTTAATAGACGGCGAAAAATAGCAGTATATTTCAGCACTACAAAATTTATTAGGAATATAATTAATAGTTATTTCGGCTTACACTCTTATTACAACTATGTTTAAACGTATCTATACATAGCGGCGTAGAAAACGTTCACAATACATCTTCTCTTCTGTTCTAACATCCTAGTTATAACTTTATACTTTTATTAATATATTATAGAAATACAATAAACAAATATATATATTTTACTACAATCAAGGTGATGCTAGAAACTAGAGCTGTGGAATCGTTAAAAAAACGCCTCCGATTCCGATATCGACAAAACGACTCTGACATTGACAAACAACATGACTCGTACTAAAACTAGTTTAATTTTATCAACCTTTCTTATAAATTTTCATTAAATCAAAGATTAACCAACCAGTCCGGCAAATTTTTCATTGATATAAATTCTTAAAAATCGCTTAATTGAAGAAGTATTCGGAGTCGATCATCTTTCATGACTCCGAATCCAACTTCAAGGCCCTAATAGAATCATAAGATGCAAAATATTATGAAATGTTCTAGGATTTTTTGTATATAGTTTTCTTAAGTATTCTCATTAATATAATCCACACTTTAGATAAAATCTTTCATTTTTTTAGATTTTGTGAGTAAAACTGTATATAAACTGAAAAAAGAAAATAAAGGATACATTTTTTGAGATAAAAAAGATTTTTTATACAATTAAACAACATTATATAAGCTGTAATAAGATTTTTGAATAAATCAAATCAGAAAAAAGTGTCGCCTTTTTTATTTAAGTGACGAGTGGATTGCGAAAATTCGTCGTTAGGAAATTGAATCCGCTTAAACCAAAAAAAAAAGAAAAAACAATTCGACAGTAAACATAATATCATTATTTACACTGGATACTTGTTTCCTGGAAAAAACGAGTTTAGGGGTGTGATAAATCAGTGGTATGGGGCGTTTTTTTATAAATATACGTAACTAATTAACGAATTAAAGGTAAAAGAGATTTGAAATTGGCAATCAAATCAGTTTTAATATTCACACATAATCACTTAAGAGCTTTACTTGACTACATATTTCAAGATAAGGGCAATTAATTAGCTTAAATCATTAATGATATGAAAGTTCATCATTGTTTTACATATTTTTTTAAAGAAATTTGGAAATATTTCTGAAAATCTGTTATAATAAAAAATTATCACCAATATAAATTATTCATGTTCATTAAATAACTGGTTATGAATATTAAAAGCATGAATTTATTTTAGTAAAACTCTTAAAAATTTATACGACATTAATTGTTACACGTTGAAAAAATAGCTGACTTTAGATCCGACGATGACGTGAGCCGAAATAGCTATCAACTATACATTATAAAATGTTTTGTAGAACTAAAATACATTGCTATTTTTTCACCGTGTTATAATGGAGTTCTGCCAAGTAAATGCCAATTCAATCAATATATATTTATTGTATAGATAAAAAACATTATTACTAGATTTTAAGATACAAAATTAATGTTTCTAAAGGTCATGTAATTTAATTTAAAAAAAGTGTGACTTCGATTTGTATAAAATAACAAATTAATATCGTTTACTTCAATAGAATTAAACGGATAGTCAGTGGCTAGTTTTATTTATATGAAAATAAGGCTAGTAGCTTTGTAGAATTTATGTTTACACGATAGAGATTGAATCAATAGCTCTCTTGAAGTAGATATACGTATTCTCTTTTGAATTACTATGCTAAAACAATATTTAAGATCTGGGAAAACCAAGAAAACAAAATTGAGATGAAAAATAACCTAATAATAGTATTTATTTGAAGTTCTTATAAAGAGGTTTGATAAAATTGTTAACATCATTCAATTGAATCATTTCAAATCTTTAATTAAGACAAAGTGTGCTTCACAAATATTCATGAAAGAATTGTGTTATCAAAGAAATGCTTAAATATGCTTCATAAAGACAAGAGCCTTATTGATGACTTGTTCTGCACAACCCGTGATAACTACGCATAAATAGAGGTGCAAAAATGATAAAAGAATATATTTCAAAACCGTTTTGCTAAAAATCAAATATAACTGGGAAAAATATTTTGGTGGTGTTTAATACTGAAAAAGGCACGATTGTTCTGTATGAAAAGCGTTTACGTCACTGGCAAAATAGTATATGGGCTTATTTAAAAGTGAAAGCCTCAATTGGCACACCCTTTTGGCCTTTTCAATTTTGTCTTTTCATTCGTATTTCGATTCGCAGCATTATTAATCTGAGCGCCGAATGTTCAATGCGTTACAGTAGGATTCGAAAACAGATTCAATATAATAATAGCGAAGCGTTCCATTTTCAAAATAAAGAATGTAATTAATTGAATATTAAAGATGTCGTATAGTATTGTCTCAAAAATAAATTGAATATCAATTGATTATAGAAAAAGGTTGAAATTTTATCATATTTAACATCATATCTACCTTATCAAACAAAAACAGCATGATATGGCACAAATGAGTTTCTTCGATTTCAGGCTTCTGCATTTTTCCACAGCGGCAAAAAATAAATGAAACTTCAAAATAAAAAGAGTACTAATAGAGCTTTAAAATGATACCGACCACGACGTGCTAACTTGACGACAACCGTTGATATTGACGTTAAAGTGACGCTAAAAAATGGTCATTTCTTTCCGAACTACCTATATATCAACTAACATTTCAAACAGCTTGATTGAAAGGATTGATTTATAAAAACATTATTTACGAGGTTTTAAGCATTTAAATTACGATAAAATTAGAAGCAAGGTTACATCTAAAGACGAATATATATAATTGCGAGATACGAATGACAGTATAAGAACACAGGTAATACAAAAGTCAGCCCATTCATCAGAAGTTCTTCATCTTTTGTGAAGATGATGATTTTGGTGTGAAATTTGCAAAGGTGCGAGATGGCCTCCAAATCGGCCACAGCCATAATTGAAATATCATTGAATCCTCGCAAGAAAGTAATTATCAAAATCAACTACAGGCGAAAATAGCATAACAAGATATTGGGTGGTCCGAAACATTTATTATTATGTCATTAATCTTGCGTTTAACAATTAATACAAACATGTATGGCAAAATTAACCTTATTTTATGTTATAATTAACATTAATCCACAATATATTTGCATATTGATACTCTGTATATTATCAAATATATCTCATTAGGTACACTGTTAATTATTAATGAAAAAAGCTTACTGTTGTGAAAATGTGTAAGTAAAAAGTAGAAAAAATATAGCATAACACGGTGAAAAAATATCAAAGTTCTACAAAATTTTATTTTAGCTCTACAAAGCTCTACTAAATTGTATGTTAGTTCTATAAACGTTCTATAAAAAGTATCAAAATACTTTTTATAGAACGTTTATAGAACTTCTACAAAATTTCGTACAACTGAAAAACATTGCCATTTTTATCGTGCTATAATGGAGTTCTATCGAGTAAATGCCAATTCCATCAATAAAATATTAACACTAGAATTATTAGAACGAGTTATATAATAGTTATGACGATGGCGTGAGCCGAAATAGCTATCAACTATACCTTATAAAAAATTTAATAACTAAAATACATTGCTATTTTTTCACCATTTTATAATGGAGTTCTATCAATTAAGTGCCAATTCAATCAATACAATAAAATATTGTTTTGTCGTACAAAAATTCTCTGGGTATATTTTGTCCGGATGAGATACAAAATGTGTTCAGCGAAATTTTGTCTCATTAAAAGAATACATTTGTACGAAATAAAACAGAATTTTGCCAGAAGCCCTGTATTATTTTGTGTTAACCGATATTTTTCACGGAGCGTTTCCGCGTAAAACGTTTTCGACCGTATCATTCACTTTACGAAAGCGGAATAAAATGAAATGTACAATATTATTTTTGCTTCGACACAAAAGCAATTATTATAAAATGGCGTATTTAAAATTTTACTGTTGAATAAATAAGACAGCCAAATTAATACGATACTGACTTGAAACGAATTTATGAAAGCTTTCAGCTGATTCATGCGAATATAACGACTTCGAGTAGGAAATGTTGCATGCTATGAGATTCGACGGTTTAATCCGTAAATTTATATTGGGTATTATTGAAATACAAACTAACGCTTGAGTAATTCCATTAAAGTACTTAGAGTGGAAATAAACTTTATATCCTAACCAAATAATTTCGAGAAACAAAAAATATAATCCAATCAAACGATCTATATATTATATTGAGGTAATACTATCTATATGGTGGCGAAATATATTTCTGAAACGGTTTTTTTTACTATACATCTATGATCACTCGTTCTGGATTGACAATAATTATATATAGCGAAGCAAATACTAGCTACTCGTAAAGATCTATTGTATATTAATCAAATACAGTTACTACATCTGTAGGTCAAATAAAGTTTAAGAATTCAAGATGAAATAATGAAACATATAATTAGTTTTGGCATAACAAATTCAATCTGTAATGCTTGCATGATTATGACACAATAAGTTTAAGCATTGATTTCAAATATGCTCTTCAAACAATTGTTTATTCCTAATACGTGTTCCATTTTAATCATTGAAAAAAAGTATTCATTTGTTTGTTTGAAGAAGAAAATGTGGTGTTTTGAAAGAATATTGAATGCAACGAAGCAATGTAGGCCAATGAATGTAAAAAAACTTTTTATCAAACTGTTAATAATGTAATGTCGCTGGGTTATATCTCAATTATCTGATTTTGATTGCACGTTTTGAGCTTTTTCCCTCTCGGTTAAATGACGACTTATAAACAATGTAATATTGTAGTTTGTATTAAAATTGATAGGTGTTCCAATTAATGTGATACTAGATGACACATGTGATTTGCTTTTTGAGAAAAATCTTTAGACAGTAAATTGAAACGGTGGGCAGTAAATTTAATTCCAAACTTTAAAATGAAGATTACGGGGGGACTTTTCTTCTTTGCTAGATGTAGAGAGAAGGTTAAAATCAAGCAATAACAGTATTAATTATATATTAATTACTAGTACTTCACTGGTATTAATTAATTTCATGAATATTTTGAGAAAAATAATTTTAATAGTGGCAAGCTACTTCTTTTCAAAATTGGTTTCTGTTAATAGTTTATATTAACATTTAATTTATAAGTATTCGCTTTAATGTCTTCATTAAATTATTGTGGAGTATCTCTAATAATCAATTAAGTAACGTGTCAATTAAATGTTTTGCAACCTCTAAAACTTTAAAACTGTTCATATATGTCATATGTTCTTTGATTCGATAATGAAAACTTGTACACTAAAGAATTTTTTTAAAGAAGCGAAACTTATTTAATAAAACACCAATAGCCAAGCGATATAGAAAGTCTATCTATTTTAATTTATACAAAAAAAAGAACTTCTACAGAGTTTCCTTGAATCCATCAACGATTTTTGTTTTTGTGTTAGAAGGTGAAAACAGAAACAATGTTAAAGTATATCGATTACATAACTAGTAGTAATTCTCAAGATCATCAATTAAACTTCACATATACCAAAAATAAAATGGTTGAATGACTGAATTACTAGCAGTTAAATGCTACTTTCTGATGGAAGTGCGTGATATTGTAAATAATAAGCACACATTTTTAGTACTATTTCTACAGTATATTTTATGATCAGGACCGGTGTCGCTAATCGTCAGCAATATGAATGTTTAGAATATTATGAATTTTTATTAGTTCACTATAACCGCATAAGCGCAAAAAATGCGCGCTTGGGGCTTAGAATATATGGGTCATTAGCTTAAGTGTAAATGGAAAAAATATTTTAACCTTAAATTCTGTCGTTATTATTTTCCGGGAGAACGTTAAAAGACCACAACAACTCCCAGGTGCATAATTCGGTACAGGGACGGACGGGTATTATTTGAAAACAAAAACTAATAGTTTAAACACATTGCACCTAAATATAACGAGACGTCATTTAGTTTGTCGATAACCTATTCATCGATTTGTATGATTTTTAGTTTATTTCCAAAATGCCATAAAAATAAAGGCAATGCTAACTTTATAGCGTTATTCATAAAAACGTAGCAATAATTTATTGAGCCATTTAATAATTGTATGTGAAATCAATACACTTATTTATTGAAAAGGCTAGGTCGTTTAACTATTTAATCGATGAGTATTATTCGCTGATAATTGAACGCGAGAAAATCATCACAAGTACCGGATATTGCATGAATAATTTATCGCAAAAAGCAATATTTTAAGCAAATTCGTCGCAATGAAAATTGCCAAAATCGGTGATTTAATTTTAACAAGTAAATTATTTAAATTTGATTTATTAAAATTTTGTAAGATTCCATATGTTTTGTCACTAACGAACCGGGTATCACCTTTTGGCATCTTCAGGCATTCTATCATACGGAACTTAACTATCAGAATTGATTAATGACAAAACATGTAGAATCGTAGAAAATTTTAACAATTCAAATTTGATATTGACATTCCAGCAAGCACCTTCAGTCGATATCATACATTAAAAAACGTACAATAATAAACATTTGGATTTCTTGCATGAAATTTTTTTATTGTTTTATAATATACTTCTATCAAGTGAATGCCGACTTAATTAATATTTTTTTTCAACCTTCAATGTATTTTATAAATATATTAGCCATGGTATTTTAATATTTAAAATACAAAGCTGCCGTCCTATGCATTTAAAATACCAGCTTACAGTAAACGATATAATAAATACGGTAAACTTTGATACATAAACAGAAATTTCTTCATCAGCGTTTGTTTTGTGCATTAATTTATTAAAAACACATTTGTGAATCTAAGCAGCAATGTATTCAAATTCATTAATAAATATATATTTTTTGAGATGATTAAATGAGGTGGTATAGTGCTGCTTTTATAAGTAGTAACGAATTATTTTATGGGTGCTAAGAAAAATATGTATTATAATTTGGCTGTTTTTTGTTTATGTGTACCATTTGTCTACTGTTAAAATATGTTGTTCTTTTTGTTGAGTAAATGTTTGATTTATCCACTAGTTGAAATGAACAACACAGCGATATAAATTATTTTCATAAAAAAGCTTTTGTTTTATTTGTTTTTCATAACATCCAATTTAAATTTTCTCTTCGTAAAACTTTTTTTCGGTACATTGAAAATTTACAAACGTGTTTATAGGCAAAAAACAGTTCATTTTTATAGGATAAAAGAAAAACAACCCAGGAGTGTTCTGAAACTCGAGGAATGTGTATGAAAATAGCGAATGAGTTCTTCGAATCAAATCTCATCATTTGTAACGCTCATTGCGCTGGTTTGATATTTGAATAATGCCCTTACTTTCGCCAGCTGCTTTTTTCCATTTTCCTGTTTTCCAACGTTTCCTCAGTAAAGACATAACAAAAGAAACGTAAAAATAACGTTCAGTAGCTTACTTTAAAATATTTCCATATTTTTTTCGCCCCGAAAATTCCGGTATTGTTTTCTTAGATTATTTCCTCCCATCAAAAAAGCCTACGACTTTATTTTCAATTCATTTTACTTGCAATATTTCGAATGTAGAGAAATTTTCGTGATCGGAAAATATTTAAAATGAAAGAAAAATAGTCAAATATTAAATATCGTATATATTACGGCAATTTGGATTTAAGATGGAAACTATAATCAAAAGAAAATATAATAGTTTTCTTACTTCACTATTGTGGATAAATTCTCAATTTAATATGGTGTCTCGGACGATTTGCCACGGCAAAGATACTAGCTCTTTTACACATCCTTTTTATGATCTCAATATACTGTTTTATTTAATGATATAGTCTTTGAATATTGGAATGAATAAATCTTAAAAAAATACCACGTAAAAACATTTTCGAATATCAGAGAAACAGTAATATTTTTCAAATTAAAGCTTGAAAAATACCATTGAAAGAAGCTACCAAAACCTATACCATAATCTGATTTGATACAATAAAATACTAAATATTATACACACCTACTTCTATAACGTCACATGTAAAACAGTAATATTTTTTTGTCAGATTTTTGGGTAAACAATTCTTCAAGAACTGTTCACACTTTAGCTTTACAAAAAAGGTCGCGGATAGTAGAAAACTTATATGGGTTTAATAAAATCGCTAACCGTGAGGTGCCGCTGTATTTATAAATATCTAAATACCTGTTTCAAGAGATGAATGTTTAAAATTTTTGAATAAATTGCCACCTCTACCACCTTTTGTTATCGTCAAGTATAGTGAAACAAGAGCAATTAGTGACATTTGCTACTGCTTTAGTTATATTGTTTTATCGTTACTCGTTCCATTATTTTTACTTAAAAAAAGAATTGAGCAACTAAACAGCAAGACGTTTTTCCAGAAAAATGCCTATTAAAATACATTTTTCAGCAGGCTATAAACTTCAGATTAAGAATGTAAATGGGTGAAAAATATTTTAATTGCGTCATTATTCAGTAGAGATATTTTATCAATTTATTGAAAATAAAAAAATAATCACTTTAATCAGCTAGTAATGATTGTTGCTTAAAAAAAAAAGTGTTGTTTTTTTGTAGTCAAATTTTCTACGAAAACACTTCTTTGTTTATTGAGTTGTCGGGAAAAAATCAATACTGTAATTTAAATACCAGACTTTTTTAAAAATCGAACTTCCGTTTCGAATGTGAAGAAAAAATAATCTTGTCTGGTAATAAATAACTTTACTTTGGATTTTTTGTAATGTAATTTGATTATTTGTAAGCACTTATTAATTTGTGGCACATCTACGCAACGTGCAATGCACATACCAAAATTAGAGTTTTCAATACGCCGTATTTACATCGGCGTAGACACGGACGGCGTGGACTCTACGTCCAATTATTCCGCTACGACGTAGAAGAATGTGTTTGTACGAAGTAATCAATTACGTAAATACTCAAGTAAAGAGTAAACCTATTGGATCAGGTAGATCCCGCTGTGGACGTATATTTCGACTGAGTAAACACTACTTCCATAGTTTTTCTTTTTCGTAAACGATGACTATTTGTATTGGGCTTACCGGAATGGGAAACAAACAGGAGGTAAGCCAGTAAGAAATGCGACAAATATATCGTACTTTAAATAATGAAAAAAAAATCGTAGTATTTCTACAAATTATTTTATGATCAGGACCGTTTTTGCTAGTCGCGAGGATTGCCAACTAATTGGATACAAATTTCAAACAAGTCTATTTATACTAAAAGGTCTAAACAATGTGTTTTTTATATTAACAATATTATATGTTTTCATCAATAATTGACGGTTAGTACCCTAAAAATATCTTCAAAACTATCTTTCACAAAAATTATAATACCATTTCAGAGCAAAAATAATTGTAATAAGTTTTAAATATACACTGTAATGAGCTTGACTATACAATGTGATAATATTTAGTATAATTTCTAGCTTTCTAAATTAATTGCATCGTACAAAGATATCAGTTTGAATAAACAAAGGAAAGGAAATGAATGATTCCATCTATTGTATAGTAAACTATATAAGAAGTCTGCTATCCACAAAGCAGAATTCCCAAAATTGTGAAAATAAAGCTTGTAATCGTCTTTCGTTGTTTTATAAAATAATAATATAATCCATGAAATATATTGTAGAAATAGTACGTAAAAATGTTTTTTTATAATTTAAAATATCATGCCTTTCAATCGGTGGCTTTCAAAAGTGGCGAAATTTGTCGAATTAAAAAGCTTATTTTTTTCAGTGAACAAAATAAAACTATAAATTGAACATATAATGATACATATTCTTATTTGAATTGTCGAAGCTTTGTACGATTCCACATGTTTTGCCACTAACGATCCGGGTTACACCTTTCGTCATCTTCAAGCATTCAACCACACGCATGCGACAGAAATGAAAACAAAAAGTATATGTATTGATTAAATTGGCATTTACTTGCTAGAACTCCATTGTAACACGGTAAAAAAATAACAATGTATTTTATTACTACAAAATTTTATAGGATATAGTTAATGACTATTTCGACTCACGCCTTCGTCAGAACTATCTGAAGACGTGAGCCGAAATAGCTATCTACCATATCTTACAATTTTTTTTAGAAATAAAATAAATTGTTAGTTTTTCACTGTGTTAAATATATATGCCTTGTAAAAATAGTACTTAAAATATATTATTAAAAATACTTAATTATATTTGTACATTTTATTTGCATTATTTCTGTATTTCATCAAGATTCATCCGTCGGAAACCAGGTAAATATGTATTTCATTTTCGATTTAATTTATGCTGTCCGCAATCATAATTGGCTGCTCAGGTAAATAATACACAGCCAAAGTTTTTAAAAGCTCAAGCTTTTATTTCGATTTATTTGTTCAATCTATTAATAGATAATGTATCGAACACTTATGATTTAATTAATCTCATTGTAATACATGTTAAGAGAAGTAGAACAATGTGTATTTGTTCAAGCGTATATTAACCCTTTGATTTATATTAATTTATAGATAAGTATTTTTGATAACATGTTATCCAGGTATAATTTCTGATTTGTTATCAAACTTAATTAATTTGTTTAATCAAGTGTATACATTGTATGAAAAGTTAAAACAAATCATTGTATAAAATATTTATCGTTTCTAGTGTTTAACTGCACTAATTATAATTTTTCATACGAGCAGAAATTTTATCAGATTCTGTTTATTATAAAATAAAATGCCTTATATCCATTCGATTTGTGGTTAAATTTGGTAGTATTTTAGCGGGTTTTATTTCAGGTTTGATAACATCGGGCACTTTTCAAATAAGTTGTCATTGTTAAACGTAATTTACATTTACTTTAATAAGCGAATGCACACTTTTTATCTTTATTTAGTATACGTATAGTTGAATCTAATTGTTGAGAGTTTATTAAAAAAAATACACCTATCCCTCGATTTACACGGTACTTGTTTTACATGTTTTTGCATTTACACCTATTGACAAAGAATTTGAACCAGTTACATTTACAGCTAAAATCATCCACAAAGGACTCGAATTGGGAGTAAAATTAGGTATTTTGTACAAAATGACTCAAATGTTGAACGGGCCCTTCGGTTCCAACGTCATATTAATCAATGTTTTGCGCAATATGATGAGATCTTTAAAGATCTAACAAGAAATTCGAAGCAAATGTTAATAACGGATTTTATTACAAAATCTCCTCGAAGTGTAAATGTTTCTACTTCTAACATCGAATTGGCACATATAATTTCGAGTGATGACAGTGACTTTGAATCAGTCACGAAGAAGAGATTGACAGTGATTTGTGATAGTGATAAATGATAAAACTCCACCAACCGTTGCAATAATTTTTTTTATGAATTTTTTGGAATTCATTTTTTGTTCTTTTATATATGCTTTGAGTGTATTAAATTAATAAAAGGATATATGTATATTTATAATTTTTTAATAGTTTTGTTATATTTATGAAAACAACCAAAATATCCGTTTTTTTGTATACTTTTCGATTTACACGGTTTTACATTAAAAAAAATACAATTTCGATTTACATGTTTTTTCTGGAACCTATCTACAGTGTAAGTCGAGGAATAGGTGTACAGAAAAATGAATACTACTCATGAATTAATATTATATTATTTTACATGATTTTTTTGTATCAAAAAGTGTTTGAAATGCATGGTTGTAAACGGTTTTAATATCATGCGGTAATTTCAGTTTGTATAGTTGTTTATAATTGTATTTTAGATAAAGGAGGATATACAAAGGCCTTTGAATGAACACGCAAATTGTACATGGAACTTTGATCGATGTATTCAAGCTATCCGAGTACATAAGTCGATTGTCAGCGTTGTACAAAGGAAAGGGACAATTCAAAGCCCATCCCGATGCCCAGATAGGCACATCTACTCCTTAATAACCAGATAATGGTCACCCGTAGGCGTGCGCGCGCATGCCCGCGATCCCTCGCGAACACCTGCGAGTTTCCCCGAACATCCCAGGCCGAGTTTCATCCCGCATTGTCAAGCCTGGCCGTTCTGCATGCGCGCGCGTTCGCCGACGATGGATTTTTCCTCGCGCCTTCAAATTCGGCTACCTGAAAAACGTTTTCGCGCGTCCTAGGCCATTATCTGTTGAGCGTCGGGCGCCAGTGTATTGAAAGACTCCGGCCGAGCAATACGCGTGCGTGGAAATTCGCGGCATTTCAAAATACTTTGTGAAATGTTGCAGTACTTCAAAACGGCCCGCTTTTCGCCGGTTGGATTTCAATGATAAAGTGTTCTCCTTAATAAACTAAAAAAGTACTCTGAGTTCAAATTAATTTGGTGTTTTTGTTGAATTAACTATTTTTCAGATATTCACTGTATCTTCAGTTGATTTGTTAGTGTTTTTAAGTTAGAAGAGCGGATATCAGCTGAGCGTAAGTATAAACATTTGTTGTGCGAGAGTATTTTATAATGTAAACAAACAAATGGCACAGAAATTTGCTTAACATATTTGATACAGAATGCAAATCAAAGATATACGTTTTGTTACTGTGATAATGTGTTATCACATGACTTCGGCAAGTATTATACAGTTATACGTTAAACTAACAATTATGATGCAGCGCATTGTGTTTACATTTGTTTGTCATTCCAAGAAGTACTCACTGAGCGTGTGTGAGATTGTCAAACAACGAAATTTTGTCTATAGCGAATTGTATCTATATAAAATGTGAAATGGATCTTATTCCTACAATACATACAAGCTAAAATAGTGTGCACTGTTAGCAGAATATAAATATTTGTCGAAATTATAGAAAAATTTATGTATTGATCAAAAGCTTACAACTTTTTCAAAAACTTTAATTTATTTTTTCATATAAATAAATAATGTATAATATTTGTGTCGATTAAGTGGTGATTTATATAAAATGATAGTAAGAAAAAATAAAAATATAATGACCAATTTTGCAAGGTGAAGCAACGAAGATAAATATAATATATAACATTCGGTACCTTAAGTTTAAAGGTTTGTATCAACATTTTAAGATGTAACACCTTCTTGTTGGTTGAGAAAATCAACCGATGTCTAAATGTTTTGTTCATTACATATGACGGCAATTAATTTATTAATTTTTATGACTATTTTATGAAAAATCTATAGTTGATGAATACAGCACTTAGATACCATATACGTGCCGGTAAAATTAATGAGATTAATTAAGTTTTTAGGTTATTGCTAGAAATATACTAACTTTAAAATGAAAATGCTAACTTAACTATAAAATTAGGAAGAAAAATAACAATAAAAACTCATGCATATACGATTGTTTTTTACAGCTTTGTTCAGTGTAGATATAAAAGAAACACAGAAAATATGATATATCATTTCAAAATAATACGAAATCCTTTGAAAATGATTTCCCTTGGCGCCCAAATCCCTGAGAAACCCTTATTACATCTACATAAAATTTATTCAGCACTCTTCACAAACTAACTTTTATCGTAAAATTTGTAGAACCTTGTTGACAAAAAAAAAACAACAGCTAACAACCGAAAATAAGTTTTTTTGGGTAAACGAGTTCTGATTATAGCAACACGTAACGTTGGTATTATGAAGAATTATTTTTAAATTAAAAAAAAAAACAAATGGTCCTAACAATTCGACTCAAATAACCTGAGCTTTGAACTCAAAAATTTTCTAATAAAATCTAATTTGAATTGTTACATTGATTGAATTTTTTCACCGTGTGAATTGTTACAACTTTGTACGTGCAATGTTGTAACAATTCAAATTTGATATTGAAATTCCAACAACCACCTTCAGTCGATATCATAAATTAAAAATCTGTCTATTCGTACATCGACAAGACATAAAAATCATTGATTGTCTCTGGCTTAAGAAATCTTTTTTCGTCCACTAATCAATCCATCATACGTATTTGAACCAGTTAACTTAAGGCGATTCAGTTTGATGATATTTACAATTCACGGACTCTCGTTAAATACGTCCTCAGTCTTGTTGTATCTTTGTCTCCATACAAAATTCAATTCATTTTTAAAAGATATCAATTTAAAAAACAGATCGGTTAACGATCATAATCTTTTCCAAGACTATGTTCGCTATCCGAATTGTTCGTTAACCAATCATTGTTATATCACAGATAAAATAAGTGAATCAGATTCAGTTCGTTATCCGAAGATGTGTTCATTGTCTGATCACAAAAATCTTTCGTGACAGTGTTCGTTGTCCGATTTTTTCACAGTCCGAACTGTTTGTAAACCAATCATTGTTATATTAAAGATAAAAATAAGTGGATTAGATTCAGTTCGTTATTCGAATATGTGTTAGTTGTCTGAACCCTAAAATCTTTTGTGATAGTGTTCTTTGTTCGGTTTGTTCGCAGTTCGAACTGTACCTTAACTGGTCACCCACTGTATATTAAAATAATCATAACAAAATTCAATGTTATTAGATATGTATCATTTTTTCAAGTCAGAAATGGCGATTTTTTGATATAACTATTTTTTATATTTTTCATTGAATTTGCAGTACGATTCAATATAATATTGTATATAGCAATAAAAAAAGTTCATGGAAATATTCATCACCAATTTAAATATTTTTCAGATTATTTCTAGTAAATATAATATTTGATAAAAGTTGACCAAGGCCGATCTTATTTAAAAAATATTTTCTTAGTATAATGACTATGTACTTATGTATATAACGATAGGTCATTAAAGGAATATTAATTAAGTAATTACCCCATCCAAGTTCCAAGAAATTTTAAGTAATTAGCCATGTCAAATTGTGGCTAATAATATGTATAATATAATATGTAAGAGCCAGATAGCCTATTTATAATTCCAGGAGAACTATAATTACTCCTTGATAATAAATATGGAATGGCTAGAAAATTAAATTGATTATTTATATTCTTGCATGTACGTATATTGAGTTAAAATTGAGATGCTAAATGGGTAGTTTTACAAATATGTTTATGTATTAGAAAACAGATAATAATATGTTTTAAAAATTAATGTGATACATAAATCATAAATTGTAAGTTTTATTAATGGAATAATTCTTACGATTGTGCCAATGCGTTATATCTACATTAAGAATCGATCAAATATTTGCTGAATGATTGAGGCATCATGTTAAAATAACCATTAATAATATTTTCGATGAATCCGGCTGTAACATTGCAGACATATTTTTTTACCAGAAAATTGAAATTGGTTACTTTGTTATAGTTCAGTAACGTATGTCATTTTTTTATAACAATTTTCAATCTTAAGTGTGACTTGCAACTCACAACACAACGAGTGGAATAAAAAAAGTTATTTGTATTGATTTTGTATATTTTTTTACCCCTATTCAAATCGAGTTATCTGTAAATAAAATAAGTGATATTTATTTAGTTGCTCAATCTCTCTTTTACAAATAAATAAATTATAGGACTAATGGTTAGTTAATCCTTTACTCACTACATCTACTTTTTTGGAATATCAGATGGGTGGGGGAGAATTTTTGACATCACAATTTTTTCATCATTTGATTTTTTTGAATTTAAATTTTATTTGCTACACAATCTTTGAATATAATCGAAAAATCTATTAAAACTACGCCTATTCTTATGAGATTTGAATTCATGAGATCCATGACGAAAAACAAAAACGTTTACCACTGCACCACGCAAAAGACAACAACTACTATGTTCTTTTTACCTTAATTAAAATGGATATATTTATTACTCAGTAAAATTATCTTCGATTCTGACATCGAATTATTTCATTAAAAATAATAAAAAAATATAATAAAGTGATTTCTAATTGGAATTAGTTATGTATATTTCGATCATTCTGCCTGTCAAAGGATTTAGATATGAAGTTCTGACGTTATACATTCTTTTTTATAATATTTTCCATCTTGATGTTATAGGTGTGAAAAAAAAAATATTTGTTTCGGTGTCGTCATATAACAAATCAAATTATAAAAAAATAATCTCAAATATGTAATGTATTTTTGCGTCGTCCATAGTGCCGAGTAATACTTGCAGTTCAGTGCGACTAGTGAAACACTGTATCATTCATATCAGCTAATTACAAAATGTAACAGATTGAACATTCGTATTTTTTAAAATAAAATAGCAACACGGTGAAAAAATAGTGAAGTATTTTAGTATGTAATATACTATATAGCTATTTTGGCTCACGCCATCGTTGGACGTGAGCTGAAATAGCTATCCACTACATCTTATAAAAATTTTGTAGAACTTAAAATACATTGCTATTTTTTCACCGTGTTATAATGGAGTTCTACCAAATAAGTGCCAATTCAATCAATAAAATAGCAACATTTCTCGATCGATTTTCGTAAAAGGCTCGACAACCAATTTGTTAATGAGTACATTTACTTTATTATGATGGATATATTATCCGTTAATTTGAATTTGATCAACGATAGCTATTTATTGAACCTGAAAACATTATAAAATATTCTTTAATTAATATTAATATCATAATATAATTTTGTTTGGCTAGATTAAACAAGATGACTGTACCAGTATTAAAACCAAAAAAATCTCGACATCGAATTCCCATCAGAAATAATATTGATAAAATTATTGTTCGATAGATTTGATATGATGTAATTCATTGGCTATATATTTTTAGTTCTATGAAATACGAACGAACACCATAACATATTTTGACAACCGGACAAGCAAAAGCCATTTCTCTGTCAAGGCTGGCAACGCTGAAACCACCTGCCCAAAAACTAACCCAAGTGAAATTGCTAATAAGGCTATTCCCAAAGCGCGCTCGAACCGACGGGAAGGTACTTATTGTGCCAAGTATAATATGTAATAATGTATTACACATATGAATTTCGTACATGTAAGTCAGCACTTCTAAAATGTTTCGTACAAATATAACGGTGCTTTAAACTCGATTCAATTATTTGCATATCGTGATAACGAGTCTTGTCTGGTACACAAATGCTCGGCGTTAATCTTAATAAATGTACATATTGTGTTTTAAGAAAAATCTCTCCGGTATTTTATTTCAAATCATATTGTCTTATATTAGTATGCAGAAACTATTTTCGAATTTGTGGGAATTCAGTCAATACAACACTATTGATCGAATTGGCATTTACTTGGTAGAACTACATTATAACACGGTGAAAAATAGCAATGTATTTCAGATCTACAATTTTTTACAAGATACAAGATATAGTTGATTGCTATTTCAGCCCACGCCATCGTCAGAACTTTGTTTAAACGTACATTTGCTTATCAAAATATAGCTATGTAGAAAAGTACACAATACATCTTCTCTCCCGTTTAACGACCTAGCTTATTTCCTGCTAGCAATAAAACCAACAAATTTAAAATTGTAAATGAAACTAAACAGGTGGCAATTTCCATAAGCTTGAATATTGGATGAAGATGGTTTATTAAGGAAAAGAATTAGCCCCTCGCAATGGTCTGAGGAGCGGTGACAGACTTATGTTTGTTTGTTGGTTACAACTTTGTACGATTCCACATATTTTGTCACTAACGACCAGGATTTAGCCTTTCAGCATTTTCAGGCATTCTATCACACGGATGCAATTATTATTATTATTAATATTATTATTATGATTATTATTATTATTATTATTATTATTTATTGTACAACCCTTTCAAGAATGTCTCATTAACAAAAATCGTTAATGAAAATTGTCACAAGTAATTATGTTAATTGTTATAAGATTAATATCATTATTTATTTTTAGCTGCCATTTACTGCTTTCATTGGGGTTTGTGTTTTCCTGTAATTAATACCTTTGCTATATAGACGATGATAACTGTTTACTGAACGTCAGTTCTGTTGCATCCGTGTGATAGAATGCCTGAATATGCCGAAAGGCAAAACCCGGGTCGTTAGTGACAAAACATGTGGAAACGTACAAAGTTGTAACAATTCAAATTTGATATTGAAATTCCATCAAGCACCTTCAGTCGATATTATAAATTATATCAATACAATACTCTTTCATAAAAAGTAAAAAAAAAACGATAGGTCTTGAAAAAGAATAGAACAATAGTAAGTAGTAATAATTTTAATAATGCGATGTTTTTAGAGGCGATTTTGAGAGAAAAGAAATGTTCAATTCCAGATTCTCTAAACTTCCACATGCTTTGTCATTCGCATCTTCAGTCGGTACAGTAAACTTCAGTCAGTAAACAGTTTATCATTTTTTTATACATTAAAAGAAGCGACAAATAAATGCAGGTAAATAATATGTAAACGTACTAAATTTTACTTGCTGTATCTTCAATAGAAAAACGAACCAAGAGAAAACAAAAAACACTGCCAATTTACTGTGAGCTTCGTAAAAACGACAAACTTTAGTTGAAATAAGTGATTAAGTTATATGAAAACCGGTTGAAATAATTTTTTAGCATTTAAAATATAAACCCAGTTTTATGCATAATATAACTTGCATTTTGAGAATTACACCAACATTCCAAAAACTGTAATCAACGGTAAGTATATCGCTATTTCAAATGTAATATACTAAATTAAAACTGATTGATGTACGTAATAAGCTTTGAATGTGTAAGTGAGCTTTCAAAATGGTTTCCCATTAAATGCTTAATCGCGAGCTTTTAGCTGATTAATCTGAATTAATAATTAATATTAATATAATCTAGCGCTTGAGCGTGAATCTGAAAACCCACCTTATATACAATAACACTATTAAACAATATCATTATTTTTTTATTTAAAATAAATCGTTGGTTTGCTTTTTACAATAAAACAAATTTTTAGTATATTTTCTGCAGGTAAATAAATTTGTGATTAAAACTAATTCTGCTCCTCATGAGCATTATACACTGGAAAGCAAAACGGATCCTGATAATTAATTTTATTAAATTGTGGATGAAGTACTAAAAATTGTTTACATTTAAATTTTAATGTCTTTCCACCGAAAAAGATATTCAGTACCTAAAAAGCGAAAAAATAAGTTTTAGAATGGCTCTACAATTAAGAACTGTCAATCCATTGCGATCGTATTTTAAAACTACAAAGAAAACACAAAAAACGACAGAAGTTTTAAGATCTTCATATAGTGATAATCAATCAATCATTCTTCTATGGCTATGCAACACATTTTTATAATATAATTACGTTGAAGATGCTTGAAATATGTAAGACACGTGATGTTCAATGTGATTTTTTTAAATTTTTAAGGTGTTAACTGTCAATTATTGATGGAAAGGCATGATATTTAAAAAAATAAAACAACATTTTTGCTACTTATTTTATCAATACATTTTATGATCAGCACTGCTTTCAGTCATTGCGAGCATCAGTTGTAATTCATTAGTTATTAAATTAATACGCAAACGGTTTTCTCAAAGCTCAAAATAACACAAATTTTATATGAAATCGTTTAAAATGATCAAATCGATCGAAATTTGGTAGATAAAGTTAGATAAAAAATATGGCTTATTGATAAAATATTCAACAGTCAATCACAAAGAAATAGTTAAAAAAAATATCATTTAATTATAATTTGATTATATTTTAAGGTTTTCGTTTAAGCTTAAAATATATCATCGTAAAATCAGTTGACATTGCTCGCAATGAGCGAAACCGGTTCCTGATAATATAATATATTGTGGAAATAATTACAAAAATTATGTTTTTATGTCATATAAAATTTCGAGCTTTAAGAAATCCTTTGTTTTCTTTAATAACTACTGAATTATAACTGATGTTCACAATGAGCGAAGCACTACTAATCATAGAATATATTATGGAAATAAGTTATAGAAAATATGTTTTTATTCATTAAAAGAAGTGATAATTTTTTTGTTGTTTATCAAAAGTTAATATTCATTTGATAAAATTACAAATAAGTTACCATTTGTAAGTTTCATAACTGATGACACTAAATATTGTATATTGCGGTGACGTTATACATACGTTGGGTAAATATCTTAATTGTACTCTGTACTAGAATTCAGTCACGATTATAGACATCGATAATAACTTCTGTATATGTTTATTTCTCACCCAGTGAAGCTATTTCCAACATAACACTTGCGTTAAATTAACGGTATTGATTGAACAAACATGTTTTATTATTCATTACTTGTGGGGTGTATCGTCGTGTTTAAGCTACGTATACAATAGAGACATCTATATATTAGGTGTAGTAAAAAGTCCTGACGTTTTTTTCAAACGCGTGTCATAAAATCGGTGGGCTTCGGGCCTTTGGTTAAATAAGATGTCATAATATTTTTTTTCGTGTTGTGAGACATCTCAAGTTACGTTCTGTGTAGAAAAAAAAATGTTCTTTCGCCCCAAACAGAATGACCGACCTTTGCCCTTCATAAGAATATATGTGCGGTTGCATGCTTTTTCAATATAACGCCCAGAACAGTGCAGGCGTCGCCACAAAAAACATTTGCGACGTTTATTGAGACTTGTTAAAGGTTCGAAAATGTCAGAGATGGTTTACAAAATTTGAATCTGGCAATTTAAGCATTGTAAATTACCCTCGAAGTGGACGACCTCAAACAGTGGATGAAGTCGCCCTGAAAGCTGAAATCGAAAAAAATCCTATGCTAACAAAAAAGGAATTGTCCAATATAGTCGGTACTAAATAGTCCATAACACAGAAGTACATGAAAAGGCTGGGAAAAATTGGAAAAATAGGAATTTGGGTGCCACACGCGTTGAGCGATCGGAACAAGGCGCAGCGACTAAGCGCGTGCGAATTGCAGCAAAAAAAACACACTTTACGACCATTTTTTCTAAACCTGATTATAGTGAGATTATAAGTGGGTGTTATATACGAATATATCGAAGAAAAAACAATATCTTAATCGTGAAAAACAACCAATTCCGACCCCTCGAATTGGTTTCGACACCCAAAAAAACTCTTACTTTGTGTTTGGAGGGATTTCAAAGGAATAATTCATTATGAAGTGTTAAAATATAGTAAAACTATGACGGCACAAGTAAACTGTGGCCAATTAAACAAATTAAGTGCAGCTTTGACAAGAAAGAGGCCGGGCAGGATGAATGCACTCAACGTTATCCCTGCAACACGACAACGCGCGACCGCATGTGGCGAATATGACCTGGGAAAAAATCCAGGAGTTGGGTTGTACAACTTTATTACATCCACCTTATTTACCAGATCTAGCACCAGATCAGATTACCATGTATTCCGTTTAATATAAAAAAAAATTAGGGATAAAATATTTCAAACATTGACATGCCGTTGACAAACTTGATAAAATTCTTGTTGAAAACGTTTATCGATTAGTTATAACATAAAAAAAAGCGATGGTAGACTTTTATAGCCTGCGATTCCACCCGAATTACCGCACCAACATTACTCTAACTCCAAGACCTTTTGAATCGATTAGGAAAATTCATTATTCGGCAAATATTACATTTCTTTAAATGGTATCATTATCATAAAGCATATAATTACTTGAATTTTATATCAGCTTTTATGTTTGCGGGCGGACTGACATGCTTGATGTACACTATAAAATGGACGACATAATAACTGACTCAATTATTGTGTAGACCAAATGCCATATCGTTTTATTGCACGAGTATAATGAAAATACCATTTTATAAAAGCGTAGAAAGAAGTAGAAGGAAATCGAAAAAAAATTAGAAGCGTTCAAATTATTCTTCGTTGAATAAAAAGTTTTTAAAAAACCACACTTCCGTTACCATTATTTTAACATTTTATATAAAACCAATTTTGGTGGTTTTAAAAGCTTTCAGAGAAGACAAACCACATAAATGATGAGATTAAAAATACTGTTTAGATCTATATTACATCAATTCAATTATGAAATTTCTGGTACTAACATTTTGAGAAGGAAGAAATAGTAAATTGTATTATAGTTCCCCAAAAGTTATGTCATACAGTTAACATCAATTTTCACACAATGCTGTGATGCCAAACTGGTTATTAACTGGACGGAAAAAAATTACAGTTAAATATAATGCTTCTTTATGTAATGAGTTGTCATAATATATCAACAGAGATTCATCAAATACATTCCAATTAAATCGATAGGCAGTGCACTAAATAACTATTTTGTTATCAAGTATATCTTCGCGATTTTTTTTGAATTTTATATATGTTATTATTAACATTGAAAATTTATTGTAATAGTATTTATGGGTATCGAAAAATTGATTGTAAATATGAGCTAAATATAATCGATGTACATGAATCAAAAATTCATTTAGAATAAAAACGAAATCACTCACTATTAATAAGCTACATTCGGAAAATAGCATTACAAAATATATTCATTTGTAACAAACAAACACGTAAAAAAACTTTGTGATTTCATTGAAAGTTTAAGATCGTTTTCCTTTTTAAAAATGATTCGTTTATGAAAGAAATAAAAATTTTCGGCGTCGATATGTATACTATCAATAAAAATGAGGCAAAATTGAGTTTTTTATGAACGCTGGCACACACAAGCTTTTAACCATAACTCATAAAACATGTATATAATTCGCAGGTCTAGAATAAAACTCCATTTAAATTATTATTTATACGTCGATCATTATTTAGCTCTGAGCTCTTAATATTTACATTGTAAATCTTTCAGTAATAACTTTATTTTCAAGGAGAGTACCTTCTGCAAAAGCAAACTTATCTCAAAATTTAAACAAGATTGGTAAACAAATATGAGATGCAATGAGCTTTTCGCTACTTCTTTTAATTAGTACATTGAATTTCTCATTGGTATATCCCTGTAGTTGAAGTGTACCAAAAATTCAAAAAGTCTTTGAACAATGTAAATCTATATTTTTTCATAAAAGACGACAACAAAAGCTATCACGTAAACTCATCTTCATACAGCACATTTACATATGGAACGAGAGTTACTATAATATTTTCAAAAGATTTGATACAAATTAATGTTACGTTGAAATAAAAAAAAAATAACAAAATTTTATGATAAATGGATCTCGAAAGATTAAAGATTACGTATATTGTAAAGTTTTTTATTTTTACTTAAAAATTTTATTCATATTTTTATTTGCCGTAAAATCTGTATTTTATTATTTTATAAATAGCTCAACAGTAAAAGGGTTAAAATTGTCTTATTTATAATTAAATTGCTATTTTAAACCTATGTCAATATTTAAATAACAATTATAAAATTGACCATGTAAAAAATAGAGCTTATTTAATTGTATGTGGTAAGATAATATTTCTCATTTTACCAGAGCTGTAGAGTCGGAAAAACGAGTGACTTCGACCACTTTTTCAATTAGACGATTTTGAAAAATATTTCAATGAATAGTTTGCCAGATAGGTTGGTTGAGCTTTAATTTAATGTACATATATGGAAAGGTAGTCAAAAGCCTGACAAATAAAAACATTTATAAGCCGAAGTCGTGTAATTGGTCAATGTCGAATTAGCGTTTTTTTGACAAATATACAGCCCTGAATTTTATTAATCAGGATATAAACATATTTTTACACACGAAATTCGTATAATTTTATCAAGTGCTATAAAAATACTCATTCAAATACTTTTTGAAAATAATGATAAATGATTTTCATAAATAAAATTCATACTTACATATATTAAACTACTGTTCCAATAATTTTAGTATGACCTGGTTAGAGGTGCCGAAATAGAAGACAGCGACTAGATAAAGGGTTGTTTGACACAGTCAAGTCTCACCTTTTAGAAGTCACGTTCCTTATAAAAATGATGATTCTCAATGCAAAATAATGTGGTTGATTCGACAAATCCGTATGCTGGAAAACTCCTACAGTCTATGGCATTACTTTGAGTTTCCCAGTGGTAATTTTTGGCACCCAAATGATTTGGTTGACTGTTAAGCATTGTATTGGTCGCTGGGACCTAGTTGTAACAAAAACTCTAACTATCGACAGCTTAAAAAACAAATCTATCGACGTTTATATGACCACACGTTCGTCTGGAATTTGATGCCGGTCACGTCCTTAGGGGCAATACAAACCTAATTTGTAATCTGGCCGAAAAAGATTTCGTAAACAGAAAAACAGTGTGATATTCTCTCCCGCAGGATAAATTTAAAGTTTCCGGGGTTTTCTAAGCAAAAATAAACGAGCTTAAAAAACGTTATGCAATCTATGTGGCTGTAGTAGATTTGGATAGATTTTATGCAGCCTAGGTAATCTATGATATATACAATATTTTGTCCTAAGAAATGTTTTTTCAATTGATAAGAAGAGTACTTTTGTCAACCCTGTAAAACTTTTGAAATATGCAGTCAAGTTTCAAAGCCCTAAACGAACTCAAAAATAAAATTATTGTCCAATTGAAATATATTATAATATTGTATTTTAAATAGTGCTAAAAATGTCCTTTGCTTTTTTTAATGTCACGATTTTCCACTAAGAAGTGACAACTTACACATTAAAGAAATATATTATAATATATCTATAAATATTTTGCTGAGCAATTTTATATATTTTTGATACGAATTATTATTAATATTGTTTGATAACGTCAGAAAAAGTCACTGGAATAATTGTTATTTTAAGCCCTGAGATTAAAATAGTGATATAACATATTTCATTATTTGAAATTACAAGTTTATTGAGTGGTTATATTCTAGATGATATAAAATACATATGACTAAAAATATATAAAAAAATTATAAAAAAACCATCAAAATTGGTAGATTATATACAATAACATTAAAGCAACACTGTCGTAAAAAACGATTTCTGTTAAATTAATGCGTTTTTAATGTGAGAGTAAAACTATAAATAAAAAAAATGATTTTTTGATAAAGTATTTATAAATAAATTCTTTGTTGGACAAACCCTTGGAAAACTTAAAACGTGCTTAGTTTTTCGAATTTCCCATATCGCGTTTCGTAATCTCCGGTGCTGTTGATTGAGATTTCACTTTACCGGTTTTCTTTTAGATGTTTCACGAAAGCTTTGGTTAAAGTGAGCGGGAAATAAATGTAATGAGGATAACAATTTAAAAAAATATATAATTATAATATGTGATAACATATAAAGATGATACATGTAAGATTATAATATCTTCGTAACAGAAAGATAAATCAATAGTCAGTAATTTAAAATTAGTGTAAATACTCTAGAGAAAAGTCTTGATAACTTTTCAAAAATATAGATATATTTTTTAATGAAAATTGTTTAAATACTTTCATAATATTGCAGCAGTTTATAACAATAATTAGATGAAAGTTACACGAACAAATGGATCAAACTAAACAAAACAAAAATATGTAGTTTTTCAAAGTGGATGATTTTTCTCTCCATATACCGCTTCTTTTCATGCAGCGATGTGTCAAGAAATGTTACGACATACCAAATTACAACAACTAATTTAGACTATGAACTATTTAGAAAAGCAGACTTAAATTAAAGAAAATAGACATTTATTATTATAGTAATTCGATCACTTATAATATTATTAGCAAAAAATATGACAATTTAAGATAGAATTTCAAATCAGATGAGATAACGCCTAGTAAGTTGGACGATACTAATTATTGAACACTTTGAACTTAAATTTATCATCCAAAACAGACTTGCTTATAACTTTTGTTAGTGTTTAGGTTTACATGTATTTAGTGCTTCCATTTCTATGGATTTCGTTTTTAAATTTTCACTAAATGATGACAGTATTAAATAAGCTTCATTCGAATGTAAATTCGGTTCAAATTACGAAAAAACGCCATCGCTCAGTAGATATTGTTTTTTATAGGAGATTCAGTTTTTGTTTGTTGAATATGACTATTTTATTTCAATCAAATGCAAAAATATTGATAGTCTTTTTGATATTTTAATTACTATATATCGATACATAATATATATAAATCAATGTGTGTGTGTGTGTGTGTTTGTCCTTTATGCATTCCTACACTATTCATCCGATCGATATAAAACTTTATAAATTCCTTAAGTACACTGCCGCAAAGATTTCTAGCATACCACTCTCTCCTCATATTGTAAATAAATTGAATTAAAACGACACTTTTACCAATTAAATTGTTTGTCATCATAACGAGTTTCCTTGAATTTCCTTACTCTAAGATCGGAGCAACGCGCGATGGGTCAGCTAGCATTCTATAAAACTCATTCCTCATTTATGCATCTCACTTGTGTAACTCAAATACTTCATAATCATAATAATAATACAAACATATCATAGTCGGTTAAAGAAAAGTACTTAATTCAATGTTAAATTACTTTAGCAGTCATTTTAGATGTTTTATAATTCTGATAATGCTGAATTGATTTTACTCTTCATGTTTAAGCCATAAAACGTAAAGCGAGATACCCTGAAGATTTCTTGTTGTCTATGCAGTATTTCATTGTACCTATACGATATCTTCTTTACATTTCTGTGTTCCCTTTATATATATCAGGAAATTTCGTATGCGATACGTCTAAAAATAATATCATATATCATATTTAACCTTTAATTACGTGCTACGAACTACGTGTATGATGAAAGGTCATAAGTATGAACAACCATAATCAATAATGTAAAAGCAATGTATTCTGCCATGATAACTTTTATGGTCTTCGATAATAGTGGCAGTGAGTTTATTTCCATTTGCCATTCATTATTGTACATGTTGTGATCATAAAAAAGGATGACTTAAAAGATCATTAGATTGATTTAACAGATATGTAATTTATTTCTCATTAAATATGGCTACATGATAGCTGTTTATTTAATGAATTTACTTTCGTTAATGGCTTACTGTGTGAAGCGATTCGGATTTATACGTTAAGTTAAAAGCTCTTCGGTGTTTTTATAGTAGTGTTCGTAAGCATGTGAAAGAATCGCCGTATTATTGCCATATCCGTATTTAAGTTTATGAGTTTATCAATATTTGAAAACGCTTTGAAATGAAAGAAATTAACAAACTGTTAGTTCGTCCCTAGTTTTATTATAATAAACAAAAAATAGTTCAAGTAAGTAAATGAAATGCAAGCTTTATTATGGGCACGTTAAATTTGTATGCTTCCAATGTAAGCAAATTTTGATTTTTTTTAAAGAAGACGTGAATGAGATTTGTTAGGTGAGAGAATGTTAGTTTAAGCATAGTTCTGACGATGGCGTGAGCCGAAATAGCTATCAACTATATTTGTTAAAATAATTTTGTAGAACTAAAATACATTGCTATTTTTTCACCGTGTAATATTTAAGTATATTAAAATAGACATTAACAAAAAATACAGCATGAAATTCAATTGTTCGGCTTATCCAAAAATTTTCGCGGACCACCGGTTGAGAAACTATGCACTAAAATCCATATTGAAGAATTGTTATATTGAAGTTCTGTACATGAAATTAGACAGTGGTTGATTTTTTTGACATTTCCTGTATTTCAGCATCGCTGAACGTCACAAGTATCTAAAGATTATTGTAAGATTAACATATGTTACATGATAATATCATTCATACTAGGAATAATTATATGATATTATGTGTTTGATGTATCATGCAATCATAATTATCGTCTTTGTATAAATGTGCATTCTTGGAGTAGCATCACAGATTACAAATAATACACTACTTGGTACGATATGAATAGTTTTATGATGAAATAATGCCATAAGATTGCATCAATAAAACCATATCTACGAACACTATCTTTCGTGTATAAAAGAATGCATGAGTTGCGCAAAGCCAAAGTAGCATCGCATGAATAAAAAAATGTAATATAAAACAGTGTTCCTCAACATCTTTTTACACAAATATGGGGAAAAAATTCGCGGACTACCAATACTAAAATATTTTTTTTTGTATTGTAACACATAGAAATAGTTATAACTAACATATATATAAATAACATAATTTTTGATGTCGACTTTATGGAATTTTATTATTATATTTGAATCGTTGAAGCTTTGTACGATTTCTCATGTTTTGTAACTAACGATTAGGGTTTCGTCTTTCGACATTTTAAATAATAAAAACACATTTTTAGTACTTATTTCCACAATATAATTTTTGATCACGACCGGTTTCGCTCATCAAAAAATATATTGTGGTAATAAGTACTCAAAAATGTGTTTTTATTATTTAAAATATCATGCATTTCCATCAAGAAGTGACAGTTAACACCTTAAAAGTGATCTTCAGACATTCTACCAGACGGATTTAACAGAACTATCAGTCAGATAAATCTTGTGGACAAAGTTTCAACAAATCAAAAAAAAGTACACACAAGTATAGTAGATAATAATACAAACATGATTGCTGTTTTGATCCGTTCAAATATTCGAATTGTAACACAATTTCAAAACACGTTTATCATAAAAATTAATGGAATTTTTTCAAACAAAATTAAAAAAAAAACAAGCAACCGCGCATGAATTGTTAAATATAGTGTTTTGTTTATCTTATGTGATTTATACACTAACCAAAATAAACGCACTTGCAACATTGAATAATATGATAAAATTTAATCGAGTTTTTCCAGGCACCCCTGAATTTTGATAATAGCTTTATCATTGTATGCAGATAATGATTCCATTCGCGTTAACGGGAAATGACTACTTTTAACATTCTATAGCCATCAGAATATTAAACATGATACAACATTCATTCATATTATAGTACGGTCAATCAATCAAACATTGACAATAAACAGAATCGATAATGTCCAAGAAGAATTACTTTTGCTAATACTTCCAAGAACGAAATTTCGTAGTACTGTTACGTTAATTTGTTAGGTTTTCATGTACACTTTTTATGATTTTAAATATTCGTGTAATGTTAAATTTTATTAGATGTTGCACTAAAATCAACCGTTTATCATACAGTATTACTAATTATGCTTAAAAAATATATTGCCTACTCAAATTCGTCAGTCTATGCATGCTTTTTTTTGTAATTATTTATAAAATGCATTTATTTGAGTTCAGCTTTTATTGTCTTCCAAACTAGATATTTACAATTATAGTATTTAACGTCGATGAAATGAAAATATTATACCTCGCCTTCTAACGGATTTTTTTAAATGAATGTTACAGCATTGATATTTAATTTAAAAAGTAATTTGTTCTCAAAAATAAGATTACGTTTTAAAATTAAATATATGACATTTACATCTACAACAAAAGTAATCACTTAGTCGGCAGTACCTATATGGTTTATATGATACTGATATAAAATGAAGATCGCAGTATTAGATCACATCAATCTAGTGTTTTGAAAGGAAGTAAATATGAGTGATAAATTTTTGGTAGCTAACATTTTTCTTTTGATTGTGTATATTACTTGAGATATTATATTGTATTAAATCATACTTTATTAAGTTTTTGAACGGTCTATGTCTATTATAAATATGATCGTCTATCTGTCTCAGGAACTACTACCAAACGTTGAACAGTACCGGCATTGTATTGTATATATCATTCTGCTTGAAATTTAAAGGCCAATTTAAATATATATTTTTTAATTCGTAACTTAATTATTAGTTGATGAAAAATATTTTGTGGATGTAACATACATAACGTTGGGTTGATGGTGAAATTTTTGATTTTCAACATTCAAAATATTGTCAAATATTAGATGTCATCATCATCATCAGCCGGGGTCGATCCACTGCTGGATGAAGCCCCCCCCCTGCTTTTTTTTCCAGGGGGGTTGTTTGGAAATAGCAACACAACGCTGCCCAGGCGGGTTGGTGTTCGGTTTTCTGTCTAGGTTTTCCTTACAAGAGAAGCCAAGAGAACACGGCACGCGGTGTTCCCGAGCGGTCACCCATCCAAGGACTATCCGCGTCCAATGCTGCTTAACTTCGGTGATCGCACGAGAGCCGGTGCTTTCAACGTGATATGGTCATTGGTATATATTAGATGTAATGATGTATTATTTATTAAATAAAATAATTAAAGACCTAAAAGGATTTTGTAAGTTGCGTGGTAAAAGATTTAAACGTTCTAAAACAATTGATTTGTTAATCATGGTGCATTGTTTTGGCAGATATAGAATTCTTAATCAGTTACTTACGACACCATTTTATATTTATAGCAGTGAATATTTAAAATGTATATTTTAAAGTAATGTAATGCTTAGTAAATATTTAATATATCGTTATATGGTACAGAAGCTCCATAGTTGACACTCGCGTCACTCGCGTCATTATTTGAGCTTATAAATATCGAATCCCATTAATATAAGTCGTGATACTGTATGCTATGTTTATAAAGTCTAAAAATATTGCCAGTGCCGACCCGAAAGTTTGCCAGACGACGTAAAAAATGTTTGTATACGTGTACAGTGTAGGCATATTTTATGATATAAACATTGGCAATTCTGAAGTTGCGAGTTTTATACTATTAGAGAGATGCTCAATAAAAGCCGGAGGAAAGCTGTTTTATGTGATTTGATAAAGCACTCAAGAAAAATGCCGAAAAAATCTCAAGACAAATTGCAATAACCAAAAAGCTGAAGTTTTAGCGACCCAATTGATTTTCGCATTAAATGTCAATTTATTGTTTCAATATTTCAGAAAACACAGGCATTTGGCCAAAGTCTTAAATTTGTGATGAAATAAGACAGCAATTTTTGCGTTTGCTCTGTTATTATGCATTTTGTGCTATTGTATGAATTAAAACGAACTTTCTACTAATTTTTAATGCAGTTTTTCAACAATATCTAATCATAATTTATAACAGAGCATTTCAACAGAAGCTGTTTGTTATGGTGTTTTATTCAGTAACCAAACATTTTACGTTAGAAAAGTAAATGGTGAAATTATGGGAACAATTAATTGATTAGTTGTAAAATAATAGCTTTCACTACGCGGTGTTTTGAAAATTGAATACACGCAAATAATTGTAAACACAGCCTAATTCCATATAAAAAAGAATCCGCAAATTATTTGATAAATCGATCAAAACGGTTTTGTTCTGTGGTATGTATATTTCTTAGACCATTTGGCAGAATTAAGGTTAAAATTTTTGTACATTAAAAACCACTTTTATTTTAGTAGTAGTACGCGATTTTTTTTCTTTTTTTATCGGTCTGCGGGTGTAAAAAGTTTGTCGAATGCTGAGTTAGATAAAATACTCAAGTAAATCAAGATGGACAGAAAGGTATGACGCAAAGAAACGTTCAAATAATTTAGAATAGCTTACATGTCAATCGATGTAAACGCCTTTCAAATCAATTATATAATATAATAATATTTATGCAGTATGCATCGTTTTGATTTGTTCAAAGCATTATGAAAATAAATAAATACAATTTGAATTTCGAGCTAAGTAGATAAAACAAATAATCTTGTAACGATTGTTTGCACACATGTCAGTCGTCGGAACAAAATACCCAAAATACTTTCGTTGCAGATTTATTGTTATATCATTCATTAAAATATTATAGTTATCCGTTTAGAAATTTTATGATAGACCACGTGATTTTAAGTTAGATTATTCTATGCTCACCTGTGTAATATGTTTTTTTTTAATTATTAATATTAAAAGCAATGTTTTTTAAACAACAAAAAAACATTTATTATTATTTATACAATATATTTTTTGATTAACATGTTGACTACTTTTTCTCATAACGAAAATTATCGAACTGATCATGCCCGAGATGAGCGAAAACGATCCTGATCATAAAATATATCGTTGAAATAAGTACAAAAAAAATTTTTTTTTAGCTTTTACCTTTCCATTAATAACAGTTAACACATTCAAAGTCACCTTATGAACAATAAGAATCGTGTAGTGCAGTAATATTGTTTGAATATATTTAACGACATAAACACCACAATAATAATATTTAACACGTATAATCTAACACGTTGTTTTACTATAAAGACTGCTATCATCGCAGTATATCGAATCGGCGAAAGAATTTCAAGTAAATCTTCTGTAATATATACTAATGTATTAATTTATAGTATGAAGAAATGTGACAAAATACAATTGATAATGTAACAAAAACAAAACTTTTGCATTAATAAAAAAAATCATTCGTATAACATATCATTATTTTATTTTCACAGTGTTAGTTCATTATTTATAAAGGTTTTTTGCAGGTAGTGTTTCAATTATCCGACAGATAGCAAATGTTACATGCTTGATCTGAAGTAAGGATTGCACTACCGGTATTATCCGGATCCCGGTTTGTCGGTTGTTTTTATTCTCACAATACTCATCCTTGATATTACTACAATAGCTAACGGCAAAACATTGACAAGTGTCCAGTTTTAACTAACATTTAAGCTCATATTTTTTACTTAAATTTAAGTATAGGTTAAAGTTTTGACATATAAATACCAACGTTATTAACTTCGATGTGTGTGCTCACAGTTCATATGTCAGTAATGAAAACTTCTTGGATTGATTTTTCAGAGAGTATATAGATAACGTTTGAAGATATGTTATATATGAGTGTGATGTATGTATGCCCTTGTGCCACTTCAATACTTACAGCAATTAGCCATTGACTGGTTCCCAGCACTATGCATATTTCAGTACTAACTCTTGCGAAAAAATGAGTGTAAACAACGGATACAAATTTAGTTTTTTTAGTATTTCTAAATTTAAATATGTCTGACATTAGAAAATCATAGAGAATATTTTTAAGTCACTCTTAAAGAACTATGCATACTCATGTTTGATCATAGATTAAAATATTTTACAATTATCTTTTAGGTAAACGATAGAGATATTTTTTACACGTGAATTGAATACAAAATATTTAAAATATAGTTTTCATTTATTCGTTCGATATTTTGTCAGTTATTTTATATTTGGAATAGTAGCATTCAATGTGTAATACCGAAAAACCGATAATTATTTATAAGTCCTGAATCGCCACCCCTACACTGAATGCTCCTAATGGGGAGGAGTTCATGTGCAAATGTTGCAGACGGCCTTTAAGCTATCTGTTTCCCCGCAGAGCGTATTTTGTTTAATGTCTGGCCCATAAATCCTCCCCAAATATTTGTATTGATTTTCTTGGCAACCGCTGGCCGCATTTATATTATTATAGCCATCGTGGAATCTTTGTCTTTGTTCTGTTGTGGCCATTAAAAGAAAATTAGTGATTTTGCACTCTGTGTTTTTCTTTCGTAAACTTTTTTCATAACTAGGTTACATTGGGTAATATATGTATGCCTCTATTACATACCTATACAATGAAAACAGTTTAATAATAATAAAAAAAACGAAACATGTTTTTGATGACGAACCAACAGATTTTTATTTTAAGGTTGTTAGAAGTTTTACTTTATGTCTCAATCGTAGTTAGATGAACTGTCTATACCAGTGATTCTCGTGTGTGGCTACTGAGGATTTGTCAATATGATATTTTAATATATTGATATTAAAAAATATTTTTTTTTTTATGTCTGTCTTCAGAATTAGTCTTCAAAACAATATCCACCTTTTTAGTCCGCTATTTGTTTTAAACAACTAAACTGTTAGTAAAACAAATTTGAAGTGATAACACCAATTCAGTGTATCTAAAATTTTATCTAATTCAAGTGTGCCACGTTAAATTTAATTTGTCTTTGTTGAATTATGTTTCGTTGCACTCCATGCAGACATAGAGATAAAAAAATGAGATATTTGTAGATTACACAATAAACAGAGCTGTAATTAGCTTAAGAATATGGCAGCAATTGAGAATTATAAATAGAAGAGATTATTAACGTTTTTTTACAATAGTAATATGATTGGTCTACAGCAGTGGTTGGCACACTCATTAGTCAACTGAGCCAAACATCAACTGTGCTGCGATTAAAATTTGTTTTAACAGTAAATTTTTTTAAACTAAAACTAAATATATTGGGTTGCAAGATGACGGCTTTGGAACAGCTGGAAATCAATAGATATCAATTGCCACACGAAATTTTAAACGAACAAACAAATATAAGTCTTTCGCCGCTCCTCAGACCATTGCGAGGGGCTAATAAATTATTTAGTTTTATTACTAGCAGGAAATAAGCTAAGTTGTTAAAACAGAAGAGAAGATGCATTGTGTACCTTTTTTACGTTGCTTTATATAGATAAGCAAATGTACGTTCAAACATAGTTATGAAGATGGAGTGAGCTGAAATAGCTATCAACTATATCCTTAAACTTTGTAGAACTAAAATACGTTGCTATTTTTTTTACCGTGTTAAAACTAAATATGTTGAATAATTATAAGAATCTTGATAAGGGTACTCCGAAGATGATTTTTCATAAAAAATATCATAAATTTGATTGAAGTAAAATACGTTTGTTGAGGTCGGCCCTTTTAACTCCAAGTTATAAATGTTTTTTAAAGTATAGTTTGGTGTAGTAATTAATTATCATATTATGTATTGAGAAAATTAACACTCTAAGCGTTTGTGTCTCCTTCATAGGGTTTTAATAACTTACATATCACACTGCAGTAGCATTAAATGGTTAGTTTCACTTAGAAAGGTGAAGGCGATAGCATCTAACGAGTAAAACTTAAGAAATTTTTCTTTATTATGATGTGGGTGTAAGAATATATTACAATTATTTGTAAAGCCCTACAGAATTCGTCGTATAGATATATCGCTGTTCATACAAATATAATTAAATTAAAGATTATACATAAGTACTGATATTGAAAACGGCCGACAATGAATAGATACAGCTAAGCCCCAAACAGGTTAAATATTACTACATACGAGTAATTTTGTTACAATAGATAATATATTAAACGATAAAAAATAAACAAAAAGAGGTCATTATATTTTCGTATGTATTATATTTAATAAAACTGATCGTTTTAAATGAAAATCTTCATCACGAAAGACGTTCAAAAACAAACAAGATTGCAAACTAAGTAAATATGAGATTTGTTTGATAAAATATTGTGGTTTTCGGAGAGTTTATATTCAAAAGTGAGAAAGTTAGATGTGATAGAAAATTACAATCTTCTTGCGAATTGAGAAGAAGTTACTTTGAATTTGTAGTTCGCTAAAGTAATTATTTACTCTTGTGACGTTGGCTGTGTTCCAACCAAAATGCAAACAATGTTTATGTATCAACGTTTTGAAATATATCACTATCACGCGTTATACCGTTAGAAATATCACGTGTCTCGAGTAGAAAGCTTGTCACTCACAAAATATCTAAAATTGATCTTAAAAACAGGCCTGTGGTTCAATTATTCACATAACTCAATTTTTTGAATTTCGAAATGAATTTTTACTCTTTGAAAAAAGCGGTAATAATTATTTTTTTTGCATAAATCAGAATAGCAACGACAGATTTTCAGCCAATTATGCTATGGCGAAAAAAACAAAGAATTTTATCAATTGCATGAAAGCTATGTATATTTTTTGAATATAATTTAACACATAATTTAAGAGTCATTTCAATGATGTTTGGATCCTAGCATTGGGGTCTGTACACTTTGTCTTTTACAATTAATTCCTTTTGCAAATGACCGATAGTAACTGTAAATTGTGTGTTAGTTCTGCTGTATCTGTGTGATAGAATGTCTGAAGATGCCGAAAGGCAAAACTAAGTTCGATAGTGAAATTTTATCGAGCAATTTCAGTCAATATCATAAATTTAATTAAAGCATATTTGTTCAATGAAAGACGCGTCATAATATTATATTTTGGAAGCTCAGATCGTTATGAATAAAAATATACATAAAAAATTGACGTTTTTTCAATCTTTAAATAACTTAATTTTTAAATAGTTCAGTAGAGAAACTACTGGTGTAAGTAAGTTTTTTCAAATTCTAAACGAACAAATGGAAAATATAATCTAAGTATAATCTTAGATATTGATATTTCTTACCCCATATTTGAATAAATAAATTGGGAGATTATTCATTCTGCTGAAAGAGAAAGGGTAAGCCACAAACAATAATAGTACCATATTTATAAAATGAGACTATTAATGACCTTTATTTCGGCGGAAAATTACCATCGGAAGTAAATTTGGAAACGGAAAATCACCCATCCCTCTTAAATATGATATTTGTCAATAATTGATTTCTATAAAGGTACTTATAAGTTTCCATTAACTCTAAGCTCTTTTTAACCACTTACCATATATTCGATGTAGTAATACCCCATTTCAAAAAAATATATAATCAGTGGAATGAAAAAGTTATCATATTTATTTTATTACAAAAATATAATAACCGTTAACAAAAAAATTGAATAAAAGAATTGAATGATAAAAGTTAACAGCGAATCTAATGGAAGAAAAACAGTGTTTAGCTTTGGAAAATAATGGAAATGTTTGTCGTTCAACCAAGGCGAAGATTCTTTCTTATTTTATGTATTTTTTTATTTTATATCAGAAATTTGTAACTTTTTTTTTTGAATTCTTAACTTTGCATATTTAGAGTGTTCACTGTCGACGGTTTCACTAATTTTTGGTGGAAATTTTTTATCACTTTTAAAGTGTTAACTGTCTTGTCTTGTTCTTGATTTTCCGGTTTTGCTCATAGAGATCATTATTAAATGAATTCAGTTGATAATGCTCGCGATGAGCGAAACCAGTCCTGATCAAAAAATATAATGTGGAAATAAGCACTAAAATGTGTTTTTATTATTTAAAATAGATGATTTTTATGTTTAAAAAAAGTATTTATTTTGCATTCATTCGAAATTTATAAATTATGATCATTATTGTTTTGAGGGAAACTTTCTTTATTTAAATTTATTTAAATAAAAATAATATATTTCTACTGAAAAAGGCTATTTGAAGTACTCAATTGAAAATGTTCGAAACCGGAAAATGTTGATTGTAATATTAAATTGTGGATTGAGCACAAAATGCGCATTTATTATTAAAGAAATAGTAAAAAAATCACTATAGTACGATATATTAAAAACAAATTAAGCTTGACATTTGCGGCAACTAGCTTTTACTGGTTTGTACCGCTTTCGATACCTACTCCCATTGCGTTCGTAATAATATACGACGAGTGAGCAGTAAAATTCTCAGTAAATAGCCAACCATAAATGCCAATCAGTTAATGAAATGAGTCCTTTGGAATCCCGGCCGGCCATAGCCTGTCGCCCCTGTGTAAATATGCAACTTCAAAGAACTAATCGACAGTTTGTGCTCGGCTGCGCGTTAGTAATAGAATCGCAGCCTTCCAAGCCACCCAAAGGGTATCTAATACAGCCCACAAGCAAAGCGAAAAGTTTTCAGTTTCTTGCCATACACAAGAGATGTTTATCGGGTTAATCCCTTTGGATATATAAACATCACTGACAAACGACCGAGTGTAGCAAGTAATGGTTAATTTATTTACGAAAGTACAAGAGGTTAATACATTTTCACAATATTTCAAAGAATACTTTAATTTATTTAAGTGTTGTCTATATTAATCTTGATTCTTTTAAAATAATTAGACGTGAGAAATCTAATTTGTTGTACAATCAAATATTTTCAATATGTGATTTGTTAATACAATTCACCTAATATCAATGTCAAATTTGAATTTTTACAACTTTGTACGATTCCACATAGTTTATCATTAGCGACCCGGGTTTCGCCTTTCGGCATCTTTAGGCATTATATCACACGTATGCAACAGAACTGAAGTCAGTTGTAACCATTCAAATTTGATATTGAAATTCCATCAAGCACCTTCAGTCGATATCATAAAAAAGAATATCAATGTGCTGTATTCATCAAATAACAGAGCACTTTCTGAAGTTCCGCAACGTAAGCACAAAATTATATCAATAATTGCCAGGAGTGTCTTAGGAGCAGTTACCGAAATGAAAGTCGCACTAGAGTAAGCTTAATAATAGATAACAGTAAATAAGTGAATCATTTCGTTTATCATGGACTAGATTTGAAAGGTTCTTTTCATTTGTTTTTTTATTTATAGAATGTATCTATATTTGAAAATAATTTTACTAAAGTGTTGCTTGTTAAAAGAGCTTTTTTATTCAAATCAAATATGTAGCTCAAAATTGAATTGCTTCATTTTATGATTTATTCTTTAAAACTTAATCAGTAAATTGCATTATTGAAATGGATCTTTAATATGTTTATATTTGAAGGAAAAAATGCATTGTGACTGAGTAGAACAGCATTGAGCTTTCTTTCGTTTAAAAGCTTATAGAACTGACATATCAAGTTGTTATATAGTATAAAACAGAAGAAACTTCGTTGTAATAAATAATCACTAAAAATTGTTACACTGTCACAAAATTGATATCTGTCCAGTTATGTCAACAAATAATAAAGTAGATTATTACTTCATAAAACCATGAAAGAAGATTACAAGCATTATTTTCACCAAGTTGGGAATTCTGTCTTGTGGATAGCAGTTTGACTGTTTGTGTAGTTTTCTATATAATACGTGGAATCATTACCTTTCCTTTGTGAATTTAAAATGATAGCTTTGTACGATGTAATTAATTTAGATTAATTAAGCTAGAAATTATAGCATTTATATAAATAAGCAACTTACCTTATCACATTGTATAATTTAGTCTATTACAGTGTATATTTGTAACCGAAGCAATTGTTTTATTATTGATTCATATAATAAAATTTGTAAGTAGTTAAAGAAATTCTTGAAGTCACTTTTGATGTGTTAACCGTAACTTATTGATGGAAAGAAATGATATTGAAAATAATAAAAAAACATATTTAGATTTGTTTAAAATTTGTGTCTAATCTGTTGATAATTTTCGCGATGAGCGAAACCGGTGTTTGTGTTATAATTCTGTTCATCAAAGTGCTTTTAGGCACACAATAATTTTTCAGTCTTCTGTGCATACAAGAATAGATCTTAATTTTACGGCACGTGAGCAGGCCACATAAAATGGTCCATGTGAAAAGCATATCCATACAGTCCAGTGTTTCAGTTTATAGTGTTCGCGATAAGCAAAACCGGTGCTGATCTAATATTTGTATATATTCAGTAACCTTTGCGGTTATGAACACAATAAACCACCAAAGATTGATCGCAATCGAATTAACGGTATAGGAACGCATACAAAACGAACAAACTAACAATCATTTTTATTTATAAGATAGGTACTATTTTTATCTCGGAATATCACGGTGATCTATCAATTAGATTCATATTTTGTGGAAAACTGATAATATCAATGAACTGTTTTATATTTTAAAATATACCATATGATATCGTAAAATCGTTTGACTTTGACTTCAAATAAACAATGCGCGATGTCAATAATGATTACATCTTATATGTTGATTTAATATTAGAATAACATTGGATTTTATGAACACAATTTTCTTATCTAAATGAGTAATTAAAAATATGTTTGAATTGGATTTATGAAAGTTAAAATTACTAGTAATTAGGGTTTGTATGAAAATATTGCATTGTATTAAAATACGATTTGAAAATGTGTATTTAATAAAATGAAACGTCATCACATTTGCCATCATACTTAGCACTAATGTCTAAAGCTCGTTTACCGAAATTCAAAGCTCATAATGAATAGTGGCATAAAACATTCGCCATTAATCATAAAAGACATAAAGCCTGTTGTCCCGTGTCATTTTGACTACAGACAATGCGGCCTTGCTCAAAATTTGAGGTAAAGTGCTCTAAGCACGACATACATTATATTAAAATTATTCCTCAACTATCTCATAATTCATTTCGCCAAGGGCGGGAAAAATGTCAAAACAGTATTGCCTAATCTATCTTTAAATGGTTATATTTAATATATCGCATAGCAGTCACAGTGTTGCTTACTGCGAAAATATAAACCAGCATTAAAAATTCTTTTTGATAATATATCATTATATTATTATGTCATAGTAAAAATGTGATATTTTTATTGAAGTTTGAGACCTTTGGTAATGATACAATATTCCGAACAAATCGATTTTTAATAATAAAAAAAACGTTGTTTTCAGATAGTTACAGGTAAAGAGGAGAGCAATTTAGAATTTTGGAACAGATATCGAGCAAAAATTTGTTTGATTCTGATTGACTCGATGGTTTTAAAATGAATGAAATTCATTTTTTTGCCATTACCTACAGCATTTTTAGATTACAAAAGATTTATTTTTTTATTTTTATGAAAAATTTGTGTTATTTATACTTACGTATATATTCACTTACCATAAAAGAATAAATATATTCTAATATACAGTGAAAAACTAATAATGTATTTTTGTTTTAAAAGGTTTATAAGAAATACAATTAATTTTCAATACTTGTTCAGTATTTGCATTTATGACTCAAAAAAAGTCCAGATTAACTTTCACTTTGAGAAATGCATTAAATCATTTTGCTGTATTTTAGAATTTATTAGCACAATATGAAACTAGATCGCTAGAACAGAAGGAAGATGTATTATGTACCTTTTCTTTAAAGTTATATATAGATAAGTAAGTGTACGTTTAAACTTGGTTCTGATGAAGACGCAAGCAGAAATAGCTTTAAACTATACATCTAGTGATTTTTGTTGAACGTAAAATACATTGTTATTTTTTTACTGTGTTATAATCGAAGTCTCTGCAAGGTAAATTTCAATTCAATCAATAATTAGAGAAGAGTCTTAGATGCTACAATAACATTTTTTGTATTTGATCCTTTGTTTTGAAATATTTATTTTAAAAATGGAATGTAGCAGTTGATTTAAAAATTATGTTTATAAAATATCTTTTAAAATTTACTGTCAATTGTTTTTCTTTATTTTTAATAATAACAACACATATTCACAACTATTTCCATAATAATTTGAATAGCCATGACCGGTTTCGTTTTCATATCCTTTAAAATTTCATTAAAATTTCAGATTTCAATGCATTATATTCCATGAAATATCAAGTGCAAGTTGTTCTTTATTCTTGCTAATGGGTTTTCGTGATTGTTTTTGAGCTCTTAACGGAAATATGACTTGAATATATTCTGTTTGCAAATTATTATTGAGAGATCGTTAAAATTTTGTTTGTAAATTAATGGATGTATACTGTATGATTACAAGTTTCTTTAACCACTGGTTTTGTATACCGGCTGATTATTAACTCATATTTGTTTTGTGTAAATAGGCTTGTTTGTAATTTGTACCTTATCAGATGATTATGTTCACGATGAGCGAAACTGGTAAAACTACAAATATTTTGTTATCATTAAAAAAAGTCTAATACCGATCAAATTGTATCATACATAATGATAAGATTTGAATGAATGTCAAAAGAAATGAATTAATGCTTTGTGAAAACCTCTCTTGTAATTTTCGTACCGTGTGTAAACATTTATTGTTATTTAAGTTGTTGTATCAGTCAATAACGCAACGGTGACGCGATCAGCATTTCAAAGGAAAACTGCGCTTGTGTTTCTGATTATTGAGAAAACTCAAAAAGCTTCCAGAGAGCTTGTAAAGCAGATTAGCATAATGAAATTGCTGAGTTGTGAGCAAACTCCAACTTTATGGGACAAAAGATTCTTTACCTTAGCGGAAATAGCCGATAGTGGGTTAGCCTCGCGTCGAAACATCTTTTGATTACAGATGAACTATTCGAATCAAAACAAACCCTTTCGTACAGGTATCAGTGACAAAGTGTCGTTGTTGGAGTGAAATATATGACAAGTAGCCGAAAACAATGAAATATTTTTTGTCAATGATGAACCGAATTCAGTATTTTACTCAATCAACAGTTTGTCAAATAATAAGTCAAATTAAACACAAAAAAACAATGATTAAAACCAAAAATCAAATCAATTTATAACGCCATTAATATGTTACTTGTTGTAAATTTGTTTGAAAAAAAAATATTTGTACAAGTAATAAAAACGTTTCAGCTTTGATAAAAAATGAATTTCTATTAAATATATATCTAATTGATTGAAACTGAAGGCTATACCGAATCCTTTATAAAGAAACTACTGAAATTAGCTAGTTTTTATCAAAAAAAGTTAATGCATGTATACGGTATATAAGCTTTGGAGGAAAAGCTCCTCTATATTTAAAACTAAAAGCTTGCTAAAGTATCAGGATTCAAAGTCACTTAGTGAGATTTGGTGATCAGTGCTACATTGAAAACTCTCCTATGAATGAAATGAGTTCCTCAAACCACAGACTGTAATGAAGAGCTAAAAAAATAAACGAAATGAGACCACGTAAATTTTAAAACGTGAAATAAATTCAAAATTTGGTAAAAAGATATTGAAAGTTGGATTTAGTTTCTATCATTTTTTCGCTATTCTACAATGCCAAGAATTACCATTCAGCAAAATCATTCTCATTGTTGTCCTAAATTAGTAATAACTTATTTTCTAACAGAACTATTTAAAAAAAATGTTTTATCGAAGACTCTTCAAAACGAAAAGCCGCGAATCTTCAATATGGTCATTTTGGTCATAGAAAGAAACATCAAAACAACTTTATATCATTTAAATCACAACCGTGTTGAATTACACTTTTGAAAAAAATATTTCAAAGTACACATTTTAGTTGCAAAAATACAACCATTTCTGTTTGAAGATATCTTTAATATAAGGTTTATGATTTTTCCGTATCCAAAGTCACTCTATTTTACGTTACTTTCACATATAATATAAATCACATAGGGATAATCATTTAACCTCATTAAGCCACTAAGCTATGTTTTGTAAAGTAATTTGTAAACGTAAATAGTTTTGCCATAGCATTTATATACGCATATCACTAATCTAAATATGACTAGTTTAATAAGCACCAAAAATTGACAAAACGAAAATAAAAGAAATCATATTAATTTTTCATTTATGTCCGCTATGATTTTCAATGAAATTTGTTGTATTCTTTTGTTCGCTTTATTAAAAAAGAACATTTATTTAAAATGTTAATATAGTCGTAAAAATCCTCTCAAGTTGGTAGGAATGGTTATGTTTGCGTATTAAAAAGGCACGTCTCGTAATTGGGCTAATGAAAAAGCTAAGAGCTATAATTAAGTTAGTTAAAAGTTTGTTTTATTTCAAAAAGATTACATGCCTTGTAAAAATTGCGTTTCTTCTAATAAAGGTGAAAATTATACCTACGCAATTCAATGCTTAGAATTTTTGAAATGTAATTAAAAAATACTCGATGAGAAAATTAAAAAGATTTGAAATAAAATACGATATTACTTGTTTCTACAATCTTATCTGATAAATCTTTACTAATAATTCCTTTCGTAGTCATGATATTCAAAAAATAATCGTAAAAATATGACAAAAAAGACTTCCAAAGTAAACATATCATTTTTGATTAACGTTGACGGTAAAATTTTGATTGAATTATGATTTTTTTCATCGCACTAAAGTTAAAAAAATCATTCCTGATGATATTATGCAGTTTTGGAACAAGTCGAATAATATATTCTCAAATTTATTGAAAATTGGAATCGTTAGGTGCTTTTATGAAAGATTTATAATTACCAGTCGTTCATGATTAAAAATTCTAAATTGTCTTAATTTTACTCGTAAGTAATAAGGAAAAAATACCATACTTAAGCTTTCGTTGAAGTCTACTAATAAAATTTCACTTGAATTTTTAGTCGTAGTATTCGAGTAGTCGAATTCGTAGTTATATACTCATGATACATTCGTCATTAATGCCGTATAGATAAATGAGATGAGAATTTGGATATATTTATTTTTTAAAGAAACATATTATTGAATCACATTCATACTTTTAAAATGTGGGTATGTTGAAAAATATTTCAAATTATGATAAACACAAGTGTTTTTTTTTTTTTTTTAATAATAAAAACATATTTTTTTAGTACTTATTTCCACAATATATTTTTTGATCAGGACCGGTTTCGCTCATTGCGAGCATTATCAACTGATGATGCTCGCGATGAGCGAAACCGGTGCTGATCAAAAAATATATTGTGGAAATAAGTACTAAAAAAATGTGTTTTTATTATTTAAAATATCATGCCTTTCCATCAAGAAGTGACAGTAAACACCTTAAAAGTGAAACATAAGTGTCATGTACAGTTGTTATTTGAATTGATAAATTATTTTATTTGGTAAAACGGACAGAAATGTAAGTGCTCCACTAAATTTTCCTTATATGTTTTTTTCGTGATAGTAATTTTGTGATGATAAATATTGCGAAAGCTTTTTCTAATTGTTCCCGATGTTTTTGACAAAGACTTAAATCCTTGACCTGATGCTCTCCAGATCTGCAATTGTCAGTTGTATGTGTTCCCGTCCTCTTGGATTATTGCCAAAAATGGCGCTTATCTGGAAGCGGTCAATCATACACTACAAGGGCCGTATAGTTTAAAATTCAGAGCGCACCCAAAGCTATTTCCTTAATTTTGGTATAAAACAAAAGAGAGGAAAATTTTATACAAAACGTGAAAGAATTCCGAGTAGCCCAAAGATATATTAGACTCTATACAGACTTTGCAATAGTATAATATAAACTGTGAATATCTCTTGTGGTTAAATGAAAACAGCGTTCGCCCGATGTTTTAGGAACTGCGACACGGTGTTTCTAACTAGCTGTATTTACCACATCGTATAGGACTCATGAAGGAATGTATGGTTGTACAAAACTGATATATTATGTTCCAATGTTTGATAGCTGATTGCTTTTTACGATAAGATTTTTACTGTGTGTTATAATCCTTTTAAAATTCAACTTTGATTCATGTAATTATAGCTTCAAAAACTTTATAGCATGCAAGCAAAGTTTTTCAGTATAAATTGTTATTGTTTTTTAAATTTAATTACTACCAAAAAAGTTTTAGTCACAAAATTACAATTTTTAATTTATGTTATCGACTAAAGATGCTTTGATGGAATTTCAATATCAAATTTGAATTTTTACAACTTTGTACGATTCCACATGTTCTGTTGCATCTGTGTGATAGAATGCCTGAAGACGACGAATAGCGAAACCCGGGTCATCAGTGACAAAACATGTGGAACCGTACAAAGTTGTAACAATTCAAATTTGAATTAAAATTTTTGTTTGAGGAAATGTGGAATTAATTTTATGGTGGATTCGTCATTGATTATTTTAAAAACATTTAAAAATAGTCATTATATGTGGTGCTCTTAAACCTGCAATGGTTCATATAGTTGAGAATAATTTATTTAGATAATAGAAGGATAAAGTAACGTTAAACTTGTGTTTACTCTTACAATTCTCATTAAAATCAGTATTTTTAGATTGGATGGAACTTAAAACATCACAGATATTCTCATGTATGTGAAGAAAAATTACTTATATAGAGCTATCCGTATTCAAATTTGAACCATGGTCATCGGGTCTCAGCAAATTTGTAAGCTTCGTTTGTTTTGAGATAAATAAGGATATATTGTATATGTAATCTATTTACAATCTTATTTATATATTTATGTATTTTTTTAAAAAAAAGTGAGTAAAAGTTATTGATTTATCAGTGACAATATAATGAACGTTTTATTTGATGAATAAAATCCACTCTTTAACATGTATATGAAATAAAAATGATTTTTAAGATTATGCGTGGTAGGAAAAATATATCATAGTTCTAACATTTCGATTTCAAAACAGCTTTTATCAGATTACCAAATAAATTGGAATGGAATAGATATTAATTGAGGGAAAACACGACTCTGCTACATTTTATTTGAATTAAAAAGAAACTTGCAAAAAGCATCAGACTGGAATTTCAAAAATGCTAACCAATTTATAATTTACAATTGTGAATGAAAAGACAGCGTCCCTTTCAATTTTATCGCGCGAAATAAAATTAAATGGAGAAAATTTTGCAGGTAGAAAACAATTTTCGCCTCTTATTACTTTGAATTTGACGTCTGGCTTGGCGTAAATATTTGAACTCCATTTAAAAATAATGAAATATCTGGAAAAAACAGTGCGCTCTGCAATTCTGGCAGTCCCGTTATATTTTTATGTGGCAACCCATTCTGAAAGAGTAAACAAATGACAGAAATATAATTTGAAGTACTAATGCCACAATTTGCCCTGGGCAATATTGCATTATGCGGAACATTCAACGTCGTATAAAGCGATTCACAAGAGAAGAGTTACATGATAACTTTATTATTACATCTTGACTTCTTCATTTTCATAAAATATTTCGTTATCTCGTAGATTACCTTAATATACAGAAAGCGATTTGCTTAAAAGTCTGATTCAACTGAAACCAAAGGCTTAATCTTTTTTGAAGATATAATGTGTATCTTTTTAAATACAAACTTATTATTATTACAATTTGAAAATGTTTTCAATAAAAATTACTCATTAAGTGTGTACCAAAAATATTTCAAATGTCAATAAAACACGAACTTTCCAATAAATAAAGAAAGTACTATGGTATGTAATGAAAAATATTTGTGCTTTTTTCTTATAGAAACAATAATCTTACTACTCCACTAAAAACAAAATTCAAATAGACTTTATTTTGGAAGCATCTCTCATGTTAAAGCTATACAAGTACAATTTTTACTTTGATTGTGTTTAATTGCAATTGAAAAATTTATTTATATTTAGCTGTCCTATAATAATAACTTTAAACTCTATTACAAGTAAATAACATATTATCGACAAAAGCATTTGATTATTTAGAAATTATTTATTTTTTGAGGTAATATGAAGAAAAACGATTAACAATTCATAATATTTTTTTCCAATATTAAAATAAACACAATTTTTATTCTTATACATCAGTTGATTATGCTTGCGATTGTTGAATTAAATCCAGATAATAAAATACATTATGAAAATGATAATACAAATGTATTCTTATTATTTAAATTATAATACCATTCCTACAACAAGTGACTGTTAACACCTTAATAGTGATCTTATATACTTTTTATTAATAAGTTAACTGGTATCGCTCTTATGTTATATTTAACAACACTTATTCTCTATCTACCGTATTTTTGACTGCATTTTTGTCTTTTTTAATATACATATAAATTCTAACATTGGAACAACACTTCGAATATTTATTCGCTATTAAAGATGTAGATTGAAAATTTTCTTTAGATATTTAAAATAGAGACTGTGATGACTTTTCAATTTTTTTTCAATCACATCTCACTGTTATAATGGAGGTTTAAACAAAGCTTTTATATAAAAAAAACTCTAGATTTTAAAACTAAAGATTTACCCACCGTAATAAGTTATAGTACATTTCCAACAAGTCATTGTCATATACTATATAATACATAGAGATATAAAATAAATCCATTAAAAAGATTTCTTAATCAAAGTACGATGCGGAGTAAAAATATACTATGACGACTATGTCTACTTTCTGATGTGAAAAACGAATGTAATATTTTTAACTTGAAGAGCTTTTATTGGGATACCCTCAGGACAACAAATAACATTATTATGGAACCGGGATAGAAGACAAAATGGAAACATAGAGGACAAAGCTGAGTGAAGTCCTTAGTGGAAACGTCGAGGTCTAAATCCAGCACTGGTAAGTTATCACCTCGAAAATGATTCACAACGTTCATAAAAATCCTTTTCAGAAAGATGATTAAAAAAAAACTTTCTTTGTCATATATTTCAATTGTTTTTGGCTCACCATCGCTTTAGTATATACGTATTTTTATTCAGAAAGCAAAAAAAATATTTCAAACTTTTAATTCTATACGTAGATAAATTTAAAATTTAAATTTTTGTCACATGTTGAAAAGTAAATAGTATCGATATTTACAGGAAATTAATTTAAAATTTAGGTATTAATACTTGAAAAAATCGCAAATTTTGCTAATAAACAAATATATAATACAAATCAAAATACTACTTAGCAATTATACTAAAAAGTCTAAGAAATTTTCCTAAAAACCAATTATAATTTATTGAATAAATCTTTTTGAAACTCACATAAAGAAATATATTTTTTGATTTTTTAACTAAGAAATATTATTTACTCTATGACAAAAGACGAAACATTTCTTTTGATAAAGTTGAAACAATGGCTCTCAAGAGTTGAATAAAATAAATTTTGTAACTCCAATTTAAATTTTGTAAAATTAATAGAAAGTATAAATAGTTATTTTATATTATTACTTGAAATGTCGTAGCAACAATACAGATATTTTGAAAGTCAAACTTCTTGTTAGCATCCAGCTTTTTAAAGCAAAATGGCTATAAGAATTACTTATGTGCCTACATTGTTGGTTCTGTTTATGATATGTAATGAGTGAAGTGGAAGCCAGTCGCTCATGCGTATGTTAGTCATTGAAACGAATAAGCTTTGAAAATTAGATAGACATGTAATCAATGAGATGTTACTTACAGTATGCGCGTTATTATGCCGAGAGGACGTGACATTACGGATAGAGTAACCAAAAACAATGGTGAATACAAAAGTCAATTATTAATTGCATAAAAAAACCTAAGACATATATAAAAAAGTTTAGTTAGGTGTTGTAAGACAGGGGTAAATACCATCATTATTAAAAAAAAATGTAAATTTATCAATACTAGGTTAGACTTCGATTCAAGAAGTCGATTCTCAGTAAAAATGTACTGTTTCATAAAAAATGAGACACATTGTGAATTGGCGTTTAATTAGAATATCGTTAAAACACGATGGAAAAATAGCAATATATACAATGAAACACCGTTTTTACCTTATCGAAGGAATTCATTATAAAAAACGTAATCAGAGCGAACGAGCAAATTCGAAACTAGAAAAAAAATGAAAATTATTTTGTATTCTGCTAATCACGCATTTCTTAATGTACTGGTTTACGGCTCTTTTGATTTAATAATTTATAAAAAAGTTGTATTGTACGTTATCAATGCTTGTCAAGTTGCTTTTAAAGTTCAGCATATTTTAACATCCTAATATTCAATTTAAACATTTTAAATCACCGCGCATTCGTATAATAAAATATTTTTATATCTTAATTTGGATTTAAAAATTGGGAAATTGAATCGTAAATGCGTGTAATAAATATACAAAAATTAAACGGGATAATCAAAATTTAACGCAAATAGAAGGAAAATTTTATTTCCGGGCACGTATTGTGTTTTATTAAAAGAAAAAAAGTTTTTTTCTAGCTCTTTTTGTAATTAATTTGAAAAAAATTATGTAGGAAAATTTTATATATTATATATAAAAAATTTACCACCGCTAACAACAAAGTATTTTTAATATGCCTCTGTATGCAACCCATCGTTTCCATCCCGTGAAATGAGACCCTTTGTCACTACCATATGTTATATAAGGAGAAAAGTTCCTCCATTTAAAACTGTCAGTTTCAGTGAAAGAATGATGCTACATTTCTTTCTTTTCAGTGCACAGAAAATTTTCACAGAGTACTTCAATGCTTCATTGGAATAAATAAAGACTGATGAGCTTTTATCCTCGGAAAGATACATCTTTAAAGAAAATTTGAATGAATCTACTGGTTAATATTTCAGTGTACTTCAGTTAAAACTTTACAGTTAGATTTTTCGGCTATTAAAATGACGAATGAAGTGCTACGGCCAAAGTTCTCCAAGAGTCCGTCATATCCTATGTATTGATAAATTTGCTGCACTATTTTTCTGTTGTTGCCTACAAAAGTTAGCCGCTGCAGAGCTGAGTATTTTTCAGTGAATTCGGTTAGCGCGAAGACAATTAATGGCGGTATGCACTATATTTATAAATACTTCCCCATAAAATATATTTACACACCTACATATGCATACAAATGTCCACAGAAATACACATATGCACAAACAATACAAACGAAGGTCTTTTTAAATAAAACCGACAGTCTTAAACTATTTTTGAATTTAATATATATAGTCCTATTTACTATAATGCTTGCAGATCACCTGATTTTTTATTGTGGGACATCTAATGATTATTTTTTTCATCTTATGATCGCAAAACTTTATAAATAAATTTAGTTTATGTCATCTTAATAGTGTTTTCAAGAAAAATTGTTTGAATTGTATCTAATAAAATAACGTTCAGCTCAAAAAGTATAATATTATAAAATGTGTGTTTCAATGCACACATACATTTCAGACAGAAAGAAATATTAATATTAAACATGAAATTTTGAAGCCCTTATTTCAAATAAGATCACATATAATTTAATTTAGTTCTTCAATAATTACTAAAATAAATTGTAGTTTTTATCAAAAAAGTTAAAATCATCGTTTTTTTTACATTAAAACAATTACATGTTTAAAATTCTTTTCAAATATGCTTCTGAATATTCATTTCAATAAATGAACTATATTTCTTGTAGAAAAATATATTTTGTAAAGCATTGCTTTATTAAAGAGTGACGTCACTATTTCCTTTCCATGCATTCAAAATTTATGGTTACCCTATTTAAAGGTAGGAGTGAAATTGCCATATATGTTCATTCCTAGACACGTGTTCATAATAAGCTTTTATGGTCCATTACTGTGAGAGGAGTAGTCAAACAAAATTCAATACGTACGAGATATCTCTGTCAGAACGATCAAATTGCATGAAACATTATTTCATAAGGGCAATCCACGTAATTCAGCCGAATACGACGTGATATCGAAGCGCCATCAATCAATTTCAGTCGATAGTTTTATTTGTTGAAATTATTTATGTATTTCGTATGAATTAATGTTAGTAAATTTTGGTGGATAGACAATATTTTAGATTAAATGATTAGAGTCTCATCTAATAATTCATGATAAGTAAACCAATCCAAAAGTGATTAGATCAATCTTATAAATATCGTTTTTGTTAATAACTTTTTTGCCTTAACTTAAATTTTTGATCATCTTAAGGTATTTTTGCTGTTCGATTCCGACTCGAAATTTTAATAATGTATAAAAACAGATTGTTTTCTTTTCCATGAATTTTAATTACCATCAATTTTTTTAAATGTGCTTCTAGAGCTACGTAATATTTAATTATTTGTTTATTTATAACTACAAGGTATAAAACTTACAAATTATCAATTCATTGTTTTTGCAACGTTAACATATTTAAATGTAAAGTATTGGAAACTAAACAAATACACAGTAAAACAATCAACAAGGATTGCAAAAAAATTCAACCAAGTTCTTGAAATATCTACTTTAACTGAAAAAATAGCATTCGCCTGAACTCACTTTCGTCCACATGAAATATGTCATTATCCGAAGCAATACTGTTGAACAATTTTAATGGTCCTACCATTGGCATCCCCATTGGCAGATGTATTTAATATATATTATAAATATATATATATAAATAGTGAAACATGAATGCGTCTTGTATTTTCGTTTTAAAAATTGATCATATTTCGTTAATATTAATGTCATGAAAACAAATAAAAGGTTATCTAAATAGATCAATCCGTAGTTATTCTAGTAAAATTTAGGTAAAGTTATAATTTGAGGGTTTGCTATGTTAGAAACAGAAGGAACAAATTTTTACTAAAGCACGATGAGAAATATTTCAATTTATTAATAATCATTGAGTCAAGTTATGTTTGACATTGTGACGAGATTCGGGCCATGTAAAGGGACAGTCTTATTCTGTATTATGATGAATTTTGGTTGAATTAATAGGCAATGTATTATATGTTACATATATTATATTTTCGAAACAATATGCTTAGTATAATAATATTTTAGGAATCAATGTTGTGACTAATATTTAATGAATTAGTCGTGAAAATAAAACATATACAATTATTAAAGATACACCTTTATGTTATATAATAGTGTCCATAGTTGAACATTTTTTCCCCAAAACTAATCATATTGATCGACGAATTTAAAAAGAACAAACGTTTTTTCAAAGGAATTTGACCGTGAATTTGTTGTGATTTTTTAGTTGTTAAAAATTATCTTTGGGTATTAAAAAATGATTAAATGAAGATGAGTATTTTTTTTTTAATCAAATAAAGCTTTTTGTAACAACAGATGGCAATACTGAATGGGTGTATAAAACATGTCAGCGTTAGGTAGAAATTAACGAAAAAAAATAATCATTACCTATATTTTACTACCCTATAAATCAAAAGTATAAAATCTGTCTGTTGTTACGGGAGTGTTACGGCTGTCAAATATGTTTACATTATTATCTAAGCCTTCATATTGAATCCAATCCAAAATATGACATATGAGGATGATTGCCAATCATAGTTCATTTATGAATATTTTGTAGAAGAGAAGAATTGAATCCTTGACCGCTCGATTGAGAATCTCAATAAAGAATTTAAAAAATGATTATAATTTTGTTTTAAAATGAAATTTAATGATTTAAAATGATTCTTGTTTCCTATAGAATTTCAGTTAATCAAGAAAAATAGGTTTTAAAATATCAAAAAATGTTTCAGATTTAATAATTGTTTTCATTACGTAATTTATTACTGAAAAATTTGGTAAGCTTTTGATCATAACGCGATACAAAAGGGACAAAGAAAGCGAAAAATTCGCAACAGGGCCATTTATAACTCGGCATAATTTGAATAAAAAATGAAGAAAATCTCATTTTCAGTTCTGCGAAATCAGATTTCTCAGCCGAAAAAATGAAAGGGCAGGGTATTACACGAAAATTGGGTGTATTTTAGAAGCACTGAATGACATTTAAAAGGATTTGCTACTTATATTTTTTTGACGCTTGTTATTACAATATTCCATAATAATAATAATTCCATATTTGGAAGATTTTCGTGTTTTTACTAATTTCAGCGTATTTTAAAAACTGGAATCATTGAATTTTGTTGATTTCCTATTCTTTTATCACAGATAATCTGTTAATTGATAGTTCAATTGCATCTATATTTTCGAAAACTTGGAGATGCTAGAAAGAAAAATTGGATCGTTACAACAATTAAGCAGTTCGAATTTGAAATTGAAGGTATATAAAAAAAACTTTCGTCGATATCTTAAATCGATTTTTACATATTCAAGTTACTTTTAATAACAATTTTTGCCACAAATAAACTGTATTACGTTGGATCACTATAATATTAAATGAGATGATCTTTCAGAAAATATCTTAATTACTTTGTCTTTATTTAATAATATTTTCTTAATATTTGTGGCAACGGTTTCATGTCGACTGCTTTGTGATTGTTTAATATAATTAAGAGTCTTGGCTAAGGTTTTCAATATGCACGTATTGTAATGAGAACTAATTTTTTAAATCGAACGTTAAATGTTACAAAGCATTAGTGTTTGTGGTATGAAATACCAAATCATGACACGTAAAGATTATTTTAAGACTAAACGTGATTTTGTCTCTCGAAATCCTTTTTTATGAATATCTATTATATCTTTTTGGGGTAGCTTAATAATTATCAACAAAATAACAACAGTATTTGAATACAATTTAATAAAAAAATAAAAATAGTATAAAAAATTTGCAATATCTGGACTCTTTCATAACTCTTAACTTTGAAAATTAGGTAGGGATGGACGTTGTAAAAATGTTTACCGGAGCTTTCGAACAGCTACGTATGCACTTAACTTTTTCTGAGCTTATGAAGAAAAGCTTATCGTCAGAAAGGTCCATTTAAAATGAAACTTTGTGCAAGTACATCTCAAGAACTCTAATATTTCACAGTTCGTTTGTTTTATGAACAGCCGCTTTTAATGCACAACACATGTATGAGCCAACCTTAAAGACTTGATTTCGTAACATATATACTAGTGCTGTTAAGTGGGGAGCTACGTTTCAGAATAAAAAAGTAAAAGATGGCAAATATATCATTTGAAACATGTGAGCTCAAAAGATATATTAAAAATCAGGTTGGAATAAAATAATACTGTGGTCTTATATGCTTTAAATGCTTCTTTTGAAGGATTTATATAGAGTGCCGATATCCAGCCAAAATCTTTTCGTTGGTAAAATAAATACCATCAGTATTTCACGCATATCATTAAATGTTAATATATGTTATATTATATATATTTATATTATTACCGTCAAGTTTTCATAAAAAACGCTTGCCATGATATTAATTTTTGAACCATTTGTTTAAATTTTATAAATAACATAACTAAAAATATAAATGTGGCTTTCTATTGAAAAATCTACCAAAGCTTCACAAGCTGAATGTAGCTCATTTAGAATTCCTAATTATTTACTATTTTTATCTCAATAGCCCAAAGCAAACCTTAGCGTCATCCAATAATAACTTTAATCTCCACCAGTGTTTCGAACTAGATGCACAGACTCTCATGAAATCCTTGTTTATAGAATGCAGACGCCATTGATTTATAAATATATTCATGAGAATAGAAATGAAATATTAAGAGAATAATAACCAAAGACTACGTGCAAACAAGAAAAGATTGAAACAGTGGAATGAAAAAGTTATTAATCAACAAGTTTTTAAATTTATTCTCGTAATTAACCATCGGGTTAATTTAATATTATATGAGGTGGGATATTTTGCAAAATTTGATTGCGTTGTATATCGAAGGATCGCTTTGCGTCTATATTTATCAGAAAAATGATTCATTATTTTATACATATATAACGATAAAATGATATGAATGCACGTAAAGAAGTTGTTTTCAATATTTATGACGTGTTGGCATATTTAAGTCTCCTCCATCTCTTATGTAAACAAATATTTGTTGTATTATTGTTGTGTTGTAGACAGATGTGAGTCGCTGCAGAGCTGAACAATCCACAGTGAATCCGATTCATGTGTACACATCAATACATACGATTTATCAGAATATTTTTAGCATATAATTTCTCATTACACATGTATGAGTAATAAGCCCAACAACAGCTGAATATCATTTGAAATATTCTCATAGTAAAACAATATTTTAATAAGTAGAAAGTTTTCAAATGAAATATGAGGAAAGCTAGAAAAGTATTTAACATTAATACCCTTTGTTGGGATTGAATGAACGCAAAACTATAATGTGGCTGTCATTTTCAGGCGGTTCCCTAGAGTCAAATAAAACTAGTTTAAATAATATACTATGCACTGCCTCCGAACCAAAAAATATTATTATTTCATATATCATAGTTTCAGTTTCGCTTTATTTCCGGGTTATGGTTAATCATACGTAAACAAAAAATAAAATACAAATTCAATCCCATTTTGTTGCCATGTGAATTTTCGTTGCCTTATAGTTTTTGGCTATTTCATACAACTGAACATGCGAAAAGAGCATTTATTTGAGATAGATTACAAACAGATACTAGATTTCATGTACAGAACACGAATATTTTTTTTCAAAGAAGAAAAACGATTGTATACATTTATTACTTTTGTATCATATGAAATAATTTAAAAAATAGAACTACCAATTAATTGTTTTGAGTTTCGAAAAGTGTTTTGATTGAATCGTGCATTTTGTTTTTGATTTCAATGAGTTATTAAAGCTTGGAAAAGTGCCAGCTTTAACGAAAATATTGTATCGGTTCTCTTATAACGCAGATCACACAAATCATATCAATGTATGCTTCATTGGTAAATTAAAATAATGTATCGGACAAATTTGATACTTATCTAGTAGAAAAAGTTCGTCTTTTGATTCCAAATAATATACTATATATATATAATGGTTACGTAACAAAATTTACACGACAAAAATAAATACAATACTTGTTGATGATTGCTAACATTAACAAAAACCTACGATTCAAAGAATGACAATTGATCATGATGAAAATAATTTGTATTCGTAAAATATATAGAGTCGTTTATTTTGATTATATCTAATTAAATCAACACTGTTAGTAATTTTTGTATTGGTCTTAAAAAGTGTTGATAATAAGACCAATCGATTTATTCATAATTACTTAAACTCTGTAGAACAAGTCGTAAAGATAATGCCACGTAGACTCACCTTTTTTTCAATTTTAAGCACATGATATTACACTGAATTATCTAAATTAATTTCATATTGAAACAGTGTAAGTTAGTTTGAGTTAATAAATTGAATGTAAATAATCTCAAAGCGCGTCGCGGTATTTATTATTATTATTTAAAAGGTTTAGATTACCTAATCAGACAAAACTAGAATTACAGTTTTAGGGATTAGTTTTGTTATCTAAAATAATTTAATATGTCACGATTTTTTGACATAATTTACTGTGAAAAATATTTTTTCCACAATTCCATGAACAATTTACCGCGTATGGCGATCAACGACGTAATTTTCCAGCCCGGTTTCGAAGTGCTAAAAAACCATTATATTACTTCTTTTGTTGAAACCTAATAGATTTTGGCAATTGAATATCACTGAGCATGCAAAGCGAACATTTACATACGATGGTAGATTATAAATATATCGTGTTATGATATTCAGGCAACTGAAAGGATTTTAATATCTAAAAAAAGATGTTATCAATCTAGTAAAAGTGGCATTGGATGCCTATTATTTTACGTGACGTAATAAAGTGTTTTCAAATGATAGTATAAATAAAAAAGAGATGATTCTATGATTGTGCATGTTTTTATGCCTTGAATAAGTTATTAGTAAGATGGTAAAAATAAGAAAGAATTGAAATGAAAGTTCTCAAACAGTACCAAAACCTCACGCATTTGTTTGAGATTACTAAAGTTAAAAACCAAGAACTTATTTCATCCAGTTTACTCTCGTGAATATTTCAATACTGATACTTGTTTTGCTATGAGAGTTATAAATCATATTTTAAATCAACTTTGTACGATTCCACATGTTTTGTCATTAACGACCTGGGTTCCGCCTTTTGGCATTGAACGATAATAATCAATTTTGCCGTATTGAAAGCTATCAAATTAAAAAATGGCCTAAAAAGTAAATAAAATATGAATTATTATACGTTTGAGTCGGAAATTTATATATCATAATATATGTATGCAAACAATTTAAAACGTCGTGAAACATTAAATATTAAGTAAATCATAAGTGCATTTTAAGGAATGTGTGAATAACATATTAAAAAAAAATACGGCTTTTTAATTAAATTTGATATAAAAATACTGTATCATTGAATATTAATTTAGAATAAAGTGGTAGATTATTTTAAGCTTTTGTTGTATTCGTTTGAATTGATCTCAAGAACTCACAAAGAAAGAAATTTAAATCGTACTATAAAAAAGAAAAACTTTTTTATGTACTCGTTACGTAACATTGCGAATGATATGCAACGGCTTAATCCATCGTTGGAACTTTTCACTGTACAAATCAAACGTTATATCATTAATTTATTTTCATAATTGTTTCAAGATCATCATCTCTTACGATTTTTTGAATTGTTACAACTTTGAACGATTCCACATGTTTTGTCACTAACGACCCAGGATTCGCCTTTCGGCATCTTCAGGCATTCTATCACACGGATGTAACAGAACTGACGTAAAATAAACAGTAACAGGAGTCGTACAAAGTTGTAACAATTCTAATTTGATATTGAAATTTCATCAAGCACCTTCAGTCGATATCATAAATTCTCTCTTACGATATACTTTATTTTAAATTTATCAAACCAGCGTTTGTATGTTTATGTGCAAGAGTCAGCTAAGCATGTGTGTTGACATAATCTGCCAAGGATGTGCGTAGTTTGTAAAAAAGATTGTCGATAATATAACCATTAAATAATCCGTAGCATCAATAAATAATTGACTATTCAATTATCAGATATAACGATCCTCTATATATCACCCGGGCGAAGACCCGTGACGTTTTAATCATGGACAAATTTCCATTATGCCAATATCTCCTTGAAATATCCTCTCGAAATCCGGCGCTGTGAGGCTGAATAGGGGTGGTGGAAAACGATGTTGATTGATACTACGCGTTGTACCCAAGGCGAGTAATTTAACGGAAAGCGGGCGAAGGGTCTATCTAACCAGTTTCTCAGACAATGCGAAGCCATTTTGCTTTCTTATAGGCGATTACGAAAATCTATTAGACCGTGCTTTAATTAAATAACGAAAAGAACAAAGAGGTTCGCAGCTCGCCTGATCTCGACTAGTATCTCGAGCTAGCGTAGATACGTCCCATACGAACGTCGTAAGACAAGACGTTTAGAATAGCGCTCAGACAGCATTCCTAACATGATTGTTTTTCGAGGAACTTAATTATTCTTTTGGACGTTTACGTACTTTTAAATGAATGAACAATAAATTTTCTTCACCTTAAAAAATGCAGAAATTAAAACTATATACATCAAGTCAATGTGTGATTGGCGCCAAAGTCGTAACGCTTCGTTACGAGTTAGTTATACAGGCTTGAGTCAATGTACGTAAAGTTTTCATAAAGTGATTTATGAACTTCCGTTTAAATGTATGAGAGTTTGTGATGTTTATTTTCCCCTTTTATGTGATCCTTAAAACAGTGCGTAGCGTAAGCGGCTAAATATAATAACTACTAGTCCTGCCAAAGTCATGTGTTTCTGTCCCTACTCGTTTCAAAAAATAAAAGGGGTGAGCAAAGTTTTGTTGAGATACCTTCATTAGGACGCCATATGGCCCAGATTGGAAGAGAAATTAGGAAAAAATGATTTATATTCTTCAGTGATAACTTTTAAACAGTAAATATTTTTTATCGTGACTTCATAATGTCGATAGCCATAGACTGTAACAAGAGAAATTTTATAGAGTTGTTTTAAGATAATAATAATTGGTTAATCTAACGCTTAATCACAATTTTTGAGAAAGCTTACGCTAAGCTTTTAGGATTATACAGATAAAAGAAGATACCGACGTCACCGTAGCCAAAAACTTTCATTAATCGTATAAAGGAAAGGATTTGTTTGAAGAATTGAATTGATAAAAAATAAATCTGTAAATATCTCCTTATGACAAAGAAAAGTGCCAAAGGTATTGAAGATATTAAAAACAAATGGTCATTTTTTTGTTGGTTTAAATCGATATCAAATTATAAGAATCAATAATCGTAACGGGCAATAAACACTATGATTGAAAATGAAATATATTTGTGAAAACTTTACGATTAGTAGAGAAAAGAATTGTTTTTCATTTTTGATATTAAAAAGTAATTTTAAATTAATATTTTAAATATTTCAATTCGTATATTTCCTGAAATTTAAATCTATCTATCATTTATACGCTGCGGAGCCAACTCAAAACATAAATCACGTTTCAATGTTATATTAATTTCTCCATCTTTTCATATGGTTTAAAACAGCATGGCGTGTGTTTTGATTAATTATAGTTTTAAATGAGTCATATTTGATGGCGTGACAATTTCCATCACATCGTAAAAATATATAAGCCTTCTAATTTTCCTATATGTAAATTTTTATGTCGGCGTTTTTTTTGACTACCGGTAGTTATAAAATATAATCATCAATTTCCGCTTCATTTTTTCATTTTACTGTTTTTTGTGGCTTTATGTATATTGTGGTTTCTCCACGAAATGAAAAATTTGATTCGTAAAGTGAACTTTTAGAAGGCTAGTCGAAATTAGAGTGAAAATTGATCATAGCCTTATTGTTCTATTGAAAAGCTTCATAGAAATGATAATTTAGCTTATGAATAAATAAACAGGTGATTGAAAAAACGTATTCAGTACAAAAATGTTTTTTTTAAATAATATGCAATATAAAAAAAGTTATAACAATTATGTTTTATATATGTTTTCAGCATCTCATCTTGGCTAGAGATATGAGCTAAAGCAGTACATTAGAATTTTAAATATTGACGATTATTACAACTGAAGCCAAGTTAAATGTGAATCAACGATCATCTAATATTTATATAACTGGCGTTGTTTTGCCGTTTTCAAAAAAAGATCAAAAAATATTTGTCAGTGAGTAAAATTTAGACATAAAATTAAAAAGCCTTTCATAAATACCACGGTATGATTTGGGGGCAACGATTTTCCGCAATTGGCTTTGTCGGCATCTGGTATAATTGCAGCGCCAAATTATCGAACAGAACCAACGCTAACAGTGGCTTCCTGAAAAACGAGTTTTTTTTTTAAATTTTGAACGAAATTAAATGAAATTAATCCATCGATGTAGGTGTCACCAGAAAGTTAAATATTTTCAGATTATTATACATGATAATACAGCAAACGAACGAATGAAAATTTATGTGGTAGAATGTGAAAAAAAACTATTAGAGGTAGGAAGACATTTAAACACTCGATTTATCTACCAAAGTCAAATCTGTCAGTTTTGTTGTATCCGTGTGATAGAATGCCTGAAGATGTCAAAAGGCGAAACCCGGTTCGTTAGTGACAAAACATGTAGAATCGTACAATGTTGTAACAATTCAAAATAAAATATTTATATTACAGACGTTGAATCCTCGAATCTTACTTGATATCGTGAATAACACAGGAAAAATAATATGAAAAAAATTAAAAATAATTCGATGAATGAAAGATAATTTCATGCCCCGTCACTGGCTACCTAACCTAACACAAAGTTAGCCTGAGTCAGCTTCACAAACGTTCTAATTAGCAGTGCCCGGCTTAAATGAATAGTTCTTTCGGTGGGGTCGTAACTGAAACCAAATACTTTTAGGTTAAGCACATGCCCTCTCTAAATTTTTGATAAAATCATGGTTTATGAATTACCTCGTACCCTAATGAATTAAATAGTCATTATGCTAACCCATTAATAGTTTATTTGCAAAAGGTTACTTTGATGATATATTTTAAAGTATCGATTTTGTAAACCCTCGTGCTTGGCACATTTACTTTACATTATTCTTTATATAAATTTATTGAATTATTAAGAAAACTACTTCAATATCGATTCAACACTGATTATCATGCGTGTAATAAAGATATCGTATTAAAATCATATGCAAGTGTATTTTTTTGTTTATACTTATATGAAATAATTTAATTTTATTGTAGATTACTTAATACTAATTCATCAATCAATACAGCCCCGTGGTAAATATTGGTATGGAACTATAATGTAATGTTCCTATGAAAAAAGAAAAGCAAATTATTTTGGAACATCATATTATTGGTTTCTGAAAGTTAGGACGGCTAAAAGTTTTTTTCTATTTGAAATATTTCAAATCAAACAAAAAATATATTTTTAATAGTAAAACTTTGATAATCATATATATCTCCTTTCTGTGATTGATAATCTTCTTGTAACAAAAATATATAAGAAAACGTCAAAGTTTCACGAGTTTATCCAAATAAACAAATAATAAATAACCTTCTTTCTCTTATAAATTCTATGTTAGGCGATTTTATGACAGCCGAAGATTATAAAATACAATTGTTATCCGGTGGTAAAATGAATGTCAACGATAAAACCAAAATATCAACGAAAGACGAAAAATACATTATTTTTGCCATTATCATGAGAGAGAAAAAAACGTAAAAATAATCGGTATCGTTATATTTCATGCAAATTTATGACGTCGGTGCTGCGGCGTAAATATCTGGCTATTTCGGAAATTCGTAGAAGCAAAAACCTCGTAGAGGTGAAACCCTCGTAGAGACGCAAAACTCGTAGAGGTTTTTTCACGGTAGGCGTGTCGGCGAGAGAACATGTCCGTAACATGAAAAAGTAGCGTGACGCACAACCTTCCGCCGGGAAACCGACATAGGTCATTAATACTGCGTGCCTACCTGCGTTACTTACCTTTACGATGTATATAATATATGATAATATAATGCATATGTATATGAATATTTTGTTAATTTGCGTATGTGTGGTAATGGTTTCACATCATATTTAAATAACAGACAATCGTTGATACACACGATAAAGTTTTATTAATGAAATATTTAAAATACTAGAAAAGTATAATGCTTAAGTTACTTAGTGCACGGTGAAGTGATTTTAGTCATTAATTTCAGTCACAGTGTTCATTAATTTGAAGCATAGCCTGAATATATAATTTCACATCGATTTATGGGGCTCTGAACGAAAGTTATTGTTTTCAATCAAAGTGTAACGAAAGAAGTAAGCTAAACACTTAACACCTATCCTGTCTCTATTCATCAAAAAAAAAAGCTCTTAATAATGGAAGTTGAGAACCAAGTAGTTAGCCAATCCCCTATTTTAGACAACATTCTGTAGTGATAAACTCCACTAGGAGTTGAAACACTTCATATTGAAAGATAGTATAGTTAAATAGCACCACTTATATACTAGTTGGATTGTCAGCGCTTTAAGGATTTGTCAATTTTTTCATTAAGGAATTGTTTGAGATTAATATCATTTTTTTTAAACACGTGAAAGTTTATATAATGCATTAAAATACTATCACTTTTACTATTATTTTATTAACAAAAACTGTCAAGATCATTAGATTTTCTTAAATTGAAACGTTCACAACTAAGCTAAGAGAAGAAAAAATGGTTTTCCTGTAAAGTTATACATATTTAGATCAATTGTTTGACATTGAATAAATGAATTATCACAAAAAAATCTATATTAAACATCTAACTATAATTAAAAATTTACAGTTTAATAAATATATGTATATGTGAATTGTTTATGAAAATTCGTTTATACAATATAATTCTGTTAATCAGTATGGAGAAAAATCATTATACCGATAAAGCAGAAGGTTTTCCTATTTTCCCTTTCGTGGATATCTGTGGATGGGTAAAATTGAATACCATTAAAAATAGGACAAAAAGGTTGTCCAATGGGATTCGTAAATTCGAAATACGCACATTTTGGCTTAACGCTGTATAACAAAGAGTTCTCCGCAGATAGTCAGCTAAAAAGATTTGAATTTTAATGAACTGCGAACTTTGCGTGAACTCTTCATTAATTTTCGAACTAAGCGAATTAAAAGCGATTCAAGAAAGCTCAGAAAAAAAGTTAACAAATATCAAGCATGAATTATTAAATATAGCTCGTAAAGATTGAATTTTAATTTAAAGAATTATTTATTCAATTATAATAAATTCGCATTAACAATTTCAAAAAAGAAAAAACTTGGATATATTTTGTGTTGCATGTTTTTTGAATATTACAAAAAATAACTTTGTTAACATTGAGTATAATTTATACTGCTGCTTAAATGAACCGAAGTGAACAGCGGTGTTCTGTTTTATTTGAATTAATTTTATTTCGAATGTATTCTTTATATTCATTAAGATTTATGTGTTTGTCAGAAGAAAGATAGTTTAGAATAAATGATGAGTCTCTTTGTTACTTGACATAAAAAGTTGTAAAAAACCCAACGCAATAATAGGGTAAACATGCATTAATAATCAGCGTTGCAAATGTTGCTAGTTTTTGAAAGCGGTCGAGTTTTAAAGTTTTAGTTACATATGAGATAAATGAGCTACAATAGATAACATTTGATTTTTTAAAAATACACATATTTAAAAAACATCTCGTCAAGAACTATTTTAAGTTTTTTTTATATTGCGTTAAAAAAAGACACAAACATTCAAATCAGAAGATATTTAGTTTAATGGCATCTTTAGAAAACACTAATATATTTACGCAAATTGGAAGTTGAAATAATATACAATATCCCATTGGAATGTGAAACGGCAAAACAGATAATATTATCGACATCTCTATGTGCATGGATTGTCTGCGGTAAAACAGGTCAGAAGCAGTAATTAAATTGCCTTTCAGTCCTTTTTCTGGCCACAGAGTGGATTAAGCCATTATGTACCCTCATAGCGTCAACTTTATCTGGCGTCGCTGCCTGTGTAAATTGATATTTTTCTAATTTGACCTATATTCCGTGTAACATAAGTATCAAGAAATGAACGAGTTCTAATATTACAGCACATGTTTTAATTTTAATTTACACACGATATAAGTATTGAAATACTTATATTATGTGTAAAAAACGTTTCACGTTTCAGTGGTCAACATAGTCCGGTTATGGATCTCATGTGTTCAAATTTGAGTACAGAAAATCTCATAGATAGATATTTCAATCGATTTATGGATTTTTCAAAATCATGGGTATCTAAATACATACCAACTATACAAGTTTAAACACGGGAAATTAAATAACAGTCTTTAAAGTATAACAATCAATTACGAAGTTATACGGTGCGTATTGGGAGCAGATATCCTTGAAAAACAATTAAGCCGTGACAGTACAATATAGTCAAGATTGTGAAAACTGACAAATTATTGTTAACCGTTTCAGTACCACGAGGACATGTGTGTCCTCTAGGCGGGGACGACGCGAATACCGTAAGGACATATGTGTCCACAGACATTTAAAAATACGTATAAAATATTCCAATTGGAAATATCATGTTATTTATTCACATATTGCTAGCGACAGCTATCTTTTATCATGGAGAAAAAAATGTGTTATTCTTGTTGATAAATATAACCGAAAAATCGAATTCAATAGTAGTCGACGTAGAGAAATCGCTAGGGGTGCCACTTTTAGTGTTATCCATACAGTTGAAGCGTGAATAATTATGAAGCTTAAATAATTGTGAAACGAAATAACAGTCTAAATGTATCTCTTGGCCAAATTTCACCATTTGGGTCTTTTGTTTATATCTGATCTCCAGAAATATATCCATATTCCATGTTTTGCTGTTTACTTGAAACAGATTTCTTGTGATTTTGCTTGAATATGCACGTTCACGCACACAGTTACTTCAGTTGTCAATATCCTGTCCCTATTATTCAATTTCAATCCTTCAAACTAATGGTTACTTTTAATTAATGTTATAAAAAATATTACTAATGCTAGTGACAACCCTTATAAAAAGTTGAAATTTCGACTCTTTGATACTAAAAATTCAAACAATATATGTCAATTTATAAATAAAACAATAGTTTTATTCATAAATTCGATTTGATAAGTTTTCTTTTAAATAAAAGAAAACTCGCGGTATATGAATGTCACCTAGCTTAAAATTTCGCGGTACTCAAGCGGTTAATGTGAGTCAAATTTTCGCATATCATTTTTCCTGTACCATCTTGTCCCAACTCCATCATTATTGGTAGAAGCTTTACGGTGTTTGAGATTCCATGCGAGCTTTTTTATATCATGTAATTATAAACGATAAAAAAATAAAATTCGTCATGCTGACTGATCAAAAATATACACACAATGCATCACCGTCACGCCACGTCTCGTGGGTTGGCCAAACATGATACGGAATAATAAAACGGACACACACACCTGTTTATAATCAAAAAGCCATTTTTCAACTGTTAGAAAAGCGGTCGTTAAGCCACGACTACGGCAATAAAAGCTCGCACAACAGTTTCCTGTAAACAGAACCAAACTATGAAAGTTAGAAATAAACTTTCAACGAAAATAATATCGATAACTTTCGCCAGTTCTTGCGAACAGTTATTATGTTCTTTCCAAATGAGCAGATGATACTTATGGTAAAGCAATTGCTGCAACTTTGTCTCCAGATAGCGCGCGAGTTAAGACTTTTATGGTCGCCACTGCAATAACATTCTTGCTAAAGTTCACTTATACCCAACACTGTTATGCAGCTAATCTCGTGTGGCACTTTCCACTCTCAGAAATATTATTATTTTAAATATTTTTATGAAAGCACGAAAGACGGTTTCGCGAATATTTAGCAGATGTCGAAATCGTCAGAAATACGTTATATTTGGCAAAAATTATGAGTAAATGGTTAGTAAATAAATTTGCGGTATCATGCTGAGCGCGAGTAAACCTCATTTCAGAGAAAATTTTCGTTTCTATAAAGGGAATGATTCTGTGTATATTTATGCGCATGCCACTTGTAAGACATTTCAAGTTAGGGAAATAATTGCAGACACGCTTAACCTTGACTACTGAATAATATTGGAGATAGTAAGTATGTTACAAAATGTATAAATTGTCAGTGAAACGTCAGTATTTTACCATCATTTATTCATTGTCATATGAGAAAGATAAGGTTTATCTGCAACGTCTATGCGTAAGTAAACTACTAATGAATGTGTAGTAGTCTAAGACAAGATTAGTGGTTAGTAGAAAATTTTTAGAGATCAAAAACATTACATGTTGGTTTTCCTACTTCCATCTGTTATGTGTATGCAGCCGCTGTCACACGGTCGCCTTACAAAATGAAATACTGATAAAATATAATCAATTCTACTCTTCATTTTCTTGGCCCAATACAGAGCTGCACAGACTAATTTTTAAGCGCTATTTTGCTTAAAAGAGAAGAAAAAAAAAGAAAAAGAAAATATGACTTACTCAGCCACTTAGCTTAGGTGATATTATGTATCCTTTGTATCTGTGTACTGAAAAATCTCCGTAGCGGAAGAGTTTAATTTGCTCCGTGTTGAATCTAAAAACGAATTAAGAATATCTCTTTCACTGTATGATATTGCAAATTTTTCGAATGCCTCAAAGTTGGCCTTGGTTGATACTAAGTTAGCGTGGCCTATAGGGTCACAGGAAACAAACATTAATACCTTCGCCCAGAATCAATTTACCGAGCCGTCCACACTAGAATCTGAGCCCATAAGATCCACAACAGAAACATATGACATTAGCCGCTCGACTGTGGATAGATTAAATGATTGGATTTTTTGCCCAATCCCGCACGAAAAATACCCAAAATGTTTACAACTCGACTAAGGTCAAAATAAATAAAGATTTATTTGCACATTAAAAATGATGGAGAGGAAAACTAAAGTAATATTACAAAATATGTGTGGCCTTTTTACGATGATAAAAAAATAGAAAAACAAAATTATTATATTAGAAATATTTAGTTAGAATTATACAGTTTTCGCAAACGAATTTTCATTAAACTATGAGTTTGCAATTTAGGAGAATATTTATTTATTTTGCGAGTTCAGCAGTTTGTTAGCTTATGAGTCAGCCATCTATTTTACTGCAAATATAATAATAAAGTTTAAGCATTGATAAAATGCCTACGCCACTTGTTGTGTGTAGCCAAATAATATAAATGTAAGAACAAAGAAAATACGAAAATGTCATTATGCTGATTCAGGCCCATTAGCCTTCGCGCAAAATAATTTTTTCTGTTGATCCTAACTAATGACAACATTAAATGATCATATCATGAAAAAGAATTGTAGAAAAAACAAAGAAAGAAAATGGTGATTTGGTCGATGTAAATTTACTGGATTTACGACAGTATTTTGCTTACAAAATGGTGTATTTATTTACTTTGAATTTGGTTAAAAAGATTTACCTACCTTATTTGCATTAGTTTAATATAAAATTTAGTAAATTCGCAAATTTAGAAAAATTTGAATTTTAAATTCGAAATATATAAATATTTAAGTATTATTAATGACAAATTGACATATTAAAGCAATTCCGTTATTTCATAATTGTTTATATATATAGAAAAATAAGCACTAGATGGGTGAAGATTATGGCGTGTACATACTAAAATACTAGATTTTTCTTTTAAATTTAAATTTATTATTTAAATTCATATATTCAAATTAAAAAAAATATTTGATTTCCTTCACATTTATTTTAGTAAGATGAATAAAAATGTAGATTTATATTATAAATGATTTTTCCTTTGCAGCTGCGGTGAATTGAAAGTGTTTCGAGAAGGAGGCGGTGAGAATCCAGGATGTCGCTTCCGGAAGCTGTCGTGATGGAGACCCTCCAAGGGTACTCCAAGAGTGCAGACAAGTGGCCGTGCCCACGACTTGTCAAGATTTTTGTGTCGAGCGCATTCAATGGTAAGGATCACCTCTTCACAAGTTACTTGTCATTTTTATAGAACGATCTTTTTTGATGTTCAATCCTTTTATTATGCATATGAGTAGATTAAACATGAAATAGATTGCCTTCTTGAGTGAGTTTTTTGTACAACGAATATCCTATAATAGTAATAATATAAGTAATAATTTACAGAAGAATTTATATGTAAATCACACACTTTTTTTATTGCGTTTAAATGTATTTTTCTATTATTTTTAATGATTTCAATTGACTATTTTCAGGTCGGTCTGAAAACTACAAATAACAGACCGACAGATATTCAAATAAATCGAAATGTCTATCTATTGTAATGGAAAAATGAAGTGAAAATATTTTCTTAAATATAGGCAAGAGTTGTTTTATGTTTGCTCGAACGGGAATTGTTAATCAATGGCTCAAATTTCATTTTCGGAAAAAATACAGATATAAGAATTGGACTAGAATATATTTTATCTTTTTTACTAGGCCTCGTTTTTAGATTTAGATAGCGTTGGTAGGAAGGGGTGGAAAAAGATAATGGCGCAGATAATCGAGCCTTTATAGCGAAATCGTTTGATCGATGTATATATGTGTCCAGTCGATGATTGTAATGCGTAACTGCGTCACGGAATATGACCGAATTCATTCAGCTACTACAAACGACGTGAAAACAGCACGTGGAAAAGTAGTTAAAGACAATTGACAGTGGCGCTTTAATTATCAGGGTCATCATACACAAGCTTAACTTACAAAGTTCGGACGAAATGCAACGCTCGTGTATCATTATTTATTTTATGGTTATGTTGTATAGTTTTAGATAAAACACACATAATTTTTTCGTGATATTTGCTAAGCACAACTTTGAACATCGCAAAACAAGCTCATTTAAACGTACTATCAAAAGTTTTGTTTTCTATTTGAGGAAATGGTATTTCATTAGAAATATCTAGAACGTTCGCAAAAAGATTATTCATAGATAAATGTAGCCTAAATGATACATAAACATATTTACAAAAAAAAATCAGAAGAAAGTTATAATATTTCTTTACTTGAAGGCATACGGATATTACCCGTGTCTTTATTCAACTGACTTTCTATAAGGTTATTTATAGTTTGAAAAAATCGAAGAGAAATGTACCTAGTCATATATTTCTTTCAACCTATACGAGGTAAAAATGAGAATTCTGTCATCCTACACGGTGTAAAATTGTATGATTCTTATTTCATTGAGAATTCGACGACATGGATTGTCCATTCTTCATGAATATAGAACCAGCCTGCCCATGGGGGTCTCACTGGTAACAGAATTAGTAATGTTAAACAATAGTGCTTTAGATGTTGAAATATTCCCCGTGGACGAGAAAGAGTTTAGGTGAATATGAGTTTTCAATGGTTAATACATACAAGAGGATTTTTCCTTAGCTTGTTCGGTAGAATTATTTGATATTTTTGTAATTTCCGATGGCATCTTTTAAAAATCTATTTAACGTTACAAAAGAAATATTTTTTTTAATGCTAATGCATCAAATAAATAAAAACTCTTCATGTTATGGAGTGTTTCATATTAAAATACATTGAATCATGATTGGGGTTCAAAACAAGATAAGTCCACCCGTCCTTGAATGGTTAAAATTATTAAGTGTTTTTGATTCCGTAGATAATGTAAGTATAGTAAAGAGCTAGTTAATTGTAATGTTATGAAGTGCTATAAGTTATATTACGATGTAGCAGCATTGGTTCAATGGCAAACTTTGTGATTGTATATTATGTTTGTTTGAGTTTAAAACTCACCAACGCTCCAAATGTAAGGCTTTGTAAACATAGGGCCTGGGGGCACAATAAAAACCAATCACGACTAATCCCCGTGCGCTTTCGTTTATACCATTATAGCATTGAGACAACAAAACTTTAGGTTGTGTCGGGAAATTGGATTTATTGGAAAACATAGTTATCTTGCTAACTAACTGAGTTATTCTGAGGAGCTTCAAAGTAAGCTTGAATGGTGTGGTGCCAACAATGGCAGTTGTCTGTTTAACCGCACATATTTGCGTAAAGTTCCTACTTTAAACTTTGACGTGTAAAATATACGTTTAAAGTGAAATAAATTAAATTATAAACTTTTCAGATCGTTGAATGTTTAATAATTTTCACTAATATATATTTGTAATAGAATAAAAAACGTTATAAAAATTATTTATGTGGGACTCCTACTTGATTATTTAAATGATCTTTATATAATATTTTAATAGGTTGTGTCACACAAAGCTTGTTGGTCTTAAGAAATTCATTGCCACCCTGATGAGAATGATGAGTGGAAAGTGTCTTATTTCCTTCGATTTTCACCACGAGTTTTTTAGTTGAATATTGACGAGTATAATTAACATGTTAATATCATGCGTAAATGCGTGTTGCTGGCCTTGACACGCACGACCGCGTGATGGGCAGTCAACCAGTTACTTCTTGAAGTATTGTGTTTAATGATTGAATTGGCGTTTATTTGGTAGAACTTGATTATAATACAGTGAAAAAATAGCTATTTTTTTGGTAGAACTAAAGTACATTGCTATTTTTTTCCGTGAGCTATTGTGTTTATACACAAGAATTTTGCTTCTGAAAATTAAATGTAATCTACTATATTTTAGATTGATGCTCTTGAGACACTCTCAACTGGTTAGTTGATAATACCTATAGGTAGAAATAAGATATGTTACGTCATTAAATACTGTTGTATGAAATTAACGGATGCGGAAAAGGACAAGAAGGTTCATCGGCCTCCGTGGTTTATAGGTAATAACGTAGAACTACCCACCACGTCGTTCTAGTTCCCGGTAATGTCATTATGATACGTTTTCATTCAGGATTGCTGATATTGGTAATGGATTTTGGTCATGTATTCTTTCTTTGAGTGGTTCATAAGCGTTGAGTCAGGCTGTAAAAAAGGCATTAACTTGCTTATTTCTTGCATACGTTAATGATATAATAAATAGTTTTGTAAATTGACAATACATCCCATATTTATCATTATTTTCTATCACTTCACGTGAGTTTAAACGCTTGTATATACTTTCGCCTTTTAATGTAAAATAATAAAAATATATTATTTCGATAATATTATAAATGTTAATCGTAAGACAATATAGGACTTAATAAATATATGTATTGTCCATGAGTCTTCTAATACTCTTCCAAACAATCGAAATCTCATTAGCATTTGATAAAATGAAAAACTAAAGAATTATATATTCCAGAATCAGAATGTAAATTACTGGATTGGATTTCACTCAGTAACAGTAAGTAAAAAATAAACAAATTATCTCTCTTGGTTTTGAAATCACAGTGACAATTATTTTTATGGTCTTAATCGTTGAAATATTACGTACAAATAGAATAAATTATACCGTTTCAAATAACAATTTTTGAAATGTTGATTTAAGCCCTAAAATGTTGAAAAAATTGAACCGCTGAGTAAAGTGAAATAAATCACAGAATTTTAAGCTTTGCATAAATGCTGACATTCTCATTGTTCATTTTATGGCAAATACTAAATAAATTAATAAGTTAAGATGGCATTCATTTATTAAGCCTTTTCCATGTATTAATACATTAAAAGGGCTTTATAAGCCTGTTTTAGTTTAATTAATGAATCAATTTGATTAAGGTCGGTATTTTAATGGTAGACATAAGAAAACCACGACGCAATTTTATGTGCAGGCAATTTTGATACCCTGCAGAAAATTCAAGGCAAACTAACCTACCCGAGGATCGTCAAAATTTTTCCAATTATATAATATATACTTTGGGTTAGCGGTTTCAGTATATGAAAATATGAGCACGAGCGAGAGGTGTGTAACGGTTAAATAGTTCATGAATAAGTGTTATTTGTTTTAAGTTCGTCAGATAAAAGTCCATTAAAAAATTAATAAATCACGTTGAACACTTTTATAATGTTTATGTGAAATATTTCAAATAATAAAAAAACACTTTTTTTAAGGATATATTTTATGATCATTATAAACTAATAATGATAAGGTCAATTGATAACGCTCACCGGTCATGATCTTAATATTGTGGAAATAAGTACAAAACCATGTGTTTTTATTGCTTAAAATATCATGTCTTTCCATTAAGAAGTGACCGTTACACATTAAAAGTGACTTGCAATATACGATACCGAAAAAAACAATGGAAATATAGCACGACAATATTTTTAAAATTTTTTTATTGTGTTAACTATCACTGCTTGGAGGAAAGGTATTTCAATTTGATAATACTTGCGATGAACAAAACCGCTTCTGATATATTGAGTAAATGGTACAAAAATATGCTATTATACGTTATGTTATGAGTAAATTAGATGTTTTTTTGTACGCTATTATGTATATGAATCGGGTTTATCGACGTTACAGCAGTGGTTGTGGGTCAATAAACAATTGTTTATTTATTTTAAATTTCGAATTATTATTAATATATCGTTATAACGAAAAATATTGCTGTAAAATTTCATAAATTTATATTTAAAATATTCATTAAGTCTAATAAATTATGCATTCACCCAAGCCAAGCTTTAATAAATCAATATGTACAATGTATTAAGTAACTTTATACCTATTGAGTGCAAACAAGAGTTAAAATTTTACCGTCTTCGAAACTTCTCCGAGACTTGAATTTATCCCTTCTTGAGGGCGCTTTTATTAAAGGTAGGGGAAGTAAGAGAATGGAACATTGTTAAGTGTTAACTTTAAACTTAATAGATTAAAGAAAGGGCAATTATCATGAAACCGTGGATTTCCCAGAGGGATTTCTATTTAAATCGGTTATTTGTTTAAGAAAGTGGTTATCTATCCGAGAGGAGATTATAGATTTTCAAACTTACACAATGTAAGCTTAGAGTTAGAATATCATCATTTGTAATCGCTTAACTGACGAAATTGTAAAGCTTTCATATTAAACTTATCACCATCTTACAAACGCTTAAAAGCCATACAGTAAATACTATAATAATTCATGCATTATTTATGGAGCAAGATACCAACAATACGAATTGATTTTTGAATATTGGTGGTCAGAGTAGAAGGGTATACGGTGGCCAAACTCGGATTGTAGACATCTTATACAAGACTCGAAAACGTCGACATCGTGCTATCAAGTAAACTCAAAACGTAAAGTTTTTAATGTAGTGTGTAATCGACGCTATCCCAAGATATAAGTTGTACAGTTATATCAATTCCATACATATCTTTACTTTACACAATATAAAGTAAAAAATGTACTTTTTACAAGAGTTTACATGGGATTAGTAAAGGGTACACTTTTATATTATATATTCTATAAAGTTTAACTTAAAATTTACACATTGAAATGTTTTTATTTAATAAGTGAAGTAAACGAAAGGTTGACAAACATTTTGACTAATTATCTTAAGCACAATTATCACCAGGAACGGTTTCGTTGAACAAGGGAATTATCAACTTTCATGTGTTATTGCATTTTGGAGTCGTAGTGAAAAACGAGCAACTCCGACTACTTTTTCGACGAGACGATTCTGTAGAATATATGAATGAACAGTTTTCCGTATTGGTTGGTTGATCTTTAATTTAATGCACATAAATATACAAAAATAAACCTTTTTTTAGTCGGAGACGTGTTGTTGGTCAATGTCTGGTTCATGTCCACAAACAAAAACTGACTTACTGCTACATTCAAACATAATATGAAATGATAACTGTTTTTCAACAGTAGGCGATGCTCAGTTTTGGTTACATTATGTTCAATATTTAGAACCGAAAATGGCATATAACAGGCTCATAGACAGTCAAAAATATCTTCGCATATGATTGTTAGAATACGGTCGACGCATTACTTACCAACAATACGTAAAAAGTGTTATATAACATATGTTAAAGAAAAAACCTTTTTGTTGTAAAACATTTTTTTATGTGCAATGTGTTGGGTGAAGATGATCCACGATAATTGCTTTCCCGCCAAATATTCTCTTCACAAGATTCGTTTGAATAAAAGGAAAGTATTTTTTGTTGTACACTTAATTCGTCCAAGGCCGACGCGACAAATCCAAACTAATGCAGTGTAAACAAAATGGCTGCCTTTCGTAATATTTATTTTATCCGTAGCAATGTTTGTTTTACAGCTTAGTGGACTCCGCTTAAGTGTTAAACATCGCGTCGTAAACGAAAAATTACAAGACGCCACCTGCTTTCTTCTTTATTACGTTATGCTTGCTTTTACCAACAAGGAAGAATAACGCTGTTTAAATTGAATTAAATAAATTAATACTGAATTTAATCAGAAAGTATCACGATTATAGACGTCAAAGGGAGTTCGTCTCAAGTCATTTTATATATATATATATTGTTTATCAGTTTTTGAAGTCAAAGTTTGACATTTCCGTTCATAATTTGAATTATAATAAATACGGACGCCAGACTTATCCTATACTTATCCTACCAAAATTATTCATTCTCAACATAATTAATTGGTTATTAAATAAACGAAAATGCTTGGTGCTATAATGATGCAATAGCGATTTATCATATTAATCTCTCAAAGTCTGTCTGGGATTCAGTGCTATCTTGTAAATAATCTTCATTTGTTTCTTCCAGCTTCTCACGTGCGTCAGATTTGTCCGCCATTTTGGTATGGAATAGACAAGATGGTTTACAAATGAACCATTTGTTGTAATTAAATAACTTTTAAGGTTAGCTGTAATTTCTTTATGAATGGTCTTTTAAATAATAAAAACACTTTATTTATAATATTTATACAATATATTTGATGATCAAGATTTCATTCATCGTGATAATTATCAACAGAGCAAAAGAAAAGTAATTAAATTTAATGAATATTTTATTTGTGTGTAATAACGATTAGATAGCTGAAAGAGATTTTTCTTTTGTTTTGAATGTTGAACAAGTCTGGTTCTGATCCAGACTTCAAATGAAACTTATTTGAATAGTTTTTTCGGCGAGATCTGATTATTATCAGTCACTCAACTCCTCTTTTTGAAGAGAGCAAAGAGAGAGAAAAAAAAAATCGCGGAGTTCACAGACCTAAACCCTAGTCCGAATATTTACATTAAAATCTTATAATCGATTAATGGATTGCGCTTTCAGATGCTTATTATGTTTTTATTCTCTTGTACTAATTCGATTGCAAAAACTTTCACTTGTATTTTAATCTTTATTTTATCTGATGAACAGAGGTTAGGCGACTGAGTTACATGCAGGTAAATTCTCTTAATATAACTAAATTTTAATGGTTATTTAAGAAACCAATGCTACATTATACGTGCGAACACGACTGCATAAAAATACTACCAGCAATTATAATATATAAAAATTTTGATTTATAAAAGTTAAAAAAAACCGCATTTTTTTTGAACTACTTTTACATTTTTTCACCTAGCAGTTTCGGTCATTGAAACCAGTATCATCCAGAAGTTGACAAATTTAAACGGATTGTCATTTCTTTCATGTATTCTTTTATAATTATTTGTAATTTACGTAGTTATTTAGGTGGTTCTTTGATGGAAAGGCATGATATAATAAAACATAACGTAATTTAATAATAAAAACACATTTTTTAATACTTATTTACACAATATATTTTTTGATCAGGAGCGGTTTTGTTCATCACGAGCATTATCTACTGAAGTCCAGTTCATCAATTTCAGTTGATAATGCTCGCGATGTCTTGTGTAATGCTAAAAATGTGTTTTTTTATTTAAATAATGGATAAAAATATTGTTTTTGATAATTAAACTTGAAATATTTATTGAGTATTTGCCATTGTTTCTATGACCAAGTCTATGGATTAAGAAGGAGTCAAAAATTCAGAATATATAGTTATTAAATCAATTGAAAAATTGTAAAAGATCATTTGAAAATCTATAATTTAAAATTCCGTCGTGTCTGTCACTCAGGTGATAAATTAGCTTAAAGGATTAAAGTACAAAGAGATAAGTATCAATATTTAGAAAGCAAAATATACAATACAATTTTTTATACATGTTACGAGAAACTTACGGATTTGTCTTATTAACAACAGATCCAAATAATTATAAAAAAAATATAGAGATAGAGTAGATCTGGAAGTAGTAAACTTCTGGAGTATAACGAGAAACGCAAGATAAAAAGGACGGGGAATTTATATTATTGTTCTATAACAGGAGTACGTTAGTGCTCCGATTTTTTAAAAATCGAAATATTCTTTTTAAATCAAACGAATTAGTTGTATGACTGCTAATATATTGAAGCAGCTGTTTTCAGTGTGTTAATAGTTGAAAATTAAAATCATAACCAAAACATTCGAGTTACTATTAACTTTTCCCGGAAATCTGATTTTTTATTAATAATTTTCAAAATTTTGTTTTATGGCAACACTGCTGAAATATTTTTTTTTAAATATTCGGTGTTGGAATATCCTTTGTTAGGCTCAGCAGGGAGCAGGTAAATAATGTGAAATTTGATTGTCGTTACCATTAATCTTGTTATAGCAAATAGGAGAATATTTTTACGATGAAACTAATTTTAAGCAAAGATATGTTAACTTAAAATTTCATGAGATCAAAACACATTTTTTTGTATTTATTTGCACATTTTTTCAAAATATTCAGAGCCAGTTTCCCTCACCATGAGCATTATCAACTGAATCATGTCTTTGATTGATGCTCGCGATAAGCTAAACCTGTCCTGATTATAAAATATATTGTGAAAATAGCTGCTAAAATATCTGTTTTTATTATTTAAAATATCATGCCTTTTCATCACGATGTGACAGTTAACACCTGTGATTTATGAGACCAATCATGAAATTGACTTTTAATAACGATTGTTACCCGTAGTAAGAATCTCTAATCACGTACTTTAAGAGGCCCTTATTAGAAGCATCAATAAAAACCTGTCAGAAACTGTTTGAGAATAGATTCTTTCTGCTTTTTAATAAAAATGTGGATTTTGATTAGATACATAAAAATAATTATATATTTTACTAAATATCTTTGATTGAATCCAAAAACAATAGTTTTGCTGCCTTCGATAGGCAAGGTTAAAAATAGTCCGTGTTCAAAAATGTATGTTGATAAAATACTCAATCATGGCCAGATATTCGCCAACTATTTTTCCTATCACCTGTCGTTACACCGCAATATTTATGAAGATTAATATTTTCCGCACTTTTAAGTACACCCCGTGATACAAAATGTGGAAAGCGACAGAGAATAATGGCAGTTCGGAGTATGGTAATGAAAAATGTCCGCAGTTTGTTTGCGCGGGAAAATTGCCAGCGGAGGTTGCCAGTGCATGAAGATAATAATTTTCTCAAGACAACGAGAGACATCTTTGTTTAATTTACATAGTAAGATGTGGAGTAGATTCCCGGTAGAAATTTAAATATTTAATATTTATATGGAGTCGGAGAGAAGGATTAGAATATTCAAATTGCGAACAATAACGGCGCCGTAATCAAATTATTAGGATCATAGATATTTTCAGCTCCATCTGTTGATAAATTTATGTAATAAGTTTTGCATTATTCCAAATATAATATATATTTAAGATGGCGATCTATCGAATGCTTTACTAGTATTTAGGAGAAAAAAAAACAATACAGAAACTCAATATGTACTATTTTTTTTTTTTTATTTTCGGCTTATCATTTCTTAAGTTCAGCACACTAGATAAATAATTGAGTGAAAATTTATTTTATTGGTATTAATTCGAGTGTAATTATAGTTTTATAATTAATATATAGAGGTTAAAAAAATAAATTTAATAAAAATTTCAAATTCATTCATTCGTTAAAAATGAACAAACATTGAATACTCATTTTTTTAAAAACAATATCCATTTTTAATGTAGAGCATATGGCTTCTTATAAAGTATCGTCTTTGAGCTTTTCTACTAGAACAATTATATACCACTATAAAAAGAGGATAAGCTAGTAGAGAACTAGTGATAAGCTAATTGCTCTCGTTACGCTTAATTTTTAGGATTGTAGGGTTGGAAAGGAATTTTACACATCATCAATATATAATTTGAATTGTTACATTGCTACTTGTTTATTGTGCGTCAATTCTGTTGCATGCGTGTGATAGAATGCATGAAGTTGCTGAAGAACGAAACCCGGATCGTTAGTGACAAAACATTTGGAAGCGTACAAAGTTGTAACAATTCAAATTTGATATTAAAAATTCCATCATGCACCTTCAGTAGATATCGTTAATTCATCAACATCTATTCCATAGAACAAAAACTGATAAATAAATCAATTTTCCTTACAAGTATTCGGGTCTGTTAAATTCATAAAATACGTTAATCACTGCACCACGGTCTCGGTCAAAATCTCGCCTCAGTTATTAAATGCCTTTAATCAATTACACTTTCAACATTATACAATTTTATTCGTCTTTCTAAAAATCATGATGATAAATATATGATTAATGGAGGCCTGATGGTGTTCTTTTAAAATTATCAGCCGTCTCTGATAATGGATGAAGAATCGAAAAAAGCAATTTTTGACAGATTGTTATTAAAACTTCTTTATGTAGATATTCACTTTGGTAATATTGAAGCTGTCAATCAAAACCAGAAACGGATAAAATTATAAACTCAACCTGCTGTTTATAAGCACCTGGAGCATTTTTTGAATGAATTATTCCTCATCTTTTGTGTCGTATATTAACGAAATCTTTTACTTTTATAAACTCTGAATTAAATTTAAAATTATGAAAATGGTTAATTTTTGGAACAGGGGTTTTAACTTTGTTTTATTAATATTATCTTACTTTTTCACTCGAATTTAGAAACTCAAGCCGAGTTGAGAAACTCAGAATCTAAATGTAGGAGGTAATATAACCAAATTGACGTAAAAATAATAATATTTAAAACTAAATTAATTAGTAACTTAATTGATTAGTAAAACCAATAAAAAAAATTAACAGTTAAAAAGTAATAACTATAAATCTACATGTTGTTCAACAATTGTTTTGTTGTTTTGAGTTCATTTAACAAAGTTATTAAGCCGATCGTCAAATATACAATAGAGTCTCATACATACAGCCTTGTAAATAAAGTAATTAAAATCATTAGATCATTTCGTATAGTTGCAAAATCAGTAGAAACCAAAATTTTGCTTTTTTTAATGTAGTAAAAAGATTTGACAGAATATTAAAAGTGATAATAAATTATTTGTTTTCATTTACACTTATTTATGGTTGATGAATTGAATTAATTGAAATAGTGCGTGAGTCAATTAATTGCACTTTATATTGAAGATCTTTATTGACGATGAACAATAAATTAATGATCACGAATAAAGCGTCCTCATCTGGTAAAAAGTGTGGATATCATATAAGTTTTTTTATTTTAGAACTTTTACACCGAATTAATTAAGGTTTTTTAAATTTTATTATGAAGCGAAGTTGCCAGCCAAAATGTCTCGTAGTACAAAATTTTACGAAAAAATAATTTTAAATCATTTCATGATAGATCACTTAAAAGAGATTTCAACACCAAATATTTCAAAACAAATATTCAAAAATAATGGTGTTAAACAAATTTATTAATACCATAATTGTATTATAATTAATCATTTTAGAATATTTGAATTATTCTTGTTTTATTACTTAAGTAACCAAGTAGTTCTGAAGATGTCTCTGGAAGAGATGAAACATATGTCACAATTAATAGCACAATACGTAGAATAAGTACTATAAAATTTTTATCATACACTAATAAATTTGTGTTTGTAAAAAGTGACAGTTTTGACACTGTTGATACTTGTATATCTTATCAAAACCTTACAAACAGGTGTCTCAATATTGTGTCTTTAGTAGTCAGTGGGTTAAGCCACAAAACCAAACCGATCGATAATTTTGAAAAAAGTGGTATTTAACAATCGGTATATATATTTTAAATTAAATTAAAACATATCATCCAAATGAGCTAATCTATTTTCGTCATACAGTAAAGTGATAAATTAACTGGATTGAAACATTTTCCGTATTAGATTAATTCAATTTAAAGTCGCTCTAAGAAACCTATGCGACTTACCACTAAAGCTAGTTACGAGTTTGAATCAGGGTTCTTTTTGTATAAAGGTATTTTTTATACATTTAGATAAATGCTTTCAACATTGGACTGTTCTTTTTTCTAAATATGTTTAAAATATTATACTAATTCATTTGAAAAACAAAAAATGTAATATTTGAAAGAGAAGAACACATTAATTTTCATGTATAATAAATGCGAATTTAATTCTACAGACGATTCGTTTATTTCATTATTATTTTAATGATTAATTAGTGGGTTTCTTCATTCCTCTTATTCTTCGTTAAACATTTTATTTTGAAACGATTGTGAAGCTTAATAAATATCACCCTAGATGTTGTGCATTTAATATGTGATTAATAATTCTTTCAGTGAAAATCAACCACCTTACCTAATCAATGAATTACAAATGTGATTGCTGACAAAATTATTAAATATGCATTAGGAAGATGCTCTTTTAGATATTAAAAAAAAACATGCATACATTTTAGTGATTCAACTGATAAGTATATATTGTGATTGAATTATATAATAACGTTCATTAAAAAATATTATTTAATTTTAAAATACCATAAGACTAATTCGAATTCATTGACACAGTGAAGGTAAAAATGTATTTTTCTCAATGAGTGGACACACCATCGAAACAAAAGAAAAATATCTTGAGAAACTGGTAACTTTTGTTATGTTTTGGATTTAAAACCGTTAAAACTATCGATGATCAATGAAAAATATTCAGAATTTCTGAAAAAATCAAATTTTAAATATTTGCAGAATACTTTTCATGAATAAAAAACTTCATGAATGAAATATTTCAACGCAGATTCGAATATATTTAATGTAACTGTTGAAAACATTTTCTATTTCGAAACGGTGAACCATTTTCGTTCTACACAAGTGGAAGGAAGTTATTTCCCTGTGGAATCGACCGTTATTTAATATCCGGTAGCTAAATCGGGAATGGTACTTGGAATAAATAAAAAAATCAAAATGGCGCTTTTTAAATGTCGGCAATCAGTTCGCAGAAAAAAAACCAATCAACCCACAATGCAACAATGCCTAGCGAAATTCTCTAAGCAAATTTCATTTTCATGTTAAATTGTTTTGCTATTGAAATGTTGTTTCAGATTTGTAGCTTTTTTGGCGAAATTATAAAATTTGTTTTACAACCGTGAGGATACCAGCATTGTATTATCGAGATTTATTTACTAATACAATATTATGAAATAAATTTCCCTCATTGTCACTCCTTTAGCCGACTGATCGAATCTCTCAGGTTTAAATCCAGTTTATTGGCACATAATGGATAATTTTAACTGACGTGTAAAACTATAATTCTCGCTTTTTGCGAGTATAAATAGAAAAAAATATATTTTTTTTTGTTTTTTTTTAAATTAGCGTCAATGTAAAAAAGTACAAAAAATGTAATTACATAGGCAAAGTTGTATCACTGTTCAAAATGTGTAATATTCACCATAATAGTGACGTCGAATCACCAAAAAGTCATATTTTTTATTGGCTTTATCGCGCCGTATAGTACCTTAAGCTTCATAAACTTGTTACCAAAAGGATTAATTAGCAAACTAGAGACATGTCGTTTTTTGAAAGTGTTATTAGATTCTACATTTTTCATCTAAAATAATGATTTTCGGATTCGGTCACTTTTCTTGATAGAGTGCGATATATTACATTTAATGACGTATCAGATCATTATAAGTCAGAGTATTTAGCTAGATGATTTATTTTGAGTTACTCTTTCATCGTTACGTTGTTGAAAAATTGAAAGAAAGAAATGTTGAGAATGAGGTTTTTTTGTAAGTTGATGTGCTGAAAAATAAGAACGAGAATGATATATAAGCAAAAATGTTAATATTAAACAACAATGTCAGCGATGAACTCTGTGTATGTATATTGTCTATGTCTAGAGATCAATAAGTAGTCATAAGCATGTTTAAGAGTAAAAGAATTAGAGAAACTTTCCAGACTATGACTCTAATAAAATTTTGCCGTAAAGGTGGCAGTAATGGCCCGACTCGCAGTGTGTACTGCCGTTGAGTGTTTGCGCGGGAAAAGCGAAAAAAACACTCACGTCCGCGGAAAATGGCGGCTTTTGTTTGAGAATTAATTCTTAATTATGCCGAGGGCGAGCCGGCTGGGTCGTAATTCACCGAACAACACCACGCCGCCGTGCAGTGACGTGCCGACGAAATGAATTCTATCGATACAATGCGTAAACGTTAGGCACTAAATTTAACAAAAGTTACTGGTGAAATGTTTGATTTACGCGAATATATAACAGAAAATAAATTTGTCAACTTGTAAAACCGAGATAATGTTGTACCAAAGCAATCGGCAGACTTATTTGTATATAGTAAGAGCTGTAAAATGTACCGGACAGTTACGCTTAAGATAAATATCCTGAATAAAATGATTATTTTTTATGAGGTTTTTTTTGATTGAAAAATTCTAACTATAAAAATATATACATTATGGTTTTGTTATAATAAATCTTTGTATATTAAAATTATAGAAAATACCTTTTTCTTGATGAACATGTTATAATACAATGTATGGATACCTGGTCGAATATACATATTTAATTTTATTGGCTCAAATGTAATATTGCATCCTTATCGAATAAAAGCAAGATAAATTTATCAGGCTTAATCAAATTTTAATTGTTAAAATTTTGTATGATTTTACATGATAGAACTATTAGTACTGTTGGATACGTGTGGTATGATGTCTGAAGATGCTGAATGTCGAAACACGGTTCATGATAGAATCTTACTAAGTTTCAAAACCTGAATTCTGGTATCGAAACTCCAACAAACATCTTCAGTTGATATCATAAATTAAATCTAATTTAATAACCTGATGCAAAGATGCACGAAGATATTTTCGAACGATACATACAATGGTATTAGAATAGATCGGTGTTATTATGTGTAAGTTGTTGGCGCATTTATTTCACCCACGTTTCAAGTCCATATATGATTATCCAGTGAATGATGATCAGTCTTAAATATATTAATCGCCCATGTCTACGCTACTGACACTTAATATGTTCAGCTCTCGTACATTATGCTTTTAACTAATTACTCGAGGGCAGAAAAGATACATAACCGTTCACAGCACAACGATCGCGCAAAATACATAACTATGTGATTAGAGAATTGAAGCTCGTGGGGTGGTAGTTCAGTGCAATGTAATTATGTCGAATTTCACCCATCGATTAACGTGAAATAAATCATATGCGTTTTAATTACCGACTATAGCGTTATTCGATAAATTGATCGTAATTAAAGTTACCGACCTTTGCAATGATGATGAGTGGAAAATTGGTTATTAAAAAATTGAATAATTTCCGTTTATTTTCCAGATGGATAAGCAAAAGATATAATTGAACTGTGTACTTCGAAAACGTTACGAGTCACATTTTTGCAATTGTTCAGGAGAGTGGAAAATAGCTATTCTGTAAAATTGTATAACATTACATTACATAACAGTACGTCGGCGCGATTATTTCGTAAAGGAGTATGGATGTAATTGTCGTATATGTCAACAATTATTGTGATAACATATTCAAGTGCTATGTGTTAATGGTTTTTGATCCCTGAATTATGCAATTGGCTTTATTACGATAAAGCCCTAAAAACGTGAGTTGCATTTTTTTACAATGATTTGATTAAAAAAAAGATGATGTAGAAAAAAACTCAAATTACTTAACTTAATTTTAAATAAATTACTTACTCCCGGAAAGGTTAAAAAATTTAATGTGAAATATGCATTGAGGGAGATATTAACTCTTATGTTCAAACGAAAAATAAATGTATATTGTGATGTTAAAATCCACGTTATCTTATATGGACTAGTAAACTTTTCGTATTACATGCATTTTTTTGAGTGTTCTAAAATGCTTTTATAACTTAAATACATGAGAGATTTTCGTATAAAATTTGTGTATTTCGGTATTCTGAAGATGTTTGTGTACTCAACTTATTTTTGGAAGAATGTGACTCATAACGTTTTTGAAATGCACAATTCAATTTAATTCAATAGTGATATGACAGTCGAAATATCCAGCTATTACATGAATGATGTATTTTTTACCCGCTACCAACTATTGTGAAAGATTACATGCCAAAATATTTTACAATAAACCACCACACTAACATACAAAAAAATTTAATGGTTGAACGAATTATATAAGTGTCAATTTAAATTATGTAAATATTACCATATCATTTTTTTTAAGCCTTTCAACTCATTCGAAACAAACCCCCAGGAATATGGTAAAGTTTGCATTTTAAATCTCACCTATGTGATTTTTAAGAGAGACAACTGACAATAAATGTTACACTGTAGTTACCCGATGGCAGATTTGTTGCTTACATTATGTTAGTTTCTCACATAGCAGTATAATAAATTATAAATATAAACTACGTTTTTCACATAGCTTCAAAAATCACTTTTGAGGTCTTAACTGTCACTTCTTGATGGAAAGGCATGATATTTTAAATAATAAAAACACATTTTTTAGTACTTATTTCCACAATGTATTTTTTGATCAGGACCGGTTTCGCTCATCGCGAGTATTATTAACTGAACTTCAGTTGATAATACAAAAAAGCTTCAAAAAGATGGCGGCTTTAATCCGAAAAAGATGGACCTAAATAATCTGTAATTATTGGTATCATTTGTTTAAGTTTAACGACAAATTCTGGGGGGATAATACAATACAATATTAGCTTATTCATTATTTATTAAGTAATGTGTGTTATTTTTTGTAGTCTGAGAAAAGTATATTAATATTCGTCTAACTTAAGATGTTTCATATTTAAAAAAAACATTTACTGTGTTGACATCATAGACGTTTACTACATATCAGTTCTAGTGCATCTGTGTTATAGAATGCCTGAAGATGCTGAAAGGCTAAAGCTGGTTGGCAAATGACAAAATACGTGTAAACATTTGGTTTAAACAATTACAATGTGAAATAATTTGCCAATACATATAATTTCTGTATTAAATTGTTGTTAACAAAGAAGATTTATTAACAAATTTAAATGTGTATAAAAATCCTTTGTTATATCGAACCAGATAATAGGGTGACAATATCTAGTTGTCGTGGTGATACAAATCAGTGTTCTTTTATTAATAAGACCAGACAACAATGAAAATTAAATCAAGAGTTTATAATGACTTACTTATTCGTTGCTCATTCAAATTCAAAGTTTTAGATTAACACAGAGCGACTATCAACTTGTTGAAGAGGTATACCATCGTTTGAACTAGATTTGTAAGGTCATGCGAAAGGCGAAATATTGTTTATTGAGTTTGAGAAAATAATGAAAGGTGAGTGTTTAATGAGTTAGATCATAAAAGACAAAAGCGGGGTATTAATAAATAAGATTAAATGTTTTATTTCATTTCTGACAATATGCTTTCTTCTTTAGATTTTCAAATTTTATTTGGAGCACCTGATTTATAAGACATTCGCAGAACAATTATGTTTCTATTTATTTAGGATGTCAATTCAATTGCAATATTTTTATTGAATCGTAATATCCAGTGTTCTTGGAAACAATGCTAGAATTCAAACAAACACATAACAATTTTATGATGATGTAAAATATATTAAAAAAACACGAAAAATGACTTGCTGCTTTTAAATCAAATTCTTCAATTATTCGTTTATTTACCGTTACCAAAATAAATTGAATATCAAAAATAGTACATCACAAAATTATCGAAATATTCTACGTTGCTATAATAGAAACAACTCATTTTTAACAATGTTTATGGGTTTCAATAATTAAACGAATTATTATTTTAGGTTCGCTATAATTGGAAAACGGTAAAACGATTCCAGCTCGGCCTTTCTCTGAAATATTTATTCCATTGTGATTCTATTTATGTCTTCTATTAATTTAAGTGGAGTGCAGAATTAGCAACCCCTTGAAGCAAAATATGACGAGCATTTCTGAATACATATCGTACTACAAAGTTTCCTATTGTATTCTTCAATGCGACAACGCAATATACGACGAGAGTCATCAAACACTATGGAATTTGAACTGTTACTGTTTTGTGAGAAATTGGTAATACATCCCAACTTCGGTCTTTATACATAAAAACACTGTATTCTATTACGACTATCAGTTTGGGAAATATAAAGAAACATAACACCAGTAATTTTTCGACACATATTTTGAAGATTTTTATTATGGTCGATTCATACAGATAATTGGCAATATACATAACTGTATTGATTGTATAAATACTTTGTCAACAAAAAATTCATATGTAATGTGAGTTTTTACGATAATTTAGTCTTAGTTAAGAACCACAAAAATTCATTACATATTATATTCAAATAATTTCCTCGTGCATTGTGTGTGCATATGTGTATTTGTGTGTGCGTCTGTATGTATATTTATCTTTGTATATTATTTGGGGATGAAAATATGATTATAATGCACCAAGTGTCCACGTAAACCGGATTTAATGTGGCTTACTCAGCTCTCACGTCTGTCAATAGTTATTCTATTTGTGAAAAAATAAATTAGTACTTTTTTATCATATATTAATGGACTGATGATGTTGCCAATCTTATTATACACAATGGTTCGAATAAAAAAATCAAAATGATTTGTAGTGAACGATAACTGCTCGTTCGACCCTATGAAACTCATAGAATCGTTGCAAAGAACTTCACAAATAATTACTCTTGTACTTTTGGTTTAATATTTACTATATTTTTAACACGGTGAAAAAATAGCAATGTATTTTAGTTCTACAAAATTATTTTTAACAAATATAGTTGATAGCTATTTCGGCTCACGCCATCGTCAGAACTATGCTTAAACTAACATTTGCTTATCTATATATAGCTGTGCAGAAAAGGTACACAACATCTCCTCTCTCCTTTTCCAATGGTATAGCTTGTTATTTAACAACAATGACACTAAACTTTCAAAATTCCAAATGAAACAATAGGTGTCTATGACAATAAGATTATGTGTGTGGGACGGAAGTGGTCCTTCAGGCAGCTAATTAGACCACCCCTTTGTGCAACGGCTTGACAAGTGGCGATATTATTATGTTAGTTTGATCGTTAAGAATCCTTTGTGACAATTGGTGTCTATTGATCTCCAGCTGTTCTAAAGCCGTCATTCTTCGACCCTTACTACAAAGATGCAAACATTTAGGAGCTGAGTTCGAATTTACATTATGTGACTCATTAATAACGTGATTAGCGAATTGTGAATCTGTTTTTTTATTATTGAATGATCTTACATGTTCCTTAGCTCGAGTAGATATACTTCTACCTGTCTGTCCGATATAAACGGATAAACATGAGCCACAGGACATTTTATAAATACCGCTTCTGTCCAGTTTATTGATTTTATCTTTGCTATTTTTAAGATGTCTGCCTAAGTTATTGGCAGATGGCATTGGAAGATGGCGTGAGCCGAAATAGCTATCAACTATATTTGTTAAAAATAATTTTGTAGAACTAAAATACATTGCTATTTTTTCACCGTGTTATAATGGAGTTCTACCAAGTGAATGCCAATTCAATCAATACTATATTTTTAATGCCAAAAACACATTTTTTAGTACTATTTCTACAACGTATTCTATAATCATTATAATTTCGCTCATCACAAGCATAATCAACTAAGTGATGAGAGAATAAGCGAAACCGGCCTTTAAATTGAATCATAAAACATATTGTAGAAATTTGACCAAACATGTGTTTTTATTATTTAATTTAATATCATAACTCTCCACTAAAAAGTGACACTATACTCCTTAAAAGGCATTGGCGTATTATTATCGGTTATACATAATACAAAATACAATATAATACATACATTGTTATGAAATCAATTGTACCGTTTCAAATTTCAAAATATCAATCATCTATCTCTTTGTGTATTCAATCAGATTCACCAGAAATGATTTGAAGAGAGTTAATTTTGTGTTTTCAATGTTTCGTTTTCTTTTCAATAATTTAAATTGATTTAAAGCTGAAAAAAATGAATAATATAACTCATATACCACGAAAAAATTACTTATTTGAATGAAACGATTTTTGATATTTTTATAAGTTTTATAGGTATATTATATATGTCACCTTATTTGAATATTGGGTTTGAATATTAAGTTTGCAACAACATTTTATACATGACGTATAATATGTCGAGGAATGGCTTACAGCGAACAGTCATTAGATTGATCTATTAAACAATGGGATATGTAAATGAAGGAATTAAATATGACCAGTTTAAATTTGATTAATTTCAGAGTTTTACCGAAAGACTGTCAGAATTTGAGTTAAGTTAGTGTTTTTTGAGTGCAGTTTTATTTCGGAGAAAACTTTAATTTGATAATTGGAAGCTCATTTAAATTGGTGTTCATATTAATGAGTTTTATGTAGAACAACATGATTCATATAATTCTAAAAGGTGAATAAATACTTTAAATAAAATATGATAAAAATGGTACTTAATTATTTTCGATAATTGTGTATATTATTAAATGGATGCTAACATAATAATATATTAACTATCTGCCTATTAATGCTTCATATAAAATCATCAGACACAGATATGAAATTTATTAAACCCATGACCATATTAACTGAGATATGTCTAAATGACCAACAAAATAAATCAACGATGTTATTACGAAAAATTATTTTAAAGTCGTATTGCCGTCGGTTTATATCATAGTAATCCAAAATAAACATAAAAATTAGTGTCAAATATAAAAATATTTTTAACTTCGTAAGAATTTTTGAACGATATTATATAATATCATAATTCAATTCAATTCAAGAGACGAAAATAATCAACCTTATAAACAATTGAAATATTAAATATTTAAGAAGATAAGAAACATCATGCGCGACGTTACATGTATCATAATATGTCAATGATTCAATTAATAAAATATGTTTCTTAATCAGGCTTCGTGCAATTGATTTTCGGTGAAAATTGTTGTATTTATAATGTTATCACTTTCTAGAAAAATTAGTATAATATTTGAAAAAAAATGTGATTTTTGTTATAATTTAATTTTTTATAATAATAAAATATTAAATTTTAAATAATTTTTATAATTTAATTTAATTTAATTTATATTTTATAATTTAATCATACTGATTAATTTTATGATCCCATGTACAAAAAAAACTTTTTTTGTAATGTTAAATTTTTGTAATAATTAAAAACAAATAAATACTAAAAATGTTCAAATAGTGATCCTTCAAGTGATTTTAGTAGTTATATACTTATAAGTAATATATTCAAATAACAGAATTACTCCATTATGTTCAATAGAAATACAACATTTATGCTGAGAAATTATCTATACACAAATATTTGTATCGTGAGTGTGTTGGAATCAGATTAGGTAGAAATCCAACCAGGATGAGCAAACCGGTAATGTCGGGCTATGGGAATTGAACCGTAATATTAATTAGTTAGAAAGTTGACTGGATTAGTAACAATGTTCGAAATTTATTTCTACCAGAAGAGAAACTATTTCAATTACAACGTGGAGCATAAAAGTTACGGTGGATAGTACTCAAACTTTTTCTACTTCGCTTGGTTTCCTGATGAAACTACAGAATGCATTTTTAATAAGAGAAACCTAGTTAAAAGTTTTTTAAATACAACTAAAAATGGAGCTCAAATTAACATTACATTATGATTTTATCATCCGTAGTTTTAAGTGACAAACAATAGAATTGTCGTTGAACTGAGATGAATCAGAAATTTTACTATTTTTTTTTGGGTTATGTAATTCTTGTATCTAATTTATGGTATACACTAGTTTTATTGATATAAAAATACGTTTTCCTTACATGCGGTATCATGGAAAAATTAATATTAGGCATAACCGCAGGTCCACATTAAAATGCGTTAGACATATTTTACTATAGATTCTATTCACATAAATTAATGTATTTGGTTGGTATATTTTTTTTTATGAAATAGTGCATTATTTTTATTTTTATACATACCATTTACTGAATAAAGTTTGAGTAAAACAATTTTAATTGAAAGAAGACAAAATTTTGTAATAAGTCTAATTGTTTAAGGTACAGATTTAATTTTACTTTTTCTTCACAAATACTTTAGTATATTTATATTCTTACGATTTTCCCCATTGGAAAATTTTATAAATACTTTAAATACTTTAATGTGTGCAAAGCAATTCAAATTCACAAAATTTGAACTCAAAAACGCACTCGCTCGATGGAAACATCTTGGAAATAAAAACTGAAGAGCCTATCAAAATAATTCCGAGTTTTTTAAAAAACCAAGTGATAATTATTTAAATTCAAAACGAGGGTAAAAATAATTTCGCAAAACGACTTTATAAAGGAACTGCTGAATATTTTTTACAGTTTATGAAATAGTTATTACAATCGTTAAAAGAAATATAATAATTGCTTAACACATTTTTCAGTTTTCGCTGAAATAAGGTCGGCCATTATTATAATTATTTCCAGCGTACGTTGTATTTAAAAACATTTTGTAAGCGCAGTTATTTTTCAAGCTCTTTTAATTATTCCGAAACGTGGCGTATTTTTTCCAACTTTACATATTAAATTCTTTTGTGTCTCACTTGCCAAGCATATCAAAACGGTGTGCGGTAGGTTAGTCCAATTTTGGCAGACATTTTAACACATTGTATTCATTTTTGTAACTGAATAAAATTTTGATTTACGCGCCGATAAATATTTTCTTTTTTCATTTTGGCAAGCAGTCAAGTATTAAGCCGCGTGCGGTTATAATAATCCATTATTATAGAAAGATTATAAAAGTAACTTGGGTAAAAACAACAAATTATTTTTTTCCGAAAAACTTTTGTACGATTGTTTATGGCTATTTCAGTTCACGCCATCTACAATATATCTCTGTGAGAAGTTTTGACGGTAGGTAAGCTAAAATAATTTTCAAAATTCGTACGTAATTTTTTGTGGAACTAAATACTTTGTTATTTTTACCAAAATGAAAAAAGTTTCACTATGTACAAAGCTAATTCAATAGATTAATCATATATTTCGGTATAATAAAAACTATTTGATTGTTATACTGTGAAAAATGAGTATTAGTTAACAGTTTTCAAATTTATGCTTTAATAGTAAGAATGAATCAATGAATTTTTTTTTATAAACTCTTAACACACTCATCGTAAGCGTTGATGATCAACTGATAACGCCATTCAACCGAGTAGTAAGTAAAAATATAAAAGAGGAATTATGTAAACTACGACATTTTTTACTTATACGTATTTAAAAGAAAAGATTTCTTTTTCGTGAACGTCGGAATATTTTTACGTGCCACTTGTTTTTCATCCCTGATATAGAACGTGTTGACATTTCATCCAGTATAATGAAAACAAATATCACCGTTCCGGCTTTCGAAAATTGGAGCTTTAAGTTTATCTATATTCAATATACTCTACTGAGACATGTATGCATTCGTATCAAGGTAATATGAATAAACGTTTATATTTAATATACTATTCGTGATTATTCAAAACAGTCATTCTTTATTTCTTGCATATTTGTATTTTGAAAACTAATTTAATTATAAATTAAAAGGTGTTGTTTGTCAGACAGAAGTCCTGAAAATTATTTTATAAAGAAAAATCGAAAATACTAGTGATTATCTAAAAGCGTAAAAAACACGATCAAATAGAAACGTCTTTTGATCATTTTATTACATAAAGCAAAATATAAATTTGTTTATATATATATGTTTGTGGCAAAGGACGTTAAACGTAAAATCAATATAGAATATTATTTGATAAGTGTATTTTAATTATATACCGAATTAAAGGTTAGAAAAATAAAAAAAATACGATTTACTAAGGAATGCAATTTAATGATATCGACTTAAGGTGCGTGATGGAATTTCAATATCAAATTTAAATTGTTACAACTTTGTACGATTCCACATTTTTTATCACTAATGACCCAGGTTTCGTCTTTCAGCATTCTTCTGTTTCATCCGTATGATGGAATGCATAAAGATGTCGAAAGGCGAAACACGGGTCGTTAGTGACAAAGCATGTGGAATCGTACAAAGCTGTAACAATTCGAAGTTGAATACATTTTTGCCTGTATATTATATTACCCATAAACGTTCACAAATAAATAATGTATTTGTAATGGGTTCAACTTTTTTCATAAATCAGACTGTATAAAAGTTGGAATTGCGAAAAATCGCAATAACAATCCGGCAAGCATTAAAGGGGCCAAGTTTTCTTATGTGAAATGAAAATAATAATTAGTACCTATTATCTACTAGCGTATGGGGAGTAGTTAATCACGATTGGAAATAAGTAGTGATGTATATTTTGCATTGCTTTTAACGTATCCGCTGGGAGTCATACACTTACAGCTCACTTAGATTCTATATCGTCGATGTTTAGGCTTTAATCTTTTTACTCGGGAGAAAAGGCGGATTTCTGGAGAGGGGAGACAAGAGACAAGATGATAAGCGGATTAGCGGATGCCGGTAAGCCAGGCACATAATACCGGATAGAAATATCACGTTCTAGAATATTGGAAGCTCTTGGGAAATACGGCTATTTGTATCGCCCGTTAGGCGAGGTTTTGCAGCAAAACTATACGGTAAAGTTTTGCGAGGATGGATTTTTCAGAATGTTTGACAGTACAATGTGTCTAATATTTTGAAAGCATGTCTATACGTTTAAGAATTATGAGTTTGTTGCTGTACACATATAACATGCAGAAAGCATTTATTATAGAATAATACAGACATAAAAATTATATAAAATATAAATAAGATCGAGTTGAACTATTTGTAATACCTTTGCTTATAGACAGTGGATTATAGCGTAAAGCACAACAAAAGATGGTAGAAGAGAAAATTTGATATCATTTTAACAGAAGCGATTTATATTTTAAATTATAATTAAAAATAAAAAATCGAAACAGATTTGCAAAAAGACGGCATATTAAATGTATTTCTCTAATCGGTTAATTTTGAGCATTTGGATATTTTATTAGTACGAGAAGTAGTTATTGTAAGTACTTTAAATAATACGGATGATTAAGATTATTATAAATCCTATATTTAAAGTGTTTTTAATTATTTACTAAATTTATCGATTGAATTGTCATTCACTTGGTAAAACTTCACTATTCTGTTCTACTCACCTTAGTTCTGACGATGGCGTGAGCTGAAATTACTATCAATTATACGTATTAATACGTACAATTTTACATAAATAAAACATAAAATATGTACTGAAAGTGTACTTAAATTACAAAAGACTATATAAATCACTCGTCAATTATTCAGCTGACGTGAATGAATAAATACATTACTTTATTGTCACTGAAATATATGATTGATTTTACACGGAAAATGTGAAGACATTTGAAAACCATTTTGCGGTCAGCACAGTAGTTTTCTACTAAAGCTATACACTATAATATCTCATTGTTTGCCTTTCTACTTGCAAAGCCTAGGTATGTATGTATGTATTAATGTAATCGAGATTGCCTACTGTGCTTGCATTTTACGCTATACAAAGTAAAAGCTATACAGTAAGTGCTTGAAATTGCGAAGCTTAACTGACATTTCATGTCGTACCTTATTGAAAATTATGCGTTGACGTAAATGAAAACTGAAGTTCAACGTTCACCTGTCTAAGGATGATACTAAAACGTAATTTAATCAAGAAGCAAACAATTTATATCTTACAATAATGGAAAACATATAGATTACAATTACATAGAAGAAACTTGATTAACAAAATAACAATTTTATATATTAATTTATTATATTCTTTTTTTAAATAAGATGTTGCCTTGAATTTTTCCTGACAATATTAAAGATTGCTATAAAGTTTAAGATCATTGTAATATGAAATGGTTTCCGATCACTATGTGACTCATATAAACTACTATGGAGATTCAGTACTAGCTTACAATTGACAATTGTTTCGAAAGAGTAGGGATGGAAAGATATGGATTACACAGGGGTTGATTCGTTGATCACTTTACACGCGCTATTATTCACTCTTTTAAGCCACGTTTAAATGAATTTATGGAAGGAGCTTAAATTAAAAATCATTCCTTTAATAAATTATTAGAGCTGTATATACTGAGTTTCAAACATGTAAACACCGTAAACTAATCGTGTTGACTTTTTGAATAGTGAGTCAGCTCTGTAGAATGATTATTGAATACATAAAGTTTTAGTAGTAGAGTGCAAAAAGAATTCAAAGTTACAAATCCTAAGAGTTATTTAAGATGTAATCAATGACAATAATTAAAAATAAGATATAATCTTCTCTTTTTTCTATGGAAACTGATTTGTTATGAACTTGCCGTAACTTGTTAAGCCAGAGTAACCTAAACTGTACGCCGCGGCGCCATGAAATGAATTACAAAATATTTATATTATAACTTTATTAAATGTAAAGTAAAATTAGGTTTGCTATGAGATACTTGGAGCGCCGCAAAAAAATCTGATATTTTAAGGGTGTCGGAAATAGAAAAAGTTTGGGAACCCCTGTGTCAAGCTATTATATACAACGACAGAAAATATCGAATATTTCAAATAAGTCATATTCTGTAGAGTTTTGTCAACTTAAATTATTGAGATAATAAGGTGAAACCATGCTATATATCAGTGCAAAATATAGGTCTTACAAGAATATTTTTAAATTAATATAATTTTCGCTATCAGCTATCAATCTACTGCAATCATACATGTCAATACTTAAGATGTTAGAAGTCAGAGGGTAGATAAAACGATCGGAATAGTATTTCTAAGATAAAGCATTTTTCTATTGAATGACATTAAAAAATCTTGTAATTTTTTAAAATGTTTTCTTGTGAAGGAAGGCTTGGAAAGTAGTCAACGGTGTATGTGGAATTTGATTTTTTTCAGGATAGATTATAATGATTATTTTTAGAAAAACCTTTAGAAAAAAGTATTTCTATCAGAGTGAAAATAAACCTACAAAGCGAATATTGAAAATAAAAGTCTAAAAAATTCTGTTTGTTACTCGAAATGAAACTATCTTTTTATTAGAAGAATATAAGCCGTTACCTTTATTGTTATATATTCTTTCAATAACACACGAAATTTTCATTTTATAAAGCTGAATATTTACAACAAGCTGTGAGTAACTCCCAAGCCAGCCTTAAAATTTAATATAAAAATAATGTGTAAATTTTTCAGAGTAGTATCTGAGGATAACGTGAGTTGAGACAGCAGGTTGTCAAACCTGTGACCTTTTTGTTGTTTCGGCAAAGTTCAGATTCAATAATCGAGTGATGTAATTGAGCCCATAATTTTTTTATACGTTGGGTTTTACAACTCATCGAAATGTTCAAAGATTTAATTATTTTTATTTTATGATATCGACTGAAGTTGTTTGATGGGATTTGAATTGCTTAAACTTTGAACGATTCTACATGTTTTGTTACTAATAACCAGCGTTTTGCCTTTTGGCATCATCAGTCATCGATTATACGGACAATAAAGAGTCAGACGGCAGTTCTGTTACATCCGTGTGTTCGAATGTTCGAAGATACCAAAAGGTGAAACCCGAGTCGTCTGTGAAAAAACAGGTGGAATCGTACCAAGTACCGTAAACAATTCAAATAAATATCCTGAAAAATAATGAAAATATTATTTTATTGAAAGATTATTTGATGTCTTTTAAAAAATGTTAAAATTATGAATATAAAAAAAAATGTTACAACAAAGTGAAAAAATAGCAATGTTCACCGTGCTATAATGGAGTTCTACCAAGTAAATGCCAATTCAATCAATAAAAAAAATGTTGTGTTTTATTCATAATTTTGTCAAGCGTATTTCAAATTCAATAAATAAGCAGTAAATTATACAAAAACTAATTTCCTTGGTCGCATAGCTTATAAAACACTTAAATAAGAATTCTGCTTTAATTGAAGGTATTAACTCTAACGGTTGTCTGGGAAGTTATAAACGTAAACTGTTTTCTCTCTCAAAGTGTTAAGTCAACAAGTCAAAGTGCTACAACTGAGAAAAGTTTAAGTATTATTCAGCGATATTGCCTTGCTTTACGTACGAAATCCCGAACAATCGCTGTCTTGTCTTATGCATGTTTAAGTAAGACGAGAAATTTAATTCGGATGTATCTTACATAAATGTGAATCTATAAAATTTTATTGGGATTTGATATTTTCATTTTTTGAGTCTGGTTTGAGACTAGTGACGAAATGAAAAAAGAGTGAATTTGAAAGATATTTTCATGTCTGACCTTTACATCGGCTGTATTTTTTTAATAAATTGAATATCGAAATATAATACTATAACCTTCTATTCAATAAGTCGGGCTACTCTATAAAATAAAAGGGTTTTATTTTCAGCTAAATAATAAAAATGCTGATACTAGATTATGCTTGATTTAATAAAACCATAAACTTACACATAGGTTTGGATATATTATTTTATATTTGGTTTCAGATTTTCGAGAAGAACGAAAGCAACTTCTCGAAATCGTTGGACCAGAACTTCAGTCGATGTATGATGATAGGCAAATTGAGGTGAGTCAATATATTTTATTTTATATAAACTTTCACTTTTTTTATGAAGTTTCAATTGCTTACAATCTGGACTTGAGATAATATAGATTTGAAATCATAAAAGAGATGGGAAGAAGTATTGCAATACCGATAATAAAATATTTTTTGTTATCGTAACTTGATCATAAGCATTTGAAAAAATAGTCAGATCCAACATTTGATTATATTGGTCTACACAAAAAGCTCAAGAACACATGTGGTTCAATTATAGAGCTTTTGAAGCTCAAATTTAATTGTTATTATTAATTAAGGTTAGTCGTCGTTACGGAAAATTGTTGAGGTGTAAAATTAATTAAAGACGCTTGGATACACAACAATCAAAAATTGCAAAGAATTTATTCAAGGGTTTGGTGATCTCAAACGATTGTTTCAAGATAAAGAGACGTGTTTGCAAACTTTTGAAATAAGACGGCACCAAAATGTAGATTTTAAAGTCCTAATGTCTACAATAAATCGTCAAGTTACGATGTATCGCTCTGTGTAATGTTTTTATATGAATTAACACGTACACTTGTGGCTAGAATAATATGTCTGAGATTGTAATTAAAATTATTTAATATATTTTGTGAAACCGCACGAGGTCAAAGACTCATTAAGACTGAGTATTTAATAAATAAGGTTGTATTACGCATATGCGGTTTGAAAATTAAACGCGTGTTAGTTTACAACGCTTTATAAAATTATTTAAACAGTTCCTTGATTGTGAAATGCTATTTTCGACGATCTATTCTTGGCCAAAAGACCTTAATGAAATAAAACACAGAGTGGTGCTTGAAAAGAAACACATTTATATTAACGAAATTATTTTTATTTATTTTACGTTTGTCTATGATCTGTTATACACATGTAAAAAACTGTTGGCATAAAGGTTGGTAAAAAACTGTTGGTTGACTTTCGTATTTAAATAATTTATTCTAGCGCGAAAACAAATAATATTATAAAAAGAAATGGAAAACTGTATCGCGAAAAAAATTACTTTACGATATATTTTTTCTCTTCTTTTTTGATTGCTTGATAGTGTGTAGAAAATAAAACGGAGAAAAATGATGAAATTACTCTGTCTTCATTTTACTAAGCAGGAAATTGCATCGATTTATATGATTAACTTTAAAGTAATTTAAAATTTCACTAAAAATGTTGGAGATACTAAGTTTCCTCCATAATTGATCTTAAATGCTATTTTTTTAAATAATAAAAACACATTTTTTTAGTACTTATTTCCACAATATATTTTTTGATCAGGACCGGTTTCGCTCATCGCGAGCATTATCAACTGATAATGTTCGCGTAACATCAGTTGATAATGCTCGCGATGAGCGAAACCGGTCCTGATCAAAAAATATATTGTGGAAATAAGTACTAAAAAAATGTGTTTTTATTATTTGAAATATAATGCCTTTCCATCAAGAAGTGACAGTTAACACCTTAAAAGTTAAATGCTATTGGTTTCCATTTCATTATATTGTATATAACAAATTTTAGTGCATCATAACGTTTGATAAAATTTTATGATTGCATACAAATACGTTTAAATATTATATTAAGTGTGCTCTCTCCAAATGTGGAGTATATACTCCTGATAAAGGAATGTTATCTATTTATTTATTTTCCAGAAGATCTCCGTGTTACAAGTTGAGCCTAAAATTTATGTTTTTTGTGAGAGAGTAAAGATTGAAAGATGAGGTTACAATGTTCGTTTTAATACGTTTTAAATACACATGCCTTCAAATTGAAATATATAAATCGGTATCAGAATAACCTCAAGACAATGATATTAAGTAATTGAATTTGAGTTAATTATTTGAGCCACTGAAGCTTTAAATGGTCACTACTGAAATGCACCATGAAAAAGGTGAAAAATAATTATACAAATAACAAAACTACGAGTTTTTTTATTTTGGATCGAATTAAATTTTGTATAAACCGTGAGTTGAAAGCTTAATTTGACTTTGAGCTTGATTTATTTTTAAAGTGAAAATATAATTGTTAGTATTATATTAAAATGATCCTGCTTATTTAAAACTAAGCTTTTACATTCCAATAAATGTAATGTTATTTATATGGTTAAATTAAGGTTATAAATCACTAAACGAAACTTATTAGAAGCAGTAACTAAAACAAACAAAACTTAAGACAAAGGATGCCAAAATAATTAAGCCTCTAAATTAATTTCTATCTCACGCGTATATTCGCAACTTCATTCGGGAAAGCAATCTTTGTGCATATGAGTTGTACATCATATATTAAATCTTCAATGAAATTATGTAATTGTTAATCCACTATGAAATAAACTTTTGCCAAAAACTATTAATAAAGTCACGATATTATTATTATATATCATAGTATGACAAAGAAAAAAGTGTCCAATGGATAACACTAGTGAATAGACCACTTATATAGATTTTTCTGGTCTGTTTCTAAGTTATTGAGATATTGGTCACTATGTGTGAATCAATTAAATGAGATAAAGTTACAATTTTAATAATACAGTGGAAAAAAACGAAAAAATGTTTTTATTTAGATAATTACGCAATTCTGTTTGATATGTTGTTTTGTGTTGCTTTACAGCTCCCTGATAAATCGACAAAATAGTCTCGTCTTCTAAATTTAATAGGATAATGTTTGTCATTGAATGACTTCGAAAAAGTATTTTTTCAATTTTGTATTAGTTTTGTGTCAGTTTTATCGTGTTGATTAATTAGATCGTGAAAACTTTTAAAACGTATGAAAGAATGATTCAAAAAACCTTGATGTTTTCTTTATTTACTTAATTGAAGATAACATTAAAAACATAAGCTCAAATGTTGAAAACTCTGAAAAATGATTGCCTCAAAGCCAGCAATTAAAATATGATTATTTTCTGTTGAAAACTACAAAATAAAAGAAAAAATGTACATTGTGAGAAAGGTTTCTTATTTCATACGTCTGTGCTTTGAGCTGATTGGATGGTAAAATTGTGTTAAATAATTCAAGCTTTCAAACCAGTACATTATATTATAAACATTACTGTAAAATTTACGTAGTGCTATACGCATATGTGACTAGCTAATTATTCTCTAGAGAATAAGATTGAATTTTCTATACAAGCTGAATACTTTTGCATACAAGACAGAGGTTTCCGAAGGGCCATAAAGTGCCGCATAATTTGAAACTTGCATTTTGTTTCAACACTTGTAGAGGAATATTTACGTTTCAAACTTCTTCATTCAACCTTAATTGAAATGAACCATTGAATTGCTATAATATTTTATTTGATAAATAGCTCTCCTGACGACGCCAGTATGTATGTCCACAAAATAAATAAAATAATCAGTCGAATGTTTGCAGACAAGAGATTCGCAATTTTAAGGATATAAGCGAATATTTTCTCGAATTTTCTATTTGAACGAATACGGTTTGAATCTAATTGATGACATATAAATACATCCAAGGCTTACTGTATATTAAAAATTTTGCTGATATTCAAGTTTTATTTATGTTATAAAATATATAATTAAAATACTCATGGGCTTAATTGATGTTTATTCATTTCACCAATGTGTTTGATCAATATATTATATATTTTACTATTTTAGTAAATGAAAAATCCATTTATCTCGTATTTAATCTTGCTTTAATTATTTTATTGCTGAATAAAAATCTGTGTAAAAAAGCAGAAAAAAGTCGTATATTTGAGTACTCTTTTTATCCCTAGTCAAACAATTTAATCCTTTACAAAATGGGTGTCGATTAATTTGTAATGAATTCTCTTAAAACACGTCAGACGCCTTTTAGATTTTGTAAACTGGCGGTATCACATTTCACTCGCAGCAAATTGAAAAGATCAGTAAAATCGGCTTCTAATAAGAAAATAAACACATTCTCCGCGGTTTTTTTTTCATTACCATATGAGACTGTTTTAATGGAATCTCAATTACCTTACCGAACAGAAAATACACTCATATGAGCATAAAAATATTACCGTATAATAAAAACAACAGTGAAGATACAATCAGAAAAAATATAATTTATGATGTAGACTGAAGGTGCTTGATGGAACTTCAATATTAAATTTGAATTGTTGCAACTTTGTACGATTCCATATGTCTTGTCATAAACGACCCGGGTTTCGCCCTTCGGCAACTTCAGGTATTCCATCGCACGGACGCAACAGAACTGACGCTAGTTTTCTGTAAATATGCATCTATAGAATAATATTTTTTGAATTTAGGATCAATGGGAGTAACATTACAGAAAAAACTCAAAGTAACATTACTTCTAAGAACTATTGTAGTTGACACAAACAGATTATTAAACAATTCAATGCCAGTTCTGTTGCGTCCGTGCGATGGAATACCTGAAGATGCCGAAGGGCGAAGCCCGGGTCGTTTGTGACAAGACATATGGAATCGTACAAAGTCGCAACAATTCAAATTTAAGAAAAAACATAATTAAATACGTTCTACAAAAGTGTATAATCATGCTCACGTTACAATAGTGGTTTGATTTATTTTGAATTTAGAAAAGTTTTGATTGGTAATGCACAATATCAAAAGAAAAAAAAAATATTTAAAAAATTTCTTGCAAAAATAAATGGTCTTTTAGATAAAGTGGGCGTGTATAACGTTTTAAAATGTGACACTTTGGGTGAATCCAATTATTTCAATGATTCACAATCCAGATATGAAAAGCAAAATAAAAATATGTCCACGATGATAGAATCATACTGTCTTATTTACACTGCTGAAAAATTGAAAGGTATTCAAAGAGTTAGTTTTTTTTTATTTTAATTAAAATTTTTGTTTAGCTCCATACAATTTAATGCAGAAATTGCAACCCGATAATTGTTTGAATTGTTACAATTTTGGACGATTCCTCATGTGACTAACGACCCGAGTTTCGCCTTTCGGCATCTTTAGGAATTCTATCACACGGATGCAACAGGACTTATCACAATCAGTCAGTTCAATATCAGTACTTTGTAATTAGTTCCTCTTGTATATATCCGATGCAAACAGGTTATCGCATGTCAGTTATGTTGCATTCGTGTGATATAAAGCCTGATGATGCCGAAATGCGAAACTCGGGTCATTAGTTAAAAAACATGTGGAATCGTCAAAGTTGTAACAATTAAAATTTGAAACTGAAATTCCATAAAGCACTTTCAGTCGATATCATGAATTATACAAATAATTGTTATTCGAGCTGTTTTTATAATATTTAATTTTCGCCGAGCCTGAACGCTACTGAAAAAGAAGCATCACTTAATAAGGGTGAAAATTTTGAGCTCTATAAAAGCCTCATGAATACGGTGAACGTGCGAGCTGATTAAACAGGCTTATTTAATAACACTTCAGGAGCAATACGCCACATAAAAAGCGCTTTCTTGTACGGCCATCTATTGACACATCGTGGGAGATGATGTGAAAACAATTGCGACGGGGGATCCATAAAGATGAAGCATGGAAGTCCTAATTGAATGGAGATGTTGGTTGGGTGTAGTAATTGGGAAGCGACTGTCGTCAACATTGCCGGGCGATTACGGCCATATGACACGACAGGAAAGGAAGTATAAAATGAGAGATATATTATCACCAAATGACAGTTTGTTTTATCAATACAATAAGATATTTTTAGATATTTCACATATATTCGAATGAATATTGCCGGGTCAAACAAGAACAAAGAAAACGAAGTAACTCTTTATAGTAATATTAAGAGGCAATACTTTTGTAGGAAGGTATCTGCATAATGAGCGTGTATTACCAATACATAAAACTATATATAAATCATATATATTCACTACTTAGCTTACAATAAATTTTTCAGTTGACAGATCTCAAGCAACAATTAACAACCAAGCATCAATATCAATTAAAATGCTGCATAAATTATCCAAAACAATTTAATAATTAAATTCTAATCCTTAATTTTTGTATTCGAAAACCAACAATTAGTACTTGATGAAACCTTTCGTCTTGTTGTAGTAATTTATGTTTCACAGTTAAGTAATAAATATATTTGTTTACAGAAGTTATAAGAAGTTCTATCATTGAGATTAAAATCTAAATTTCTATAAACATGTATAAAATCTGAAAATGGCTACAATTCGTGTTCGTTTAAAACAATACCTTCAACAATACTTTATATTTATTATAATTATTATGATTGATGATTTTTTTTATTGACAATTTAAGTATAGGTTTTCAAACAAAATAATTTTATTGGAGATTATTTTTTATAAATTAAAATCCATTAAAGCCTTGTGTAAGATTGCAGTATATTTTATGTGATAAGACGTCACGTTTTTAGGCTTCCTGTTTCGGTGTTCCCGAACACAGTTTCGAAACTCCAAAATATACCGTTTTCAAAAAGAGACTTGAAATTACAACTAAAAACATAGATTCGCAAAATCAAAATCCCGCTGCTAGAATCTAGTACTTGTAGATAAAAACGCGAGCGTGAATATAATAACATGTGCTATGAAAAAAATGTTCGAACTCGTTTACTTTATACATCCACAAAACATTCTGATATACTTATTATAAATAAATAAATGAAAAAATATTTAAACAAATGTAATATGAATAAAATCTATTTGTTATTACCCAATTTATATATGTTAGATTTACGTATTTTATTTCATTTTTCGGGTTATGAGGTAAAAAAAAATGTCATGCAAAACATTGTGGAAATTCATTCGAAATTTAAAATTAATATTGAAAAATTTGTAATATGGCTAAGCGATGTTTTTAAAAAAATAAAACACCTGTAAAGTTTATAATAAGTAAAGTGTCAATTGTATCTCGTATAAAAGTATTATTAAAATATTTTAAGGCAAAAAATTATTATCATTCATCATTTTATTTCTTGATGAACTCACTGGGTGCCTATGTATCAAAAATATCACTGTATTCTTATATTTTTAGAATTCGCATAATTATTTCGAAGAGGCTCTTATTTCATTCGGTGCCAGTACTTAACGACGAAAGCAGCCAGTCACGCTGAGATGTAGAAAACCGAGGCGAAATGTCGAGTGACTTTCTCAGCCACTTAGAGCTTTTTAAAATACAGCCTCTAAATTGATATTCACATGCAGACGGTGGTCAAACGATAGTCTTTGTTGGACTTTTTTAAGCTAGGAGAATCTATAAGAAAATTGGAAAAAGAATATTTAAAATTCATCAGGCATTAAATTTTTACTTTATCAGAGGTCAAAGAACATCTTACCATAAAATTTCAGCCGTCAGAGAAATGTAAGTAAATGCAGCTGACGCAAATTTTGTTTTAGAACTCATATATTGTTACAATGAAAAAAAACTTTATATTCCATTACGATGCAATACTCGCATTGTATATATTGAAAAGGTACATTTATGGCTTTGGTGGCTGATTGCTTGGTAGAGAAAAAATATGGTTCGTATCTTAAAGTTTTTCAACCGGTGGTATATGGACTACTGGTGGTCCGCGAAGATTTTTGGGTGAGCTGAAACAATCGAATTTTATGTTGTACTTTATGGAATTTTAAATAACATTCTTTATTGATTGAATTGACATTTACTTGGTAGAACTCCATTATAACACGGTGAAAATAAAGCAATGTATTTTAGTTCTACATTTTTTTTATTAGATATAATTGAAAGTTATTTCGGCTCACGCCATCGATCCGCGATCCACCACGAAATAAAAAAAAAATGTAAAACTAAAATAAATTGCTATCTTTTCATCGTGTTACATTTTTTTGTTGCTGCCTGTTTTGATATACTCAAATATTGCAATATCAGCATGCGGTTTTGCAAAAATAATTGTTCTGAATAAAAAATCAATTATTATATATAAATATTTATTATTTTAATCGAATGTTGATGATCAGTATTTTTCTTTTGGATTTTTTGGTGGTCCGCGGATATAAGAAGGTTATGGAAGTATGACTCTATGTACAAAATATAGAGTCATTTATTACGTATGGTAAACAAAAATATATAAAAAAACTAAACGAATCATCATAATGGTCTAAATTTACTTCTTGACAATTGGTTTTCTAAGGCATATAGTTTATATGACATCCTCTATGTGTCTAAAATGAGATTCGCTGTTTTATTAAGCTAGATGAAGTTGAAAGGATTAAGGGAAATTTTAAGCTTAATTCAGCGTAAGATCTCGTCAAGATCACTGAGGTTTCAAATTGGTGTTATAAGATGGTCGGTCATGTAGCTGTAGACTTTTTTCAACAGATATACTATAAGGTCGTAGAATGCTTCTGGATTAATGTGTCTGAGGAACGTGATTTTTCCTCTCCGCATAGAGAGGTTAAAATAAAAAGTTTTGATAATTGAAAATAAGAGAGTTGGCAGCAAGAATAATGGGTGAACATTCCATATTTTGACTGTTCTTAGTTCAAAAGATGTTGTTCTGTCAGACATACATACAGATTAACGGAGTTGTTTTCTGCTATATCGAGGAGAATACACAAATTTTGGTTATTTTTGCAGGATTTGTTGTGACTGACAAATAGGCAGACATATTTTTTTACACGTATTATATTTTATGGTGTATGGAAATATCTATGATGACATATCGCTTTTCATTGAAATCCGTAATCATTCCATTAAAATAAATTAATTAATCTAATCAATTAAATATGCTAGAATATTCCGTGATGTAGAATGATTCAACAATATTGAAATAATGGAGAGTGTTAATTGAAAGTTAAGTGCCATAAATAATTTATCAAAGGCAGATTTTATTCAATTACGTGCTTTTAGTTAGATGTTTCCTCTGTGACATAACTACCTCTACGATTTTAATCACTTCAATTATGTATTACACAGGTATATAAGTCATCAACAAGGTTATTATATTAATCTGCGAACGTTAACGGAGAAAACTATTTGATGTTCCGAAATTCAATTTGGATATATATATTCAGTGCTATTTTATGGAATCTAAATCGAGTATTTAAAAAAATATCAAATTGAGAAATAATAAAAGAAAGTCCGTCCGTGTATCGTCCAAAATAAAATGATAAAGTTTTCAAAAGAATTATCGACTTTAATATGACATATACATTAAGACGAATTTTGTGTATACCTCGAAATAATCCATTACATTTAAGGACATGCATATAAAAAGAATTTACAAATACATAATTAAGTTTACGATGAGTGCGTCGGTCTTAGCAGCATTCGAGCTTATTGAACAAATCAAAAATATGCTAGTGAAATAATTATTACGCTGCTATTTTTTAACTTATTTTGTTTTAATTTATTATATCGACTGAAGGAGCTCGATGGAATTTCAATATCAATTTTGAATTGTTGAAATGTTGTACGATTCCACATGTTTTGTTGATTCAAATTTGAATAATCCGTGTATATTTTTTTTTTTGAATGTAACATGTATAATTCATTTCGAATTCAATTGTAGAAACTTTTTACGATTCCACATATTTAGACTGGATTTTGCATTTCGAACAGTTTGCATCGGTTATATGCAAGAAGAATTGATTACAAAATGATAAACGTATGAAATTTATAGTTTTTAAGCTATTTCAGATTTATATTTCGTTTGAATTGTTAAAAATGTGTACGATTCCACATACTTTTTTCACTCACGACCCGGGTTTCACCCTTCGGCATCTTCAGGTATTCCATCATGGAATACCTGAAGATGCCGAAGGGCGAAATCCGGGTCATTTGTGACAAAACATGTGGAATCGTATAAAATTACAACAATTCAAATTTTTTTTTTGTACAATACATTGAATTTTTAAAATTGACTTTATCTTTATGACACAATAATCAATAGATATAACTTACATGTACATGACATACATTTATGAAATCGACTGAAGATGCTTGATGGAATTTAAATACCAAATTTGAATTGTTGAAGCTTTAAAAAAGATGTGAAAAATAAGACATCAATAATCGATTACTATAATAGTTATTTCAGATGTAGGTTTGGATTGGAACTCCTATTGTATATAGCCGATGCAAACAGGATATTGCGCGTCAGTTCTGTTGCATTCGTGTGATGTAATGCCTGATGGTGCCGAAAGGTGAAACTCGGGTAGTTAGTGACAAAACATATGAAGTCGTACAAAGATTCTATAATTCAAATTTTACATCAAATGAATTTGAAAATTATTTGTTGTTTCAACGCATTTGGTAATATTGAATTGAAAAACGTCAAATTTTCATTTATGCTAGATTTGAGTTGAACTAATATTCGGCATGTATTTTTGATTGATTTAGTATTAGCGTTTAATTGAAATTGAACGTGAATTGAATTGTTTCAAATATAAAAATATTCATATTGATAATTTCCAGTTAAATTCTGTAGATGTTCCTCAAAGAGGCAAAATATGTGTCGAAAATATCAACTGGATTAGTAGAAAAAAGTTGTAAATTTTTATATCATCGCACGGTTTCATTAGATTGCGAACTTTTGCCAGCTCGCGTGCGAAACTTCAAACGAATTTTGAGGAAGCGAATATCACTTTTCTCAGTAAATTATATTTCACATGGCATCTTTGACTGTGTCGGAAATGGAACGAAATTTCACGCGGCTTTACTTTAAAATGCATCACGTAACTATCACGAATCCGAGCTTATACTGTCTAACACTCATTGCAACATCAAAAATATTTTTTTATAAATATATATTTAAAATTTACCTTCTCGAATAATTGTTTTTGATAACTGGTTTCAACTAAATCTTACATTATATTAGAATAGAAAAGAGTGTCGTTGAAATAATGAATACATAGTCATCAAATAATTCGTTGTATATAAGGTGAACAGATTCAATAACACCATGAAATATAATATGTTTAAAGTGATCATGTCAGCTCAAGTGTATTTAGCGGTATTAAGGTGTCCTGATATCCAACATCAATAGGTCCAGCTGTTGTTTGCTTGGATAACATAACTTGCAGCGGGCATCTGAATTGGTTATATAAATTAAATATTACGTACATATTATGTAAACAATGTATACAGATATATGTATATGATTATAAAAATTATCTTTAATGTACATTTAATGTAACGAGAGCAGTTTTTCGACGACCTCATACATGTTTGTTGTTGTAAATTTTAATAATCCAAAATACACAACCTCGTCATCTGAAAACGACTTTACTTGTGTATTTTATGTGTATTAGTGAGTGCGTATAAAATGTGTGGATATAAATATAATTTTAATGCGTATAGTGTCAATTTAAGCCAGATTCACTGTGAATTACTCATCACTGCAGCGAAAAATATCTTCCAATTGTCATTATTTTTGCGAAAAAAATGTTTTTTTTTTTATCAATGGATTGGGGATGTTGCTAACCTTGTTATTCAAAACAGTTATGAGTTCTAAAGAACAAATCAAAATGATTTTTTAGTGAACAAGAACCATTAGTTTGACTTTATGGAAATCACATAATCGTTTCAAAGTCTCCCACCGTAATTACTGTATACTATACTTTTTTTAGTTGCTACCATATTTTAAAGGACAAAAACCACTTTTAGTAGTGTTTCCACATTGTATTTTATAATCATTATTTTTCCGAGTGTAAAGTAAAGATAATGTGTTCATCAAGAAATTACAGTAAACACACTAAAAGAAAGCATATTGAAAAAAAGCAACTGACTCGAAGAAAACCAAACCGATCGAGCCGGCAATATTTTTTATAACAAAGCGGCACATATCGGTTGGAACAAATCCGACAAGGCAGATTGTTTCTTTAATTTTGAGCGGGATATTTTATCTTGTATGACGCCGATAAATACCTGCTATTAAACTTCTTACGTAAATCCCAAAGCGTACATTTAGAACGTGTGGCTGTTGTTTTCAAATGAGGTACTGATAACATCCTGTCGGAAACGGAACACAACCCCGCTCTAATGTTGTGCTTTCAAAATAGCTTATAGTTTACGTCTTTTGTTCTGTGAAATCGAACACAATAAGTTATGTGAACACATTCGATAGATATTTATATTTATGTAAACATATGGAAAACTCGCAAAAGGGTAAATTAAGGACGAGATATTTACATATTTTTCTCGTTTCATTGCTTTATTATTTTACTGTTATACAAAACTTAAAATTGTTTAAAAAATAGAAATATTATCTTGCGATTTAAGTCTAATCAGTGAATCTAAATTTGAATGATGAAAACAAGAAATCTAGAACTGTTTCTGCATTTTTATATTGTTAAGATCGCAACATGCTTTACTCATTGCGAGAATTATCAATTGAATCATTTAAATATAATGAAATTACACCAAGAAGAATATAATAAGACGTGAAAGTTAACATCAAGATTATTTGATTGTTCTTGTAAATTTGGAAGACTTACTGCCTCTTTTTTATTTATACCTTTAAAAGAATAAAATGAGATTTGAAAATGTAAAAGTTTTGAATAATAAAAAAAATGTATATCTAGGATTAAAAATAACGTATCATTTGTATTTTTTAAATAAGACTTTAAATAAGAATTTTTAATTAAAGAAATAGATACTTAAAAGCGCCAAATTTTTCTTTGTAACAGAAAATAAAATCAAATTCTTAAACTGACTTGATTTGTGTTAAGCTTTAGACTATTTTTATTTTAATTTCAATTTTTGTTTAGTTGCATACATTCTAATGCCGAAGTTGCAACCCAATAATTGTTTGAACTGTTATAAATTTGTACGATTCCACATGTTACGACCCTGGTTTCGCCTTTCGGCATCTTCAGGCATTCTACCACACGGATGCAACGGAAAAGAAATGAAGTTATTGGGTTGCAATTTCTGCATTAGAATGTATGTAACTAAAAAAAAATTAAAATAAATATAAAAAATAGTCTAGTTTATCAAAAATCAAGTCAGTTGAAGAATTGGATTTAATTTTCTGTTACAAAGAAAAAATTGGCATTTTTTATTATTTATCTTCACAATATTTTTTATGATCAGGGCTAATCTCGCTCACCGTGAACATTGTCATTTGATTAAATTGATTCTCGATATCATAACCTTCACTATAATTGAGTGAACGGTGAGAGTAACTTGTCCTGATTTTGTAAATATTAAATTGTGGACACAGTAATGAACATTGTGTTTAATAATTTAAGTATATGCCTTTTCACCAAGAAAAGAAAGTATACACAAACATACAAAGCAGTATATATTCAATACTGAGATAAAAGTTACTGTCTATCCAGTTGATAAAGCTTAAATTAATTCTGTCAATATTTTTTCAAGCATCACTTTTTGTAAGAGATTATCTTCTTAATATTTGGGATTTTCACAAGGATTTATCTTTATAATAATGTACCTTGGAGGATAACTTTCTAAGCGCAAGCAATTTCAGAATTAAGATTAAACGTATTTCATTTTAATATTGGCCCAGTAAAAAAAAACATGCCTATACTTAGTGCAAGTTTCCCCGAAAGTATTTTTGATTTAACATAACGTGAGAGGCATTATTCTTCTTCTGCTGAAGTTTACAGATTATAAGCATTGTGGGTTTTAATATTCTAAAAGGCGTAAGCTTCCTTTGAAAGGTTTTTACTTGGAACGAAATTTACTTTGTTGCGAAAGTTGAGTGACTAAAAACATCGGTGAGACCTTCGAGAGCTTTTTTGCTTAGGTGCGGTTAAAGTGGAAAATAGTAGTTATGTAAGTACTTACTGAATATATAAGTAATTTTGCACTCGTAGAGTCAGTTGTTTTTTAAAACTAGTTTTCGAAAAACCCCGTCTATTTATTTCGAGAAATTGGTTTGAAGAACAGTACGAATTGAAGTGAGTAAATTAATTAGTTTGAAAGACAAAATCTTGATATTAATTAAAATTTAGAGTTTTTAAGAACGTCCACTATAAACAAATATTTAAATATGAAAAATTTCTCAAGGAAGCCGTAATTTTCTATTTATAAAGGTTAGTCAACCTTTTTAAAATTATAGTAAAAATACGTTACGTTACATTGAAATGAATAGATGGCAGTAAGATAACGAGAAGATTAATCTTATTTTTTTCCTTTACTTTCAGTGATTTTTTTTATTTACTAACTGATATGTAGTTATATTAAAAAAGTCCAAAGGAAGTGATAATAGTATAATTGTTTTTCTAATTGTACGAAGCTATTTTTTCAGTAATATAATTAAATACTTTGAGAAGTTTAGATAAGAAGACAATTATCATTTTAATTGATATATTATAGAAAATATTTATAAGTCTTATTCGTATATTTTTAAATATTTTCCACCATAGATTAAGTTCGAGCCATACAAAATTTAGGCTTTACTTATTCACCATAGCAAAAAGTATTTACATTTTGTTTTATGTATGTAACACACGTCTAAGAAAATCCAATTCATTCTTCATTTTGGAGTCTCACTGTCATTTTAAGCGTCAAGAAATTTCTTCAAATGGAATAAAAAAAAGTTGAAAGAAAAGAAGCAATTTCTACCGCATCAAAGCATTTTTTCTCTCTCTAATCTCTTCGTTTGGCACATAGTGGGGGGAGAAAAAATGAACACACTAAAAAGACAAGTTTCTAGTTTTCTTCGTATTTCTTTGACTTTCGCCAACTTATAACGGCAATGAGTAGTTGGAAACAGGAATGTGAACTTAAAAGCTATGTACAATAGCTACGTGAAAATAAAAAAAACCAAGATACATATTTATATAGCTTTCGGTAAGAAAAGGATATTTTTAATGATGAGCTACAATTTACAGATAGCTCAGTATGTCATTATTTTGGGTCAGTAAAGATTTACTTTGACATTTTTGATATATTTTAAGATTAACCAATGATTTAAAAGAATTACAAAGTTCATCATGATAATTTTTTTTCAATTGTTCCCAACTTGTGTTTAAAATGTACTCAATATATTTGATCAATGACTTCGATATAATTAAGAAGAGCTTAAACACTAAGTCAACTAAAAATTGCTTTCCACTATGTGTAACTAAAAAAATATTTTAATTAATTTTTGTGTACAGAGATTAAAATTGAAATCAAGTGTAACACTTAATAAATACGCTACAAGTTAAAAAGCTTACCACTGTGATTAACGAAAATAAAACGAAAGAAAAGTATTTTTAAATTACAGCGTTATTTTAATTTGGTATATATTTCTCGTCTATCTCTAGAGGGAAATTCTGCTTTGAGATGTATTTTAAAATTTGTTAGTGTTGAAGAACTAATCTGTCAATTTAATAGTATACCAACTTTTAAAGAATTTAGCCTGCCTTACTTCAATATTTGATTTTTTAGGCCGGTAAACGTAGTAGGTAAGTTGTTTCAAAGTTAATACAAAAATGGAGGAAAATAATACGCGAATTCCTTTCCACCAATTTAACTCAAAACCTCGAGCTATATCGAGAGCGATTCGCCAAGTCCTAGTCTCGGTAGCACTATCGTTCTATAACCACTCTCTCCGGAAAAAACGAGTCGTTAAAGAACTGAGCTACGAGCAGGTTCCATGTTATAACTTTTGTTGAAATACCATATATAAGACATGCATATAAGAAGTGAATACACATAGAAATAAATAAACTATTCTTCAATATTTTTCATTTCAATTTTCGCATGAAAGAAATACATATGCAAATATACATTTTTTTTATTTACTTGTATTATAGTACAAATTTTTATATTAAGTTACTTATAATAAGTAATATATGAAGTTGCTGTGCCTATTTTTGTAGAAAAACCTTGATATTATTACAAAATCCATTAGGTTTTGGCTGTTAATTTTTCAAAAAAATTATACATATTATATATAATGAATAAATACTGATATTTTATAAAATTTAGGTAAAAATATTAATTTTAGTACAACTAAATCATGATACGAAAAATCTTTCAATGAAAAATAAAATCGCCAATTTAAATTTAACATGGCTTAAAAATGTTTTGTTAGAACATTTTTTAGAATGAACTAAATTTTTGATTGACTAATTCATGATTATAGCATAAAATTTGTTAAGAGTCTTTCCAGATACAATATTTTCATAAATACTTATCCTATAGTAACACGGTGAAAAAATAGCAATGTATTTTAGTTCTACAAAATTATTTTTAACAAATATAGTTGATAGCTATTTTGGCTCACGCCATCGTCAGAACTGGATAGTTGATCTGAATTGAATTGAATTGATATGAGATACTGAATAAAATGATTATTATATAATACCTCTTGCCGAAAAATAATCCCCCCCTTGTTGAATGTGTATATATCCAATAGACGAGTCAATATTTCCGTGGTTTCCTTGCTTTATCGAAATGACTGTCCCATACAAACATGATTGTGAATAAAATCAAAGTTTCTTTATATCAGTATTCTTATATTTCATAAATCAATGCCAGAAAACGTGGCAAATTAGTTGATGTTAATTATAAATTGAAAAAATTTATGGATAAATTTTGCAAACAAATCAACGCGTTCTTTTGAGTCATGTTTGAAACTTATTGAGGAACTTAAAAAGCTTTTTTAACTTGAAGTTTTTGATAATATCACAAATGCTTAAACACGTTAACTTGTCGATACTGGATAACAGTCAACGAAGGAAGAGACCTTTTCATACATTTTCGCTACACGTATTTCTGTATAACCTAAATACAGTGGGTGATCGGTAATAATAATTATAATATAATCGGTAATAATAATCTGTTCCAAGACCAAGTTCGCAATCCGAATTATTCGTTAACCGATCATCGATTTACAATAGATTTTTATGGTGGTCCAGAAAGATTGTTTTAGTTTGTTATCCAAATTGTTCACAGTCCAAACCGTTTTTTGACCGATCACTGTAAAGGTAAATCAGGGATTCCCAAACTTTAGAGTTTTCTAGTGTCCTTAAAATATCAGATTTTTTGCGGCACCATATGTCAAAACATTGGCTATCTCGTAGCAAGCCTTATGTTACGAGTAGTTTTTCCTAATTTCAAATTTAGAAACTCATTGATATGTCTATACTTTTAATGTTGTCTACAATTTTATTTATTAAATAAACAAATTCCTGGTTTTCTTGTGAAATTGAAAAACTTATCGTTTGAAAAGTGATTACACACTTACCATATAATTACGATTAAACGATATAAAGTACACAACTTTAGCTGTTTCGTTTCTATCTATATTGAAAAAATACAGCTACCAGGGTATTGGTTACAGTTGCAGATTTTGGCTAAACGCATTCAATACTTCAACGACACACAATTGAAGTGCACATTTGATGTGATTATGTAAGTTTAACAATAAATTAAGCAAGTAGTTCAAATTCACAAACAATTTATTGACTAGACATTATTAAAATAATTAACGAAATGAATAGGCGTTTTTTTCACTACACGACTTCTCAAATCTCGGAGAAAAAAACTGGATAAGGCGACGACCATTATCTGTCCAACGTTAATTTTCGAATGATATTTACTTTTTGTTATCGCATCCACCGACAATTTGGCTTCCAAAATGTTACTAGTAAATCATAAAAATAAAAACATCAAATACAATATTTTGAAGGATAGAGAAGTAAAAAATCGTATGCAGGAGAAGATGTATTGCTGATTGACGCAAAAGCGATTTTTAATGCTACTCTTGTTCGTGAATGATGCATTTCTGTGCAACATATATCCGATGCATCTTCTCTGTGGGGAGGCTTGTGATTAATTAAGATGAGATTATCCTACGTCTATTTCGTAACACGCATACTGTTCACAGCCTTTGACGATTACAAATTGGATCTCGTGCTTCCGATACCAAGGCTGATAATCAAAGAGGAATTTGTTAAGCTGTAATCTCAGTGAAAACTTGTTACATTATATAGCTAACGGTATTTTATGTTGAAAATTCTCCGCATATTGGATGTAGCCCGTTTATATCTGCTTGTCAAACTATAATGATCAAATTAAAACTTTTGCTATCGAATTTGTTTCGTCCTTGGTTAAATACGTTTAGGTTTTCATAATAAATCAGATTAAATACAGCTTTTTTACAAAGCCTTCTTTTATTATTTCAATTAAACTGTGATTCAATAATAACATAAAAAACATAATTTGTAATATCGACTGAAAGTGTGTGATGGAATTTTAATATAAAATTTGAATTTAATTCCTCTTGTACATAACTTATGCTAACTATTTATTGTGTGTCAGTTTAGTTGTACCTATGTAATAGAATGCTTGAATGATTTTAGTGATAAAACATGTGTAATCATACAATTTTTCAAAAACTCAAATTACAAAAAATATCGTTAACCCGTTCCCTGCTGAGCATTTTAAAGAATATTCCAACGCCTAGACTTTAAAAATTTATTAAAAAATATTGTCTTGAAACAAGCTTATTGAGTTTGTCAGGATAAATCAAGAAATACATTGATTCAAAAATTTTCGAGTACAAGAAGATTTTGACCACTATTATATAATTCATATTTTATAACTATAAACATAGTAAAATCAGCCGTCTCAACAGTTGAGACGTTGGCAGTCAGATAGTTAAAATACATAGGAAATAATGTCTCAAATATATAATATTTAGTATTTAGTTAATAGCTTTAAAGGCTTTATATCATCGTTAGTACTGACTATCTAATCATTATTTATTCGAAAAATATTTTTTTGAGTTTTCTGTATTAAAATTGAATTGTATAAAAAAATGACGTTTTTATTATACAAGGTTATGCGTTCTGTTCAGTCCCCGATGTCGTATTCAGTAACAACATGTAAAATTTCAGGGTAAAGATTATTTGAACATTTCATCACTATTACTTGCGTACTTGAGGTTGAAACGCTCAATTCCCACAAACAAAACGTTTCAAAAAGAAGTTAACGGTGACCTCCAGTGGCCATAAAACTACAATGTGTCTATAAGCTACCTTACACTTGGCAGACTCGACTCCACAAAACCGATTTTCTTCGCCTCAACGATTCCATCGATTTTTCCTTTGTCCCCAACGCAAAACCTACTAATAATCGCCGTATATTCTGTTCGACCCCTAATAATGTAACCCTTTTACCACGCGCGGTTTTTACCCGCCAAAAATGGTTTTTTCATTATTTATCGAAGGAGTTTCTGAGTTTAATCCGATTAAATTTATATTTGTACCAATATTGTATTAATTTTTCAATCCACTTTCCGAACACATGTACTAAATCTGTCTTTACGTCAGCGCACGTTGTAATCTCTTCTACTTTGAATAATTCAACACAAAACACCACAGACAATGTTTGGTTTATTTTTAATTAGCTGTTGTTATTTTTATTGAATGATTTTTAGGGTAAATGTTGAAAAGAAAAATGTTTTTTTTTTTTTTTTGTAACATTAAGATGTTTTTGCATACGTAATGTTTTAATTAATTCACTGAGATATAAGAAAAATTTAATTAGTCTGTATTTGCGAAGAGCAATAATTGGTGATTAGAAGAATTTCGGTTCACTCACTCGGTACAAACTTACACGATTTTTAATTTTTGATTTTACACATTTTATATCAAATGATGTCGATTTACTTTGTAGCCAACTTACTCCTTTGAAATAGTTGATACAAATTTCGATATCACTCATTCAAAGAACAATAGCTAGATTTCGGACATACACATTGATACAACAATGTGAAAATATTCTATTTTAATTGATTTTTCATCGGGGATACCGGAATAGTGAACCTTTAATCGAATGGTACCGAAAAATATTCAGTCAAATAAAGACTATTAAACATATTAATTATCATCTTTATTAGATAAACTGACACAAAGTGGTCGTTAAATTTATGAAAAATATCAAATGATAGTAGATTTGAATAGCCTAGAATCAAATTCTCTGATAATAAAGTTTTGAAAAATCTGAAAAAAAACTGTGGCACTGTTTTAAAAACGACATGAATTAATATAATTGTCAATAAGCTGACAAGTGACAAATAGCTTATTCTGATGATGGAAATCTACCATCTATTCTGATATTTATCACTACTGAACTGTATTATAACTTTTTTTTATAATTTTTCTTATTAATGTGACTTTCTATAACATAGGTTCCCAACCTGGGGATCGCCAATTTATACGGTCAAGTAAAAAAAAATGTATACTTTTGGATTATATGGAGGGTCGCGGATCACATGGATTTTATGAAAAGGGGTCGCCACCCGAAAAAGGTTGGGAACCTACGTACTATTCTATTCTATAATGTACCACATACATTAATTATTTATCTGTTAATATGGAGAGAGAGAGAAAGACAAACTTTTATTAAACGATAGAAATCAAAATTAAGTGACACTTTGAACATAATTCAAAATATAGAATTTGATACTAGACGTCTCAAAAAACATATTTTTTTTACAAATTGTCATTTATAGTAAAAAAATGAAATATTGACATATAGTATTTTGTAAGTCACCGATCATATCAAATATTCAATGCACACAGCGTGATATATATCCATGCTATTCATCATGTAAAAAGACCCAAGAGCATAAATAATACTTTATATAAAGTATTGCAAACATAATGGATTCTAGTTTCAGGCACGTCGGCTGTTTGGTATTGAAATGACAAAGTTTTCATAAAAGATGTATCGGGATAAGAGATAAATATATTTTCTCTGAATATTGATGTACCAACGGAGGTGGGTTGTTTTGAACTAAAGTTTACAGTCGCTTTACACAACAATATTTACTGCAAAGCACATTGATACACGTCGACAGGATAACGTGTGCTAATGCATGTGGAATATAAATTCAATTTTGTATGTGAAATGAAATTTAAGTGACTTTTAGGGTAGGTATCAAAGAAGAAAAAAAAGGATTTTCGTGTGATGTAAATAAAAAATCGCAATTTGATGTAATTGAACAATTAGCGTGTTTTTATCGAATCTTCGTTGTAAATCCAAATATGGTATACACTATTATTGTATATTAAAGATTTCTCTAGACAAGGATGATAGTTAATTGGGTTAAAATTATCCATAAAAAATCAAAAAAATTTAGAGTATTTCAAATATAATGATCTATTAAGCCACTTAAGATCATTTAGGGAATAAAATTCGTCACAAATATTAATATTCAAAAATCATCATTAATGTCGAAATTTTTATAAATTAACTTTTACCTTATCTGAACTTGAAACCGGAACCATATTGGGTAAAGATATCTCCGCTAGATAATATAAGTATAGAAACCGTCCTTGAAAATTACAATCAAGGTTAATTATCATGAAAAAATATAAGGAAACAATTTACAATGAAAAATTTAAGTTTGATTAAAATCGGGCGAGCTTCATGCAAAGTTTTTCCTACGTTTCTTTTGAAAGAAAATTTGTTTCCAAAAAAAAATATATATTTTGTTAATTAATAGCGTGGCCTTATCTTCAGATATACTTTGTTTGACCGCATTAACAATATTCATTAAATATTCGAAATGCACTTAAATAAAAAAATTTAAGTATATTAATTATGTTATATATCAACTGTTGAGACGGCAGATTGCGGCGTATTGATGGTAAGTTGTTACTCAAAAAAATATTAAAGATAACACTGTGGAAACTTTAAAATACAAGCTAACTTTCGTGTTTAAATATAATTTGATTCATCGAGATAGTCTCCAGAAGTTGGTTTGATATAAAAACTACTGATTTTTTCTATATTGTGTATTTGGAAGTCGTTGAGGTTGCTCAGCAGAGAATGAATTGAAGCAACTGGGGATCATTATAAGTGTTTTACTAAATATAATTTATACTTAAATCTTTAAGCATGATATAATAATTTCACGGTAGTCACCAATGCTTAAGACGTATGGTTAATGTCAACTAAATACGGCTTTGAATAGACTGGTTCATGAAAGATTGCGGAAAAATAACCTTATTCAAGGCTAATTAGAGCATTTAAAATCGTATAATTGTATTAATATAACAAAAATTTAATTCACATTATCACAATCAAGCTATGATAATGAAGTAACAATAAATTTCAATTTTTGACGATTTTGAATACTATCGATTAAAATGTTTCAGAAATAAAAATCACTTCATTTATCGTCTGATTACTGGGAGAATCAGATACCTAATGTATACAGATATGTTAAAACCCTTTGCAAATATGTATAGACTTATTCAAAAACATATTTTATTTGCCTTATACACACGACACCTATTTCACACAATACAAAAAGCATTTGAGACGACTTATGTGAATATGAAAAAGTTAGAGTCAATAGGTTAAAAAGAATGTTCTCAACAATAAAAGAATGACGAAGGAGAAATTGTTTCAGTGCTTAAAATTAACTTTTGTATTTTTTTGTCGTTGTGTCGCAATTTTATTCTTGCATATGTTGCATGCATGAAATACTTGAAAAAATATGTAACGACCCAAGACGTTACATATTTTTTCAAATAAGAATAATAAAATTTATAATATATATGTAATAGTTCTAAATTCTCGGTAAATAATAATACATAATTTAACAAAGATAATTCGACAATTTGTGCCATGATTTATTGAAGTTGTTGATCATATTGATTAGTGAATTATATTTTTTATAAAAGTTTATATATGCCAAAATTTTATGTTATGCAATGGCATGTCTTACGGTGATAGGATCAAAAAACCCGTGATTTTTTTATATTCAATTCATACCAATTTTACAAAAAGGTTAATACACAGATTTAAAACCAACTCTTGTAAGAACAATGTCAAATCGTCGTCTCGGACGATACTGTTTCACGTTAAAAGAATACATGGTTGGGAAAATTATTGAATATTTACACTTTACGGTTTATATAATATAATGTGATCCAAATAAATACGATACAAAGCTGTATCCAGCTAAGTTTCTCCAACCGCAACAAAGAGCTGACGAGAGGGTTTTTATTTTTTTAAATGTTTTCAAGTTTTTTTTTATATGGTAAGCGCTTTGTATGTGATTACCAAATTAATTTAAATAAAAATCATTTGGAGATCCTATTTTATTTAAAAAAGGTTAAGGGCAAAATTTATAAATCACATTTTCTTAGTTATAAATTATATATCACGCACGTCAAATTATTTCAGAACTGAGCTGCTAAATTGGATAAAGTGATTTAAGCGATAATAATGTCGAATGATAATTTCAAGTTTATTCTGCTTTTAAAAGGAAATCGTTTCAGATTTTTTTGCAGAAAATCCGAAAGGGAAAAAGAAGATAAGATCGCATTTGAATGGCAGCTCGATTGCTCTTGCTGAATTTTCGCTATGTAATTATGAAAGAATTAATATCCGGTGCGAAGAAGATTCATATTTTATGTATTTAACAAGCCATTAATCATTTTATTTAGCTACTTGACATAAATATGAGAGGAGAATAAAAATATTGCATAAATTTATACTTTTCAGCATTTTTTTAGCAATTCCGTTAATTTAATAAAAATCATTTAAGTGTACGACGTTTGGTTATTGACATTATATAGTATGTAAAAAAGCATGTTAATGCTCTTAAATATTCGGAATTAAATGAAATCGCTAATAGGCATGACGTTTTAAATTTTATACTCCTTGGAAGTTGAAGGTAAATGTGGCATTGCGAAAAATTTGGTAAAAAAAGACTCAAATGAAACATTGATTTCAAAATTGTATATAAAAATCAATACTAATTTAAGCATTCGACCACTAAAAAAAAATCCAACTACGAGTTGTAATAAGTATATAAAACATATATGGAAAAAAAAAGTTTTTATCAAGCTAAATTGAAATAATAATTATACTTACAAAGACAAACAGAGAATTATTAATTTACTTGTCAGTATTGGATGAATTTGATATAGAACTATAATAGTTCTATATCAAATTCATCCATTCATTCAATCTAATAATAGTTCAACGTTGTTTCGTCTTGGAGTCATCGATATTTAAATTTGACATGCTCAAATCATGTACTTATTACAATTGTAACTTCATCTGTTTTCCATTGTAGCCAATATAGTTTACTCATAAAACTGAAACAGTGTGTTTGAATATCAACAAACTTAAAGTTTATTAAGTTTTGCTGGTATATTCCCGTGCTATAAATTTCTCAGAAAGTGCATTTCCGAGGCGACTTTGCTCGTTTGTAATTATTAACTGCTAGTCATGCATAATACATTTTTCGCTTCTGCTGCAGAATTTTTACCTCTCAAGTCTCAAGGGATATTTTCCATTTCTTTCCAATTTTATCGGAAGAAATATTGCCTTTATCCAATAGAAATGCTATTCAAATATAACACGAATCTAGATTTTTAAATGATCGTCGGTATTGTATTTGAAGCATCTCGATCGTAAGATGTGAAAAAAAAATAACAAAGAAGAGAAATCATGGAAAACATAGAACATTACAGATTATATGTTGGTCGTTTAAGGTCGTTGGTCGTGTTGGAGTAAGTCCAGACGAAGTCTACTTTAATACATTTAAAAATAGCATTCGGCTGATTCACTCTCCTCGACATTCGAAGTAATACTGTTGAATGTTGTGAATTATTTTCCTATGTTATTAGTGGCATCCCCATAAGTAAGTTAGTTCTACGGCTTAGAAGAATACACAATCAATATTTCTCAAAAATAATAGAATAAACAATTCATGACTTCCCAAAAATTATCAGTAACAGGGTGGAATTCTCATTTTGCTCTTATATAAGTCAAAAGAAATACGTAGTCAGGTACAGTTCTCTTTAAGTTTTCTAACTATTAAAAGTGAGAATGCTGAATAAAATGTTTGTTGTATAAAGTTATGGGTATATATAATATCTATATGCCTTCAAGCCAAGAGTCTCAAAAAATTCTTCTGAACACTTTCCACTATGAGGTTATATTTCAAATTCCTTGGTGTACTAAAAATATACCCATTTTACAGCCTACTTTGTACAAAGCGAATATAAACATTTTTTAGTTAATAAAATACAATTTAGTTTCAAAAATTTTTACATGTTAGGAAAGATCTGAAACTATTTTACTTACCATGAGCTTTGATTGAATAAAGAATAAATTTAGGATAAATAGTTAGGCTATTTCTATACTACTATTCGTATCATTTTGAGCTAGGATTCTTGTTTAATGTCTACTATTTGGATATTCTCAAATAAGTGATCAGCATGTTTCGAGGATCACATAGTATACTATATATTTACCTGAAAAGCTGGAAGAGCTTTGCAGTAATGTGACCATATTCATTTTTGAATTGGCTAGTGTAGAAATCAAGAGGAAAAACTTTGATAATCTCCGTTCACCACTGATTTTCCCCCATAGATTCTAGCAATATTGAAGTTTTATAATTTCATATTAATCAAGAGTCACTAATAATAATATTAGTACGACATCATATTACTATTACAAGAGAGCTTAAAAGTTTTTTTCCGTATTGTTTTTGCCCGAGCTTTCGGCCGATGTAAGTTTTTAATTAACATTTCACCTGGCCGGGGTAACTTAAGCATGCATACTGTTTCCAGTTTCCGCAAATTTTATGACCACAACTGAGACAGTAAAATTTTATGTCCGAATAAAGGAACACATTGCCGTTTTATATCCCCGTGCATACTTGGCGGGTGCCGTGTATATTTGTATGTAGGCTTACAAATGTTGTTCTAGAACAATACATATTAAAAAAGGATTTTATAAATACTGTTTTATACGTTTATATTAAATCAGTGAAAAAAATTGTTTGTGAAATTATTGTCAAGAATATGTACAATAATCAAGAACACAGTATTCATAGTTAACAGTGGTTGTCAGTGTTTTTCAAGTATCTTTATATAATATTTTTTTGTTAATACATTTTTTATAAAAAACACAATTTTACGCAGTGGATTATTATAATTGTGGAACTAATAATAAATTCTCCGTTTTATAAAGATCATAATATTATTTAAATTTCACAAGTGAAGTAAATATTAAATGAGCGTCGTTGAAATATTTTTTATGCTCAGTTTAGTGGTTAGCCTATGAAATGAATAAATACGTGTGTTTATTATTATTATTTAATATATTTTACGATAATTGAACACTCCCCGCTCATAAATCCTGCATTATATAAAATGGCGTAAGTTAAATTGACTCATTTATCTTCCCGACACATAATTCATTCTAATTATAACGGATCATTTTTACCTTTTCGGTGAGCCGAAAATTTCACTTAATTAATTTCGTGATATACAATATTTCGGCAATGATTTTACAATAGGTTGTTAAATGATTATGATAAGCGAATAATCATGATGATATATAAACAGTGTAATATTTATCTATTCAGAAATAATGAAGCTGTTGAGCCTGTAAAGAAAGCGCCCGAGTACATTAAAGTTGTATTTCCAGAATGTATATAAAATTAGATTATGTATAAATTTTTCGCATTTATTTTAGAAACAAAATATATTTTACAATTATATCAGGTGTTGATTTTTTATAAAGAAAACAGTTTACAAAAATAAACAAGTTTATCAGAAATCTTAGACTTTTCACTTTGATTAAAAAAAGATATAAAAATTATGTTACAAATTAATATTTTATGTTAAAATAAACGGGGTTAACTTACAAATAATTGAAATTGTGTTTGAGATAAACTCAATAAGTCTTACTTTTTGTAGAAATTGATTAAAAAAACGTGAATAGAGTGAACTTTAAAAATCTTAAAGAGGAAAAATATCTACTGATTTTCATTTAATTCAAATTACATTTAAATACTGCCTCACTTCGTTTATTCATAAATAATAATGATCATTATTTTCGATGAAAATTTTATGTTTTTTTTCTTTTTATATCTACAGCGCTAATAAATTGATAAGAATCATTGATTTTAAAATAAAAAAAATAAACTATTTATCTTAGCATCGGAATTCGCTTAAATTTCTCCATTGTTCTCGCATAGCGTATCAGTAGACGGGCGAATATCTCCGGCCAGAGCGTTTGGTATTATTTTTGAATTTGTTTTTTTTATCATTTTTGTTTTATTTTTAAGAAATAGCGGAGAGTTGAGGAGTGGAACAATTTATCTCCAAGTGTAAAAATCTGTCAAATGTCACATCCTTCTTAGAATCAGTAAGCGCTCCGAAATATATTCACAGACAGAAAGCAGTTTTTTTTATGGAAAATCATATAACAAACTTTAAAAATAAGTAAGCTTGAAAAAAATGTTTTTTTTTTTCAAACGATATTCTATAAATTGTTTTTACGTTTCAAATGTAAAAAGTATTTAGTGACCATTAAAATATATTGATATTCCAGTTGGATTGTTAACGAGACATTACATTGGTTTAAAAATATAGCTGGGTAATTAAAAGATTAGTTATTCAATATTTATTTTTTAAACCTGACTTTTACCAGCATTATTTACAAAAGAAAAATAATTAGCATAAGTCAATTTTATAAATTAAGGTTCGACTCGAATTTCGTACATACGAAATTCGTTTAATATATACGAAAGTCCTTTTTGCAATTGAAAATGATATGCAATATATAAATTTTAAGTTAAAAAATATTTTTTACTAATGTTGAGTGACGCATTTTGTAACAAAATTTTTAGTAATTTTGTGTATAAATAATACATTTTAAAAGAGCATCTAGAATGACATTAGTTAAAACAAGTAACAGCGTTCAGTTCGAATTACCAGCATAATTTTCCAGCATCTATAGAACCTTTTTACGGAAATACTTATTATACATTTCAGTACAATACGATTTAGCCACGTGGAAAAGAAAATTTCTATAGATTTATTAGGGTGAGTCGAAATGATCACAGGAACAGTGGCTATGGGTAATAATTCAAATGAATAAATTTGGTTGTGGTTTATGAGAGTTTTTACGGTATCGTTAATGTGAAAATTCCAATGTATTGGGGAGGCATTTCGGGCCAATTTTAACGGAAAGTTTCATTATAAACCGAACATAAAAAAGTGATTCCATCTCGAATTCATTTATTTTGGTTAACTTTTTCATGCGAATGACACCAAGTTTTCATTGGTGTATAAACTTAAAATAAAAATCAGCATTTTCACGGAAATATAATATAAATGAAGTCATACTAAAAGTATATGCTGATAATATGTATGTGATGAAGAATAA